>JARHVA010006733.1:260000-487500 GCA_037957365.1 Torreya grandis | reverse complement strand
TGACTCTTAAAATATATATATTATATATTTAATCACACACTAAATCTCCATATGAAAAATTTGTTGGTATGCCTTTGGAAATTGAATTCATCCTAGGAGAGACAAATGTCTAGAATGGGTGAAAGTAGATCAATGTATAGATAATTAAGGCTTAAAATATGAAATGGATGAATGCTGAAGACACATATAAGTATTAAGGGTTGGAGATAGATTAGTTTGGGATATAAATTTTCTTAAAAACAACTAAATATACCTAAGTGGACCAAGTGTGCAAAAATGGTTTAAAATCACTATTAACAATAGACTTGTACTGAAATTAGGTGTCTATATAATTCCCCTAATTTTATATGTGTATGTGAGTGATTTTATGTGTGGTTCGAATGATGTTTGAAATAAGATCCAACCAATCAGATTTGTTGTAACGTGGAAAGTTTGTCATACCTAAAAATAATGGCCAATTATTAAAATTATTCATTATCATATCAATTTGAAATATAGAGAATTTAAAAAACATAAATTAAAAGGTGAGCATAGGAATACCTATAACTAGTGGTACTTGAACCATGCTATTGAAATTCAAAATTTTATTATGATTATTCCAATTAGAAATTTTTAGACAATTCCTATACATGGATAGAACTTATCAGTGGTTTTGAAAACCCAATAAACTTATTGATCAAACAAGTATAAAATTGATAATTTACAGTGCTCTTATTTTTAGCAATTCACTCAATATTTAAAAATCAATTGCTCAACCATGAAAAATCTTTGTTAAATCATGAATATATTGAAATGTTTAGATATACACCTCCATTTTAAGATGAGGGATTATAAATTTTATGTTGTAATCACTCATCTCAAACATAATAGTTTAATGCATCATGTGTTATCATATATAGATTTGAATCATTTGAAAATCATTTTCAAAATCCTATAAATCACATGCAATTAACATCAACAAATATCATCATATATATCTCGATAGGAAGGTGTGAATCCTCATATGAGGATGAAAAATTGGGGGGAAATAAAATTCCCAATGAATTCTCTATGTTTTTAATATATGTATCATATTAGTAGTTTGACAATATATGTAATAGTTAGATGTTCCACCCCAAGGGAAAAGTAAGATAGGATAATTATTATGACTCTAATTTAACACTTTTATCCCTATTAGGGATAGATAAAGTAATGATTAACATACACAAGTAGTGTTCCCCATAATTTCATGGTAAGGACCATGAAAATAAAGGCACCATGTATATTAATATCATAAATAGTAATGTGCATGATAAATACCATACCAACAAACATAGGATATGTATGATTTGGACCATGTAAAAAATCACAATATATCACATAAATTACACATAATTATGTAGCTACATTTAGAAAATAATCATGTGAGAATAAATGAATCACAAGAAATGATACCAAGACAACTAGAAGATCCTCTATGGATAAGGATGAAACAAGACATCCAAAAATAACACACTCAAACATGCAAAAGAATACACATGTAATTAATCAAAGATGTAATTATATGTAACATATAATGTAACTAAAGTAACAACCATATGTAACCACATAATGTATATATTTGTGTAACATGCAAGATTTAAGTAATAGTAGGATGTGATATAATCAATGTAAATGGCTCAATATGAGATACGGAAAGAAAAAAACGTGTCATCATAAAAAATATTATATAAATATGCCCCTAAGGTAGGTCATACCACCAATGTGATCATGGCCCCCAAGGAGTGATCAAAAAAATTTGTTGGAAGGATATAAAATTCCATATTCATATATAACATGTATATCCTAGATTTCAGCCACACAACAAATACTTTGAGAATCACGTATGTAGAATGTATATGTGAAAACCTCTCAAATATGTATATAAGAATGATGTGTATTCATTCATAAAGAAATTTTTACCTTTTTGTTTTTTAATTTTTTTGAATTTTATAATTTGATATAATAAGTAACAAAATAATAAGGCCAAGGGGATCAAATAATAAGATGTAAGAGAAGATATATTGAACCGAACTAAAGCTAAGAGGTGCAATTGAGAAATAATGTAAATAGTAAATCCAAAGGGTGTAACAAACTAAGACTAATAGGAGGAGGAATATTCCAAATAGTCTAAAACTTCCCTTATAACTTAATGCATGTTAGGATAAAATATCTCAATATATATGTTTTCATCATCAGCAAATATGAACAATTATCTAAAATGGAATCCATAATCCAAGGGAAAAGTATAATGAAATATAGTAAGTAATTAAAGTGTCATAGAATAATGTTGAGGTAAAATATAAAGCAACAACAAAGTGTCAAATCTATAATTAGAATAAATATTCAATCAAAATCAAAATATAAAATAACATGAATAATCTAAAAATATATATGAAAATAAGTTATTTATAGTAATAAAGTTATAGTAAAATAATGATATATCAATGAAGTAAAAGATATAGGATAGCATGGCTAACCAATTATCTGACATATAATTTTATATTTCATATTATCATATTTATATGTATCACTCAAAGTATTAGAAAAGTAGTCATGAGCTAGATAATAAGCGTAACTATTATCCCAAGGAGAAATATGTGAAGAGTAATCTCAAGGAGATGTTGAAACCTATTGAAAAGAATTCATAGGAATATTGCATGATAAAATAGGTTTTTGGATATGATCCATAGTAGTTGGTAATTTAAAAAATTTGGGACATGGAAGAGTACATATTATAGGACTCAATGGTGCAAATATGGGAATCTAATATCTATTCCAAATTATACTAGAGATGGTGGTGGTATAATAGACACAAATCTACTAAGAACAATGACTAATGTTGTTGAGATAGTATCATGTATCATAAGAGGATTAATCATTTTATCCTTATGAAATACATTATATGATCACTCATGTGATCTTGAACATTGGATAAGTATCTCACAATTTGTGTCCCAAATGGTATATACTTCATTATCATTCTAAAATTGGAAGCAATGGTGTAGTGTAAAATTTATCACTCTCTTTTGATTAAGCCATGGGCATCCAAGTAATATATTATATGATCATGTATCTAAAAAAAAAAAACTAAAATGGTCCTATGATCAGTTATAAATAGTAGTGTAATAATACCTATAAGATCAAGATTTTGAGCAATGGATTTAATTATGCAATTTATATCAAAATTTACTCAAAACATCAATCTACTTCAAAATTTATAGACAATAGGATTACAATAAATATAAATTAAGCATTAATATCAACATTATAACCTAAAGATAAATGATATAAATTAGATTTTTAAAAAAAGACTAAATGATTATACATGGAGGATTGTTACCATACACTCAAATTTTTGACAGGATGTATTGGCTTGACACTTGACAATGGATAGCATGGATTGGCTCATGACATTAACATGGTGATTCCTTGATTATACATAGCATTTTAAGTTCATATATTTTATATTTTATCTCATTTTTTGGAATAGAGGGAAGCATGGATTTAAATAGGTAATGAAGGGAGATTTTCCAATAAATTAAAAATTCATTGGAAGCCTCTAGAGAATAAAACTCTAGAGAGGAAGAAAGGAATTATAAATAATTTAGAATTCCTTAAAATTCTTTAGAGAAAGAAAAGGGTGGTGGAGAGTTCTATATTCCATTAGGTAATCTAATGATAATAAGGGGAAGACTAAACTAAATTATAATAAGGATAGGTGAGGAGTAAGAGGTAGGCTTGTAGGAAATCCTAGGATTAGGTAGGTAGGTGGGTTGTGAATTTAAAATTCTTAATATAATAGATAAGTAACATTAGGATATAAGTGGAATTAACTATAAGAATTAATGAATAATGGAATGGGGTAAGGTTAGTATGATGAATAATAATGAAGGGGGGTGATATATAAATGGCAAGCATGATTAGTAAGATAAATTAGATGAAGTTATATGAGATTAGTTTTGAATAATAGTAATATTAGTTATGAGATACAAGGAAAATAAATTTAGATGCATAAAATACCAAGTGATGTGCATGAAATTCCATCATAGATTTGAAGTATCATATTTTTACTAATTAAATATCACTCAGTGTAGCCTTGACTAGATAAAAATGTGATATTAATAATATTTTTTATTACCATTTTCATTTATTATGACATGTGTGCTTGTGTAGTCATATAAAATGCAAAAATTAGTGACTTGAGCATGGCTAAAGACACCCAACCCTTAAGTCTCTCTTAATTTATCTCTAAACCCTCTCATGATTTTTTTCACTAATTCCCAAATGTCTATGGCCTTCTAGACTTGACCCCAACTGATCCAGGTCCCTCTCTTTATGACTAATCCATCCCCTTAGGTTTTGTCTACTCAAGATAATAGAACCAAAGTTAGAATATAGCACTGGACACTAGGGTGTCCCCTTTTCATCACTCTTGTCCAATCATAATTTGAGCCTAGATTACTATTTTTCCTTGATTACTCTTGTCCATTATCTTAGCCTAGTCTAGTTTCATCTAATCCATGACCTATAGATCCATATATAATCACATGAAAAGATAATTTGGAAAGGGTTGGAAAATATCACTCAAGCAAGTAAATACAAGCAAGACTACTCAATCAATCTTCCCTATTCTAAACATACAACTAGCCCATACACTTTCAAGCTAATTTAACACCTTACACCAATCAGGAAGTCATCTCAAGATTACCCAATTTTATCATTTCTTGAATTTCAATTCACTATTACATAAAACATTCTTAAAGGGAGAACTACATATGGCTTGATCCCTCCTCAGAGTATTGGTATGTAGGCAACGTGCCCACACATGGGGTGTGAAGCATGTCTAGTGCATCTTACACATACTAACCCCTTTTCCCCATTTTCCAAAGTTTATTTCAATTGTATAGAAGATAAAATTACATGAAAAATCATCTCTACAAGGAGATATTTTAATATCAAGGACCTAAAAATTGGTACACATACTCACACTGACTAGGTGGATAAAACCCAAAAAATTTAGATCCTCAGGATAATAATGCTAGATAAGGACTATAGCACCAAAGCCCAAGGTGTCCAGTTCTAGTACTCCTATCTAATCAAGAAAAAAAATTTATGATTCTATTTGCGATAGTGTCCCAAACATTCACATAAATTTCTAGACCCTGTCTCAGTTGGATCAGCATAGAATAAGATAAGTTTAATTTTCTCTCTCTCACTACTATTTTTAGAAAAGGTCAAATTGTAATTAAAATTCACAAATTAGTAGATTTAATTAAAAATATTATTTACTGATTTCTCTTACTTAGACCCTATTTATTTAATAGGAATAAAACTCCATTATTACCAAAAAATTAAATCATCTTGCATGATGGAGTGAAAAAAACCAAATTTTATAAAGGGCCATTATTTGATTCATCATTAGGTATAACATGGTCATAGAATGTAATAGAAGGCACTTATAATGGATAAATTTAAACCATGTTAATGATGTTATAAATCTAATTTTTAATAATAAAATGAATCATATATGTCATCATGTGCATATAATCTTGTTTTGTAATATAATGATTTTGTAATGGATTCTTAAATATTTTAAAGCATTGATTAAGCATTATGATAGATTCATCCAATGTGTGATTATATCCTTCAATATTAATAGTGTTTTTATCTATGAGATCTTAAATCTAATGTCATAACTTGAAGAAATAATTATTGAATTTCTATAAGCTTGATGATAATCACAATAGATGTGTGTGTTATGCCTTTTAGGTAATGCCTGAGTATTATCTAATTGATATGGTACAAGTAAAGTAATATCATTACATTAGAGCAAACATTTTTAGCACTTTATGAGGTGGGTTTAGTGATGTTGTAAATCATTAAATATTCCTATAAATAGGAAAGTATATACACTAAAATATGGTATTAAACATTGGAAAATATCATTTTTGACCTACCTTCACCCTACACGACTTACATGTGTGTGTGTGTGTGTGTCTATATATATATATATATATATATATATATATATATATATATATATATATATATATATATATATATATATATATATATATATATATATATATATATATATATATATGCATCTAATCCATTAGTATCTCACATCCACATGTTATATATGGATTCATTCCTTCTAGGTGTAGCTGCCTATATTTGGTACAAGCACAGTTCATAGCACATTATTATATATTTTTACATGTATAGACCTCTTGACCAAGATTTATATATCTAGTGGCATGAAATTTTTTGAACTTATTCATTTACACTCTATTTTTCTTGGTTTTACCTGCCCCTCCAGTCTGGATGTTGTTAAAACACATTTTATCCACCATGTTCTATGGATCCCCACTTTTTATTCTATCATTTCTCTATTTATATCCCCTAGACACCTACGTTCGTGAGGACACTTATGTCAACATAAGTTTCCAACCATGACATAAGTGTCTAGACCTATTATTTTATCCTTTTCAATATCTTCTAATTCTATGACTATTTTTTAGTCCCTTTTATTCATTATATTTTTGGTTATTCACATGTCCCTATGTCCTAATTTGAAATCAAGAGATCCTTACATATACAAAGGCTATATTATTATTACACCACCTATAAAATTGAAAAAAACAAGTCCTAATTAGTAAATATTTTACATTAATAGTTATCAAATTACATTACAATACTGAATTGAATATCTGAAGCCCTCAAAATATCATCATATCATTGCATTATTTTTACCAAGGGTTACTATAAGATAAAGAGCATATAATTACATAGTTATAATTACACACATATGCCTAAGAGGGAGAACTACATGCAAGTCTGAGGCCCTCTTTAGAGTATTATCTATGTAGGAAACACTTAGAAACAACTGAGGTTGTTAGATTTATATCGACTCATGTGTTATCCCCTTTTTATTAAGTTATAAGTGTAGACACCCAAACTTGGCCAAAATTAGCTTCCAACCAGACTTCAAACTTATTTATACCAACCATTGCAAATTAAGCCTAGAAATCAATGAATGTCCTAATTTTGGTCATGCATCATTCATTAATTATTAAAATCATGTTGAGGCATCCTTATTTGGGATGCTATCTTGTATGCAATAGTAACCTCTCACAAATTCATACCTAATGAACTTATGACATAACAACTACCAGTTTGGCCTATGAACCCATTAAGTAGGGAACTTGAACAAATCTTAAAAGAGATAAACTGCTAATCAAAATCAATCATATAATTAAACAAGATTAAATGCTTAGTTGAATTATCCATTTGTAATTAATGAATAACTAAAAATGTAAATTCCAAAAATCCAAATATCAAGCCTTTTCATCATTTCCTTTATGAGTTGTCAAGCTCTTCCAAAATATCCCAAAATATCTAATTTGAGAGCCATGCAAAATAATTGAATATCTTAATTACATGACAACTTTTAACTCAACTGGAGGTAGTCTCAATTCACTTAGAGTAAGTTTGAACCCATTCCATTTATAAACTCAACCTTAACTCACCTTGGGTGAGATTTAATTCTTGATGCTATAAATACAAGTCCATACCCATTGATGTTTAAGCCCTTTTATTGTAAAGTTACTATGCCTAAATGTCTTCAAAGATTTGATAGTGTAGTATTATAATTCTCAAATTCATAAGTCAATAAATTAATTCAAGGTATTAAGGAGAGGAGTAAATAAATCTTCATTTTCAAAGATTTCTTGATTCACAAGCTGAGTAAGACACTTCAACAATCCATTTGGAGTTCCAAAGAAGGTAAAAGAGTGATTTCTTTTATGTTTTAGTTGTGCTTTCATTTGCATGTTTGTTACCTATGCTCTCCTTAGTGTCTACGCTAGAGGTGTTTGGATTAGTATGTTATTTTGATTTGTTTTATTACAATAACATAAGACTAAACTCCCCTCTACGTATTACTTATTCACATCATGGCATGCATGGTAGGACACAATGATCCTGTATGGCTAAGGAGATAGATATGCTAGTCTTAATTTTTATAACGGATGCATATAAATTTTCAAGTTTCAAAGTTTAGCTTTATTTTTTATATCTTGATTTTTTAAGCAAGTTATAGGTTGTGAATATTGATATTGATTTTTTAGATCGACAATGATTACAAGAATCAACCATGATCTCTTTGTAAAAAAAATAGATGAAGATAGGGAACATGGCTGGTTTTACTTGATTTTTTCTTTCCTTCATTTTATCTTTGATTATAAGCATGTTATTTGTATAACCCATTCTCTTGTATAATTTGTAAGGTGTTTAGGTTTTAAGATCATTTATTAATCATTTTTATATCAAATCAAACTTGTTTTTCTATGTTTTATAAGAAATGTTGATGATATGCTTGATCGACATTGATTTTTGTAATTGATATCGATCTCTATAGATTGGTGATGATCATTCTCTAAGATAAGAAATTAAAAAACCTAAGAGCTAAATTTGAAATGTTATTTTCTCACTTGATTTTGGGCTTCTAAGCATGCAAACCCTCTAAACATTTATAGGACCTGAGATGGAAAATAAATTTTAAGCATGGTTAAATCTTACACACATTGTATTTGGTTCTTAAATTGTACTTAGTTCTTTTCATCTCTTAGTAGTTTTTGAAGGTTTTTACAATTATCAACAATAAATTCCAAGGGTCTCAAACTTCATCACATATTGCTTTTTGGTGTTATAAAATTGAACTCTCACTTTAGTTACATACTCATAAGAGTTTCATTTTTATGCTTGTTTGTTGAAGTGTTTGTTTAATAAAAATGAGTGTCACGTGTATGATCTTCCTCCATCCCCTTTAGGTAACTTGGGTGATCAAAAATGCTCACTCTTTGCATTTATCACTTTGGTCCAAAAGCATGGAAGGAAATTCTTTAAGGCCCTCCCCAAAATCCATATGATTTGGGTGGCCCCAAAATGATGCTAAAGTCCTTCCACTTGTCTTTATTTCATGTATTTTTTGCATGTGGGTGGGAGTTCATCACCTCCTCACAAGTTATCTAGGGAAGCATTGACCTGAGAATTCATCTCACATTATAGTTTCAACCCCACTCTATGGTGGGGTATATAAATTAATGGTGACCCATTAGGACACTTGTTTTGAGTAGTTAAAATAAGCTCCATTAGTGGTAATCAGCCTCAGAACATAAGGGTAACTTGAACATCATACTACACTGAGCAATTGATGGATGTAGTGATTGTGAAAAGGACTAGACCTTTTCATAAAAAGCTAGTTGATGTAGATCTAAATGATGTGAATGTGCCTTAGTGTTTGCCATACATATGGGACCATTTATAAATGAATGAAAATTGATAGTTTATACAACCCCATTTACCATGAATATACTATTGATGTAGGGTGAGTAGCCTAAAGTTCCATATCACCATATGAACTCTTGATAGAAGAGGGGGATTAAAAACCTTACTTCTCATGCACTTTTACTTTTTGGATTAATAGTTTAAAATCCTCTCAAGATCAAGTATATAAATATAATTAGATAGTATGATACAACCTTAATAGATTTAGGATTTAGGATGTTATAATTAGGTGTTTTTATCATTTTTTCCTCTTTACTTACATGGTCTTATGTCAAAACTATTTGTTGTCATACCACATCCAAAATGTGTCTTGTTTAAAAATCACTCCTTTATTTGAAAAGGCATTATGCCACCACATTTGCCTTAATCATTTATCCAAATTTGTGTGTGTATCACTTGTTTGAAATGGGAATCATTACACTACCCATTTCATTCCAATCCTTGTGCCTTATATTCTTTGTAAAAAATATTTTTCCATACTTTTTGAGCATGATAGCATCATTGTGTTGCTCAAATTATTTTCAAATATTTATTGCCTTGTGTCCAAATTGCCTCTTGAAACCATGTATGTCTTTTTGGGCCTTTGCCTATTATTATCATGCCATTCATTCTTTTCTAGCTTGTTTTTTATTTTGAGAAGCCTCATCTTATAAATCAATTTTGAAATTAGCCTTGACAAGTTCAGATCTAAACATTGATTGATTTATGCCTATGTCTCACATAATTTTGGCCTAGACATTTAACTTTTGGGTTGTGTAACTTAGGTTATTTTTTAACTCCATTTAAAAGACTATATTTTCCTAGATTTGGTGAAGTGGTCTATCTTCCATATGCATAAAGTTAAAATGTCTCTTTTGCCAAATGATCAAGTGTGTGTTTGAAACTGAATGCCTAATTTATGTCAAAATATTTGAAATTGGTTAGATTAAATATCCTAAATTTTATACCTTATTTTGTTTAAAGTCTAGTTTTTGTGCCTTGTTCCCAAAAGACCCAACAATGCTTATTTGAAGCCTAGATTTTGTGCCTTGTTTTCCAAAAGACCTAAAAACCTTTATTTTTTTAGACCTAGATGAGACTCGTTTGAAATACTTTTTACCCTAAGTTTGGCATTCATTTATATTCATACACTTGACCATTTATTTAACACATTTGACATTAGACATTTGATGTTAGGTTATTTTAGACCAAGTTTATCATAAACCATATTGGAGATACAACTCTACTCTTTAGACCAATTTAGACCAAGTTCAAACCATTTGTCCTTTAGACCTTGTATTTTAGAGTTTATATAACTCTAAAACTTATTTACAAAATTTTAATTATTGATTTGGATATATCTCATTACACTCATAGCAGATCCATGTATAATATAGGTTATGATACCATGGTCACATAAAATGAATTTATTCAATACCCCTATGGTGAAGATGTAGTTTACAAGATAGATCCCTATCCTCCTTATAATACTCAATCTAGATAACAAATCTAAGATCCTAAAACAAAGTATTCATTGATACCTTCTTCGAGTTGATTAACATACCAAGTTTTCCCTTTCAATGCTAATGGTACCTGATTCCATATCTATACCATTAACCCTCCTTTGGTTTATGTGAAAAAACAAACTCTATGGTGTCTAAGGATTACCATTCCAGGACCTCATCCTTTAGATTGTGATATCAACCAAGTTTCACAATGCCCTACCATTATCATTCTAGGACCTTGTCCTTTGGCTTATGCAAGAAACCAAGCTTTACAATGCCCTACTATTACCATTCCATGACCTCATCCTTTGGATCACAACATCATTTTTACTTTAAAATTCCTTATCAATACTATTCCAGGCCCTCATCATTTATCTTATGAAGGTAACAAAGCTTCACAATGCCCTTCCATTACCATTTCAGTCCCTTTTATGTATGGTATCTCATTATCTTAATAAGGTTGTGCAATTATAATTAGATGGGTCACATTTACCATCCTATACCAGAAACTAGTCTTTATTAATCCCATCTTAGATAAGCCTATTTACAAAGAGATCATTATCCAACCATTGATAATTCTTCATCTAGTGCTTACATTCCCCTACTTTATAAAATAAATGCTAGTCTTTGAGCCACAATAGAACCAATAAGTACCTTTCCAATAAATCCAATCATTTAAAGACCATGATGGGGTCAAAATTGATATTTTACAACTACTTGTAAACCAAGGCCAAGACAACCAACCAATCTATTATATTTTTATTGAAATACCTATTTATAATTAGTCAACTTGTGATGAATCACCTTTTGATACTATCCCTATTGTCCATGAGTCTCACTCTAACAAATTAATCTTTATTGAATCATGTATTAATGATTATAACTTTCTTTGGGAAAATCATTAACTTGATCATTGTACTATTTTTAAAGAACATCCCTTTGACAATCTAGTCTTTTTAGAGTTATCTTTTGACTTTTTTCCCCTCATTGAGGAGTCTCACTTTGACAAGCTAGTCTTTGTGGAGTCCTTATCGAAGCCCATTTATGAATATCCCATTATGCCATTATACGCCATTACATTTCCAATATAAAACATTCAACAAGACATCATTGTAGTAGCATACACACCAAATAAAGAATCAACATTAAATTTAGGTTCTATTCTTGAATTGATATCATAATTAGCATAAGAAGCAGAATCAATGTCAGTCCCAACATCGAATTTAGAGTCCCTTGAGTCAAACTTAGCTTCAAAATCATAATACATTCATCATTGTTACAACATTGGTTACACATGCCTTGAGGATCAATTTAAATATGTTTATGATCCTTCCATAGTTTTTGAGGATGATTAATTCAACATCAACACAAGTTCTCCTAGTATCTTCTACAAGGATTGTGATTTCTCTTCCCATTCCATTACCATTCCACATGCCATTAACACCACCCAACATATCCATTATATCAACTTTCCACATCCCAGAAATGTTGATTGGAACTGATAGAATCATACCATGTTGAGCTTCATCCATGGTGACATATCAGTTGTATAATATTAGGGGGACCAAGACCACATTCATGCAAAATAAGGACAATCTCTTAGTGAAACCATTTTAAAGGTGTTAGGGAAAATCAAAGTCCAAACTTAACACCTATAATGAAACCTTTTTTGGGGTTATAGAAGATAATAAAAGTCAAAAATTCAACATTCCCTAGTGAAACCTTCTCAGAGGCGCTATGGGATAATCAAGATAATTTAATTGGTGAAAACCTCATCAAGGTGCCAATAGCCAAGCATAATATTTCTTCATTACTTGATGAAGACATTATTAAAGATAAAATCAATACAACTTCCAATATAAAACATAATTATATGGTAACTCCTCTTAGGTCCAAATATTAAAAAAAAAATGGTGGTCCTATAGAGAGCATATTCAGAAGTCTTTGGCCCCACCATAACCAAAATTATATCAAATCTAGAATCAACAACATTATGTGTGCCTAAAAATCCTAATCTTCATTTGTTTCCTAACCATTATACATTCCATTATAATCCATTTATTCATCCCATACCTATATTACCTTTCCAAATTAGACCTATTAGCCAATATTTATCCATATTTACCATCCTTAGTTGTATTTTCCTTGATAGAGGTTACAAAGACACCTTGTCTTGACCTTTGAAGGAAATAGAATCAAAACCAAAAAAGATCACAAAAACATTTTTGGAGTCTAAATCCATAATATCTTATTGATATTTAATATATTCAAGAGAGGTGTGGGATAGAAATTTACAACATTTGACTATTCTAGTTGTATCATCTCTTGATCAAGATGTGCATCTCTAGATTAGTAGGAATAATAAAATCATTTACTACACATTTGCCTTACTTTGTTGTTTACCTTGACTTTTCATTTACCTTACCAAAACCATTTACCTTTCCATTTTAATTTTCTATCCAATTTGTCATTATTTCATACCCTACCATTCGCCTTACCTTATCACTTGGGGGAAACCCAACTACCATTACATCTAATTGTTATCCTATTATATTTTTTATGATATACCATATGCCATCCCATAAAACCTTCCCTATTGACTAAATTTGATTTTATCTACCTACCCTACCCCTTTTGGCCTTGGTTTTATTGGTTATTTAGACACCTTTTGTGAGGGATTTTGATCCAATTTTAGCAGTTTTAGATTTACGTGTTCAAACGGTAGTTTATGAACATAGTATGATAGTAGATATATAAATTATATCTTTTATTTATGCTTGACTAGTGTTATTAATTATAATTGACTTTGGTCAAATCAATATTCCACCTTTTGTTACTAATTATAACGACCTATGGGTAATTAGTACCACTAACCCTATATTGTTGTTTCCTAATTATAGTTACCCATGGGAAAATTAGGAACAACAACTTTACCATACATTATTACATCACCTCACCCTTACTATTATCATTTACCTTGAATATTTCCTAATTATTGAACTTGTTACTATCTTGTTGAATCTCACCACCTTTTTTGTAGGCATAACTACAGTGACTTGAGATCCTGATGGGACTATGTGGGTAGTGATCAATTCTTGTTGAGGTCAGCCCTATCACCCCTAAGCCATGCTCTTTCCATTTTGTGAGTTATACCATGTCATCTCTCATAATTATATATCAAGTTGAGATACTTATAAATTTCTAAAAACATTCAGAAACATTTCAAAATCCTAAAAAAATAAAAATTTGACTTACAATCTCCTCAAGAGATAGATATGAAGCCTCCAAATCAAAAAATATTTGTCTTATTTAAACCTAGTCAGTCATCCTTGATCTACCCTACTATGGAAAGTCCATTATTGGTTCTAATCCATTCCACTACAATTGGGGTGTGACCTTCCCTTTGCATGTATCCTTGCTTGGGGGCACCACTTGTTTATCTTTCTATTAAGCCTTCACACATAGACATTGACCAAAGTTGTTTTTACTTTTGATATTTTTATGGGTTTGTTTACTTAGTTGGTTGTTTGTTTGTTTATTTTCCTATTTTTTTCCTTTCCTTGTTATGTTTTGACTCAGTCTATATGCATTCATTAGGTGATTCTTTGTGCATTATTCTTGATTCTATCCATATTCATACGTCAACATTATCATCATGGTTTTTATCATTAGTTAATTATTTTTTATTGTTCATTGGATTGGGATATAGTTATTATGAATATTACAATTAGGTTATCATGGTTTTTTATATCATGATGCATAGTATCATGTGTTACAGCAAAAATCATCTTGGGAAATCTTATAAGTAATGGTGCCATAGAAACATCTCCTTGGTAACCTTGGTAAATCTTCCCACCTTATTTAATAAAATAAACCTATTGACCATTGTAGTTATATTAATGATAATAAATATTAACATATCCACATTAAAACATACAACTAATGTATTCACATTAATCAATTCTTATTCTTTTATTCCTCATTCTATTTTCTCCCACGTTTTAATGAACTACATTGGCCTGAGGTCCATTTCAACTATGTAGGTGGCATATGGATACATGACGTATTTCAATTCAACTCATCCACCTTTATACTTTTGATCATCACTTTATGCATCCTCGTGTGCCTTGTTTGTGTTTTCTTTAGTCATTAGACCATCATGTCTACATTTGTGTCTTCTCATATTTAATATGTATGACATGTTATATCCTTGAGTTATGCTTGCCAATCTAACCTATTGAGGCATAACCAAAAATCATTATTCAATTTAGGCCATCTTAATGATTATAAATGCATATGGTCAAATCATTATTTTGACTCATCCACCCTACTTGGGCATGTGCCTATGCCACTGATTATAACTACCTTTGGGAAAATCAATGTCTCAACCTTTATTACTAATTATAAACACCTTTAGACAAATTGGTACTTTTAAATAAATGTGTGCAATCATTATCTTGATTGGATTAATCTCACCCATGGGTTACTTTCATTCTTTTTATTCCTTATTTTTTAGGGACCATCCATCAATCATATGTGTCAGCCACTCCCTCAAGGGGACATCATTATAGGCTTCCCAAACATTGTTTGGAGTTTATTATTTAATCATTATTCTCTTTCCTTATTAATGGATTTTTAATTATTTGAGAAGATGTCACTATGCCTATAACTTGAAATGACTTCCTAAATAGGGGTAAATTGTAGACACCCGAAACTGACCACAATTGGCTTCCAACCAGAATCTAAACTGATTTCTACCAACCATTGAAAATTAAGCCTAAAAATCAATGAACACCTCAATTTTGGCCATGAATCATTCATAAATGTTCAAAATCATGTTGAGGCATCCTTATTTGGGATACTAACAAGTACACAATAGTAACATCTCATGGATTCATCAATAATCACCTTATAACATAACAATTATCAATTTAACCTATAGACCCATTAAGTGGGGTACTTGATCAAATCTTAAAAGAGATAAAATGATAATAAAAGTCAATCATCTAATTAAATAAGATTAAATTCTTAGCTAAATTATCCATTTGCAATTAATGAATATCTAAAAATGGAAATTTTAAAAATCAAAATATCAAGCCTTCTCATCATTGCCTTTATAAGTTGTCAAGTTATTCCAAAATATCTAATTTGAGATCCATGCCTAGTAATTTAAAATAATAATTACATGAAAATTTTTAACTCAATTAGATTTAGTCTCAACTCACCTAGGGTTAATTTAAACCTACTCCATGTCTAAACTCAACCTTAACTCACATTGGGTGAGAGTTAATTATTTAGGATATAAATACAAGTCCATACCCATTGATGTTTAAGTTGTTTTGGTGTGAATTTATTATGCCTAAATGTCTTCAAATCTTTGATAGTGTAGTTTTATAATGCTCAAATTCATAATCCAAGCAATCAAGCCAAGCTGCCAAGGAGATAAGGAGTAAAAAAAGCTTCATTATGAAAGATTTCTTGATGCACAAGCCAAGAAAACCACTTTAACAAGCCATTTAGAGCTCCAAGGAATGTAAAAGAGTTATTTATTTTATATTTTATTTATACTTCCATTTTCATCGATGTTACCTATGCTCTTCCTAGTGTCTAGGCTAGAGGTGTTCAAATTTTAGTGTGTTATTTTGATTTGTTTTATTGGACTAACACAAGACTAACCTACCCTCTACATATTCCTTGTTCACAGTAAGAGGTCTCAATAAAAATAACTATGGTTTTACTCATTGAATGGATATCACACATAGTGATATGTAATTTGAGACACATGATAGTTATGCAAGTGATAGCTCAAGTCTGGTATAAATTTGGATCCATTTCTATGTGTACCTTGGATTGGACACCTATGTTAGAGGTAAACATATACATAGATGAAACTATCCATGTTCAACATAAGCATCTAGTGGAAAAAAATAATAAAAATACAAAATAAATAAGGCCCAAACTTCCAATGGATTTATGTGATGACTCTTGATCACTGTCATGTCTCAAAATAAAATATCAAATAAGATATGCTCTCTTTTATCCCTTTAGTTACTTTTTATTTATTGTACATTTTTAAATGGGTAAATGGTCTTAACATTATTGTATATTATTGAATCACAAATATTACCTTTTTACATTCAAAAACCTTTTATTTTTTGTGTTATATTATGAACTCTAAAAATCAAAAAATATTTGGTGAACATGCCCATTGTTTATTAAGTCAAAACCCTATTTTTGATGTAGGTTTTTCTCCTTCTCTAAAAATTCATTTCATAATTGATGTTTTTTTTACTCAAATATGATTTAATTATGTGGGCCTAATTTAGGAATGTTTATTTATATCTATGTGTTTCTTCTTCTGGTTGGTTGGTTTGTATTTCTTTACAAATTTAAAATCCTTATGGAATCACTAATTAAAGCCCATGAAAAAATACTCATCATGTCAATTACTTGTTTAATGTACCTAAAAATCAATGTATAACATATCAATATCTAATGTAATCTCAAAAATAAAAACCAACACCTTATTTTTCTTATAACTATGACAATGAAAGAATAAATGATAAACATGCAAGTATAAATGAACCAAGAAATGATAATGGCACTTTTTCATATGGTTATGAGTGTGATGATATGCCTCTTGGGTATGAGGAACCTATTTCTCCTATGTATTCTCTTTCAAATGATGAAGGGTTTCAAGAGTCACCAATGATGCATTTTTTTAAGACATTGCACAATTATGATAGCATTCATGATACTATAAGTCAAAATGTTGAATTCATACATTCGTTAGATGTATAAAATTTTGACAATTATTTTTATCCTTCTAATGATGTAAATATTGAAATATTTGAATGTTATTATTCCCCATATAATGATACAAATGTCAAAAAAAATGAGTGTTATTATCATATCTCCCATGATGCCAATGTTGATGAAATAAAGTGTGTGCCTTATATACAAATGATATGCATGTTGAAAATTATATCCCTTCTTTGAATGACTCAAATGAAAATAATTAAATTCCTAATTTTATCTAAATTTAAATGAACAAAATACATGTATTACTCCTTCCCCTTTCTTTCTTAAATGGAATAATAAGAGTGCATGTGAAATTCATAAGAACGTAGTTATAAAAGATTTATTGCTTAGGGACACAAGTAAAGTCCCAAGTACATTTGATTTCTCTTTCTCAAAACTCAAGTTATATAAATCAAATGAAATTAATATTAGCATTGAATTTTCTCTCCCTTATTTGAAAAATACCAATGAAAATAAAAATTGCATCCTTACCTCTCATAAAGTTGCAAACAAACTAGTAAATGTTCCTTTTCCTCCCTCATTCACATTTTATGCTAAAAGGAACAAATGTTTGCAAATTAAGTTCTTTCCCTTACTCCTCTTGCATGTCCCAAAGGTTAAAATAAAATTGCACCTTACAATGTTAATGGTATCAACCTTTGTGTTATACAAAAAGATATACTTACCTCTTTAAACATAGATACCACTTTACTAAATGTTAAAAAATCATGTGATGAGTCTACTCTTAAAAGGGGTGAATATTATATCATTCCCATGTTTTGTGTCAATGGTAATTTACAACCTCTAAAAAAATATTTAACCACTCATTGTGATATTTTATCTATCATGACTACCATAGTAGATATTCAACAGCAAGTTAACATTCTTAAGTTATAAGTTTCTTCTCATGAGGTTATTTTTTAAGAGAATATTTTAGCAGAATAACCTATTGCTAGAGATGTATTTGAGTATCCTTATACTTTAAAATTTATCATCCATAATTTATCCTCATTTGATGATAAATGTTCTCCTACTATACACTTGAAATAATATATATAATCTTTTGGGTATTAAGCCCAAAATGGAAGCTTGTTATTAGAGGCTTTCCATCATGGTTTAACCAAAAGGGCTCAAATTGTTTGAAAATTGATAAGGAATCATTAAACCTTACCTAAGTTACCATTTGAACATTTACAAATGTTAACACAAAATGAGAATGAGCATATTATTGTAGTGAAATTTGGCCATCCAAATTTAACTACCCCATTTCTATATTTTCCTATCATTTTTCACCTTTTGTCTTATTTTCTATAATATTTTTAGGACTCCATATCCCAATAGACAAGGAAACATTTTTGACTAACCCACAGGGTGTAAATTTTAGATTTGATATAGTGGGTTTGACATGAAATTTATTGGCTTAATTATGATATTAATTATTTTATAATTAATTGGTATTAATTAAAGTCATTAAATGACGATATTTTTTTCAGTCATTAGGCATATAAATTATTTTTAAAATTAATATTTGTGTGAAAATGTAAGTTGAAAAGTCTATTTAAATATTATAAATTTTCCCAAATAAAAAAGAAAATAAAAAATGGGCAAATAGATGTGTTTTCATAGTCCAAAGAGAAAGATTGTATAAAAGGAAAAAATTCTAGATTTTTTAGAGGTTCTTCTTTTGTTCCTCAAGCTCTTGGAGAAATCAAGCTGCAAATTTGTGTGGAGCCATGTTATTTCCAGATTGGATCAATGAAATACAAGCAAGTGGGTGAGACTCTAAAAAAAGGTTGTGTATATTTTAATTCTCTTTTTTTATGAATTCAAATTTCCTATTTATGATCAAAGACTACATTAAATTTCTATATTTATTTGGTTTTGTGCAATAATGGTGCTCCCAAAATTTATGTTGAGAGCCTCCATGGATGACTTTCCTTTATATCCACAAGTTTTTACGTGTTTGATCTCAATGTAACTTCATACAAAGTGTATGTAATCAATTTTATGAGGAGACTTTGTACTTCTAAGCATGCCTTGTGTCCCCAAAAACCTCATTGCTTCTATGTTCATTTTTGTATGAGAAGGAGTTCTATTCCTTATATTTATTCTTAATTTATCTCAATGGTTCTCTGGATTTATCCCATTATGGGTTTCTCACTTTTTCTATTTTTATTTTATGTTTTGTTTCATTTCATGCTTTTAGATGAAAAGTACACAAAAACCCCCAAATTTCTCATATCCTATGATGGAACTTCCCCTCTCAAAAGTAGAGGAGATTCACCATTCTTACAATGATTTCTCCAACTTTTGGAAAATTGGTGTCACTTCACATTGGTTGAGTCACTAACCAAGAAATACTAAAGGTGCCTATTTTTCCACCAATAATTGTTGGTGACTCTGATAAGGATCAAAAAGGTGTTTTTTGATTCCTACAATTTGATGGAAATATTCCCCTTGAAAGTGAAAATTGGTGACTCTATATAAAAGAGGCCTAGAAATGGTGGAATATAGCCCATGATTCTAATTTCATGATTTTTATATTGATTCCCATGGTATGATTTTGGTTGCATGTATGAACAGTTTTTAGATGATAAAATAATGTGCATATCCTAAAACATTGGGGGGGAGAGGGGGGGGAATGAATAAATAATAAAAGAGATAAATGTTTCAAATGAGCCTGAATTAGGGGTTGATTGGGTTTATAAAAATCATGATATAATAATAAATGTCTTTCTCTTCATATAATTTTTTAAAGAAAATCCTATCTAAGATATTATTGATGAAAAAACTAGAGTTCATGTTTTTAAAATATTCTATGGAGCAGTACAATTAAAAATAAAGAATTTTTCCCATTTCAAAATTCAGCTCAAGTGGTGGAATACACAAAAAATAAAATTTCAACCACATTTCAAGAGCATGAGTTAATTCATGAATATAATGGGATTCATATTGGTTAACATAAAGTGTGCATTGAGGTTGAACATGAGATCATAATAGGTTTTGAATAGAAAACAAGAAGCAATTTACAATAAATTTCCAACCATTTTGAGTGCCAATAGGTTCTGGTCCCAAGCTCACATGTGGAGGCACCTATAGGAGATTTGAGTTAGCCATTCATGGTTGAATACTATTAAGGGTAACTAAGAGTTGAAGTTTTTGAAGGTATGTCTCATGTTTTTTTTAATTCAAGATTCAAATTCAAGCAAACCTCTTACATTCATGAGCAAAATGCAAATAATTTGTACCTTTCGGTTGTGCAAGATCAAGTGTTTGAATCAATGTTTATTTTTCCTCCCATACCTCATGTCTTTCCCCTGGAAATAATAAAAAGTATGTTTTTGATACTACTTTTATCTTTGCATGTGATGTCCTCAATATTTCCAAAATATTTCCCATAAAGGTTCATATTTTTCTCAACCTATAAATGGATTTGTTTAGTCTTGATTTTTTTCATTCCTTTATATATGATTTCCCTTTCTAAAAATTTTGGCTTATGTTAGTTTCCATTCCTTTTTTTCATTATGTGTGTTTGTGTGTGTGTTTTCAATAAAATGTAGTTTGTGTGCTTTGGTCTTTCCCCTTCTCCCCATGTTGGTTTTGTGAGCCCTCAAGGTGCATTGGTAGTTTTTCTCTTTTATATAATATCTTATTATTTTGGTGAAGTGATAGTAATAATTTGACATATGATATTTATTTTGGGGTTGTACTTTCAATGTGCATATGTTATATACAATTAAAATCACTCCTATTTCAATAGTTGAATGTCATTGTATTTGGTTGGTTGTTTTCTAGGCAACAAACTTTATGTTTCAAACTCTATGGGAAAACAACATGTAGTTGATTCTTGAAGGATGTGAAATTTTCAAGAAAATGTCCAATCATTAAGTCTGTACAAGATATATATAGAATAGACATGAGAATATGTAGGTATTATTACCTCTATTAAATAAGTATTAAATTTATAAAAGGAGAGGTTAACATCGAATCAGTTCTTTGGAGGTTGTCTCAATAAATAGATAGAATAAATGATCACTTGTCTCGAATGAGCACAATCGATAAGAATGAAAGGCCAAATTTGGAACCTGAAGTGCTTAAGTTTAGAAAAACAAATGAAATTAACAATGAAGAGTATAGATATGGATAGCAATTGATAGTTATTATTCATTAGTTTATGTACAATGAAGAATAATAAATGTTCCTAATGATACAGTGACAATGGTACCAGGTTATTGAAATAGATACAATACTAATTTGGAAGCACACAAATAAATCTAAGATGTTATGTGTATATTGTGATTAGATCATCACTCAAGTGAATGGAATTAAATACATTCAAGTTCATGTTATAGAAAGGTGTTAGCTATTCACCAAGAGGTATGTAATCAAATTTCCATTCCTATCACTAATGGATAGAGGTATAAATAGGCATATGATGGAATCAAGCTAGTCTCCATCTAGAATCTACACTCTATGTATTTAATAGAACAATAAGGATGATTATAAAATATTATATCCAAGAAATATTTAAATGCATGTACCCTCATAAATAATATACACATGAGTTGGTTGGCACTAAAGTTTCTCTCATACGTCATGGTAATTGATTCTTTCTATGGCTTACCATTAGCTACCAAAGATCCAAAATATATTATCTAGAGGAAGTGAACTCAGACACCACCAACATGTTATAAGTTGATGCTCCATGGTCTTAAATGTAGAAAAAATTATTATGGAATGGATAATGTATAATTCATAATTAAGATTTGAGTGTCAAATTTAATGTGATGAGGAATATTTGGCCATGGATCAAGACTCAATAAGCTAGAATTTCCCTCTTATTTTGCATGCTAATTTAAATGTTGATGGATGTTACTTTCAGATGTGGATGATTTTATTCTATATCATAGGTGGTTAAATCATCTGTAAAAGGAATTCAACTGATCCAAAAACTAAGGCCTTCACACTCTTTAAGTTTATTAATTAATTTTGGTCATTATAATTGTAATAGGGTGTTTTTCACCATTTGTATGCATATGATTTATGAAATTTTCTTAAAGTCTCATATGGAATATGTATAATATTTGAGTTAAAAAGGTAGGTCATAGACATTCTTTAGATAGATGGAATTATAGGGATGATAAAGGCTTCTTGAGAAATCAAGTAGAATTTTAATAGTTAGACAAATCATTGTCTAATTTTTAAAATAAGGCAAGTTAGTGTTGGAGAATTAAACTTTGATTTTGTGATAAAGAAGTTGAGTATATCAAATATACATTGTCCCCTAAAGTCTCAGAAGGAAATGCAATATAAAATCTTGTTGTAAGATTTACAAGATGAAGAGAATATAATCACTTCAAGACAATTATTTCAATAGATAAATGTGATTAACAACAAAGGAAGACAAGTGTCTTACTTTCCTAGAAGCATGGAAATTACTTGAAAATGTGAATCTAAGATATCACTATGTAGGACCTTTGGAAACAATTGATTCTTGTCCCCATTTTGGCAAAACATTATAAATTAAATTCAATATAAAATTACATTACCATGTGGAAAATTCACTACAATGATATAGGAGTAAATATAAGGATTTGGAATGTCCTCCTAGTGTTATCCATGTTCCTATGAACAACATGCCATTGAGGACATTCAAAAAATAAAAAGTGGTTAGGTTTGCACTTGATGGTTGTTCAAATGTTGGTTCTAATGATTCAAACTCTATTGTCTATACAGATGCTTTGATTGTAGATGCAAGATGCCATTTTAAGGTCAATGATCAGTTATTAGAAAAGGTGATATTCGTTTCAAATGTCTCAATGTGCATGGGGTATTTAAATTTTTTATTAGTGGATAAGAGTTTCAAGTTATTTCAGCACCAAGTCATACAAATGATCACATGACACTTATACATATTATAAAACACACACTAGTTGTTGCTGACCATTATTTAGGTCAAGGGAATTTTATCTTGGATGCCAAATTTAGTGGAAAAATGAATGATTACTTGGACATAATTGCCTAATTTTTAGATATTTATCCACATGGTATAATTCCCATTCATGGACATCCCAACCTTTGGCCTAAAAATATTCTTTGTGGACATGTCAAATAAAATTGTTTTTATAGGCATTAGAAACAAAGAGAAGTAAAAGTTATAGATGCATTTCCAATGGTACATTTTATCAAATAGTGAAAATGAATATAAGTAGATGGTTGAATAAGCTAAGTGAATTTATTTGTGGCATTTTTTCAAATGATTTAGTTGGCAAAATTTCATTAAGGCATTTTTTTAATCAGTTCATGTACCACATGTAAATCTAAAGGTCATGGCCCAAATAATGTGCTCTTTATTAGTAGATATCTTGGAAATGCAAATGGAAATTGTAAAGCTAGATCTATAACCTTTATAAGGATCAATTCATGCCATATAGAGAGGGTGATAGCTAGAAATATGGACACATTTCTTCATGGAATTTTGTTAAATAGTTCATGTACCTTCTTGTAAGAACATTACAATGTAATATAAAGTAAATAATATTATAATAGATAAGTGTACTCACTAGTTTGAAAACCATGATGACATCCTCCCAACTCGTGTAAAGTGGATAGGTTGATGGCTATGTAAAATGGCACAATTATTGGTTTGAAAATCAAATTAATTAATAGGTGTAATTCAAATTAAACATCCTCCACAAACATCCTTCGAGCTCATGACAGGGCAATAGTCAAGTGATACAAATTTTCTTTGAGTTATTTTGTTAAACAATTCATGCCCTACTTATAAATCTAAATAAAGTTACAACTTACATATGTAAAATCATTCCAATAGCCTTGACCAAATATTGATATACATATCATGTGGAAGATTATACAGAATCTAGTGGATACCGATAAAGTCAATTCTATTAGTGTAATCATTTGTTTTGTAAATAAATTATAAGACAATTACATATGCAAACGTGGTGCCAATTATGAACCAAGTTGAATGTCATCTAACATGGTAGAAATGTTATATTCAAAAAAATTAAAAGTCTAAGGGTATTCATGTATCAACATACTCTTCACTGGGATCTTCAAATAATGAATGGTTTAAAATAAAAATGTAAGAGCATCCTAGGTTCAAATAAATCACAAAAGAATTGGACAAGACACCTACACTAGTTGCACTTCACTGAGATGTATGAAGTAGATGTAGTGTGCTTCCAAAAAGTACTAGTGAAAGTAGAATCAAAGAAAAATTTGATGTGTTTTACTAGTCAATTCCTAAATAATTATTTGATCATTTTTCATAGATTCAACATGATTTAGGCTCTATTTTGCTAGGCATCAGACGCATGAATCCACAAATTCATTATGAAGATGAAGATAAATGTCAAATATTTGAGGCAAGGATATTTATGATAATCAAAAGTGTGAAGATTTCCCAAAGGTAAATATCCTCAAGACAAAATGCCACTAGTCATGATAAATATGTATGGGAAAGTTTGAGTTGAAACAGTTGATCTGGAAGTTGAGTGTTTGGTATCAATTAATTCTTGGCTTGTCAGTTTTGTTGAAGAAGTGGTGGATTCCTTAGGTTATTTCAATAATAAATCCATGACTATTGATTCAATTAAAATAGATAATATTATCATCAAAGGCTCTTTCCAACAAGTAAAACATAGAAAATTTTAGTGAGCATGCCAAGATGTGTAAAATTTTAGAGAATTTATTTTGAAAGCAAAATACAACAAGGTGTTTCAACATGTAAATAGGTAGATTTTTTAATATGGATATGGGATGAGAGTAGAGGATTTTCTTAGAGAGTTTGAATAGGTATGATATGACCTGACAACTTTTGTTCATTCCCATATGATTTGGATAGGCAAACTAGTTGTGAATTAGTCAGATAAGATTATTTGGGTGTATTTGTAGGTTGGATGAGGTGCATGTCAAAAATGTGTTTTTGAGTTCTCTTGCATTCTACCTCAAAATAGGGTCCCACATTCAAAATTAGATGTTGTATTATTTTAGTACCATTTCTATCTTTTCTCATCATCTTTTTCCTTTTGTATTATTTTTCATAATATTTGTAGGACTCCACAACCCAATAGACAAGGCAACATTTTTGACTAACCCATAGGGTATGAATTTCAGATTTGATATAATGGGTATGATGGGAAATTTATTGGCTTAATTATGCTATTAATTATTTTATAATTAATTACTATTAATCAAAGTCATAAAATGACTATATTTTTTTATTCATTAGACATATTAATTCTTTTTAGAATTAATATTTGTGTATAAATGTAAATCAAAAAGTCTATTTGAATATTGTAAATTTGCCTAAATAAAAAATGGGAAAATATATGGATTTTAATATTCTAAAGGAAATATTTTACAAAAGGAAAAAACCCCATATTTTTTAGAGGTTCTTCTTCTTTTCCTTTAGCTCTTGGAGAAAGCAAGCTGCAACTTTGTATAGAGCCATGTTATTTCCAGATTGGAGCAATGAAATGCAATCAAGTAACTGAGGATTTATTGGGGTTTTTTATATTTTAATTATCTTTGTTAATGATTTCATATTTATTATTTGTAATCAAAGAATCTATTAAATTTATGCATTTATTTACTTATGTGCAACAATGGTGTTTCCCAAACTTTATGTTGAGATCCTCTATGGATGAGCTTCCTTGATGTCCATGAGTTTCTACATGTTTTATCTCAATGGAACTTTGTACAAACTATATGTAATTAGGTTTGTGAGGAGACTTTGTGATTTCAAGCATGTCTTATATTCCCAAAATCCTCACCACTTTTATGTTCATTTTGGTGTGAGAGGAAGGAGTTCTATTTTTGTTATTTATTCTTGAGTTCTTTTGGTGGTTCTTTGAATTTATCCTATTGTGGGTTTCTCCCTTTTTCTCTTTTTACATTTTTTGTTGTTCATATCTTATGAGGGAACTACCCCTCTCAAAATCAGAGAAGATTCATCATTCCTACAATGATTTCTGCAATTGTTGGAAAATTGGTGTCACTTCACATTGGGCAAGTCACTAACCAAGAAATTCATAAGAAAGTAGTTATAAAGATGCATTATTTGGGGACACAAGTCCAGTTCCAAGTACATTTGATTTCTCTCTCTCTCAAAACTCAAGTTATATAAATCAAATAAAATCAATAACAACATTGTATTTTCTCACCTTTCTTTGAAAAATATCAATGAAAATGAAAATTTCATTATTTTCTCTCATGATGTTGCAAAAAAATATAAAATGTTCCTTTTCCTCCCTCTTTCACATTTCTTGATAAAAAAGAACAAATGTTTACAAATTAATTTCTTTCCCATACTCCTCTTGTATGTCCCAAATCTTCAAATAACATTGTGCTTTACAATGATAATGGTATCAACCTTCATGTAATAAAAAATATATATACTTACCTCTTTAAAAGTAGATACCACTTTACCAAATGTTACAAAATCGTGTGATGAGTGTACTCTCCAAAGGGGTAAAAATTCTATCATTCCCATGTTTCATTTCAATGGTAATTTATAGACTCTAACAAAAACTTCCGTTGATCATTGTGGTATGTTATCTATCATGATTACCATGGAAGATGTGCAACATCAATTTAACATTCTTAAGTTACAAGTTTCTTCTCATTAGGATATTTTTTAGGAGAATATTTTAGCAGAACAACCTATTGCTAGAGATGTATTGGAGTATCCTTATCCTTAAAACTTTTTCATCCCTAAGTTATCCTCATTTGATGATAAATTTTATACTATTATACACTTGAAATAATATATACACTCCTTTGGACATTAGGCCCAAAGTGGAAGTTTGTTATTAAAGGCTTTCCATCACAATTTAACCAAATTGATTGATTTTATATCCTCCCAAATGGTTCTTTATCAACTTTAAAACAACTTGAAGATGAATTTCTATCAAATTTTCATCATTACACCTTACCTAAGTTACCATTGTAACATTTTAAAATGTTGACAAAAATGAGAATGAACCTATTTAATACTATATTATTTGATTTATGGACACTTTATATCCCTTAAACTAGACACCCTCAAATTTGGAAGTATAATTTATATTTACCAGGTGTCTTCCTTCTCCACTTAGAGAATGAGCATTGCATAAACCCTTTTATTCAATTGAAACTTTATATTAGGATGTGAAAAAATATGCATGTGCCCTAATTAACATTAAAAAAGAATTATCCACTTCTCCATACAAAACCAACCATGGTAAAAATCATGTTTTCAAGGTAAACAAGAAACCTTTCAAATTTCATAAACTAATTCAAACACCTTCTTCAGAACTAACAATATATGCCCAAGAACAAATGATAAAGGTGTTGAACAAAGGAAAGTAACATTCTTACAAAATATTTCCATAGTTAGACTATATACCTCTACCAAATGGAAACCTCTTCAGTTTTATTGGTACCATGATAAACCAAATGATATATTACACACACTATTGGATAAATGAATGATAACACTTCCTCCTAATTCACATTACCCATAACAAAAATTTGAAAAATTAAAAGGAAAACACTTTTTCACTTACCATGGTATTAATAGACATTGGGATAATGAGTTTTTTTCTCCTCAATAAAAGCTTATAATGTTAACCGATCAGGGAATTATTGTATATCAAAAAGACATATTTGGACCTATTTCACATAGTTATCTTAGAGGCTCATACAAGAGTTTTAATCCATCCCATGTTACTCATTTTGAGTAACACATTGTCCATTAACCTTTATAGAAGATGACCACTAGTATAAGTCCTTCTCCTAGTGTACCCTTTATTAGGATTGATTGCTCCCACACTAATCCTACCAAGGATGTATTGGTTGATCAGGTCCTAAATAAAGGGACACATGGATGGGATGTATATGCACATTAGATTTGGGTTTCAAAATTAGTACCTATAGACTTAACTTTAAATTCTATAGTTTTAGTAGAGTTATCCACAGAATTAAAATCAATGGTTTCACTACCACATGATCATAACATTTAAGTGTTTTTATTTCCTATCGGGTTCCATTACATAAAATGATTAATATATAATAAATATAATGTAGGTATATGATTAAATTTACATATTTATAATATAGATTTAAAATATATAATATATTATAAAAATAAATACATAAATCAAATATAAAGAGTTAGATATTATAAATCCATTTAACATAATAAATCATGTGAAAAATGTCACATATATATCAAATGATACAAAGTTAATACAAATTAAAATATCATTTATATGTTGGGGGTATATCCCTAGGTGTATACTCCTCATCACTATCTATATTGATGACCCGTGTACCTCTCTATGAGGATGCACCAAGATACAATAGGGGTCTACATGACCAAAATAGGTCACATACTCTCTCCTCATAGGATCCTAGTCATCGCATTATATCCTCATGCTCCCACTATATGGAATCATATATGGACACTAAAATATATGTGACAATATTTAAATTAACTAGGTCTTCCATATCTGGCAACTTGTACTCTCTCACCTCTAGTAGGAAGCCAAAAAATATAATACAAATCCATTAATGTGACAAATATCTCCCCTATGGGGAGCTTGAAAGTTTATGTATATATGTTCCACCTCTTGTATATGGTTATGAGGATGTGTATGTCATATGTAATTTCTTCTAATCATTCCACATGACCCAACCTTACCTAATCTATAATGTCCCAATCAGGTGCATCTATACGTAGCTCTACTAGAGTATAAAAATGTCTACTATGCCAAAATTATCAAATGTGTACATCATTTTATAAACAAAAACACAAAAATTCATAATAATTATTTATCACATTATAGCTCAAAAATATAGAGGTTACAATTAAATATCAATAAAATAAAAATACCATAGCATTAAACACTAGTGTCGATGCAATACAAAAATGTTAGACACTACTATTAATGGATGATAGTCTTAAATCAAGTTTATAACTTTACCTTTAGATAGTCCTATAGTATATGTTTCTAGAAGCATTATACCCCTACTTTTATTCATGGTTGATCTGGAGTAGTTTGTACATAAAACTATTAGTTCATCAAATGGTAGTGTAGAAACATCACCACTAGACATTAGATCTAGTGCCCTTAGACAATCATCTCTAATTCCTTTCAAGAATAGTAGCTTGATCAATTTCTTTCCCATTGTGGTATATTTGTATTTTTGTAAGCTGAATAAAAATATTTTAGCTTGGGTCATTTGTAAAATGTCATCTCTCTTGTAGTTTCTGACCCTAAAATAGTCTTGATATTTCATCAAAAAAATCTCCTTCATTTATTTCCACATATAAATGGCATCCTTTCCAAGTCCCATGAACCATATAAGTGTTGCATATTTGAGTGTTACTATAATTAGTTTGATTTTTTGAGTGTCTTGATTATAATCATAATTGTGGCATAAGAAGTTAAACTCAACAAAATGTATCTGGGTCCTCAGATGTTTTTCCTCTAAAAGTAGGGAAGGTAGAGTGAGAGATATTATTCATGGTTGAATTTATATTAAGTGTAAGGATAATAAATTTGAAGGTATCAAACTCATTAGTAGTGTTTTCTTCACAGTAATCCCCCATGAATATTCTTTGTGTTGGTTGACGGGAGGTTGTTGCTATCCAAAGCTCAAAATTCTTATCAATTCTTTGATTTTTTGGGGTGTAGAATATGGAGACTTTATGTTTTTCCTTAGGAATGTATGGCCTCTTATACAATGGGTATGGTGTGGAGGTTTCATAAGATTCATCTACTCTCTCAATAAATTGTCTCTCTAAATTGGAAGATTCTATCGGCCTGGTGTTTCTCCTAGGGGCAAGAATAGCTTTGAATGTTTCCTTAGTAAGAAATTTGGGTGACAAATGGAAGTGAGCTTTATATTCCTAAGTATGAGGTGATAAGGTGTAAATTATTAGATGTGGTGCATATAGATCTCTTCCAGGGGTATGAACCTCTTTAATATCTCTAGCTTGTGCTACTAGTCTGGCCAAAAATTCTTCTTTCTCAACCTCTTCTATTGGAAACTATGAGTGGTCCTTAGGAATTCCTTCATGTTCTTCATTTTTTTAGGATGAATCTTTGATCTTTTAAAAACATTTTATTATTAAGGAAAAAATCTTCCTATATAGTCCCCTTCACTTTGCATATGTCAACCACTTTTTTTTTAACTTTTTGTCTCCCCTGCCTACATAGGGTTAGTAATATGGGGAATTTTGAAATTTTCCACTATCCTAACTACAAAAATGGAAATATTAAACTATGAAATTAGGAAATATTAAATCTAAAAAAATAGTAAACATATATAAATAATTGCTACCAAGATTGAAGATCATAAGTGTGTGACACCATTCCCTGGCAATGGTGCCAAAAATGACTAGCAACTAATTCACAATCAGATATACTTCTATTGATAAAAATAAAAAAGGATAGTAACCATGGATCTATACCTTATACCTCATTTAATTTTCAACCTAGGGATGTAGACTTGATAGGATAACTTCATTGTATGTGCACACCCAATCTCTAATTTGGCATTCTGTTAATTGTATCTAAGATGCTGAAGTGTAGTAAATGAAATGTTGAATTAAAACATAAACAAAGTACACTAAAAAAAAAATTTGTGTGAGAAGATTCCTAAAATAAATCTTAAATAAGAATGTAACTCACATAATTTAGAAATGAAACACGCAATGCTTAAGCACATTAAATAACATGCTTAACTATTAGATGGGTTAGATTTTTGTTGTAGCCTTCCAAAGGGGGCCCTTCTTCCTTCAAACTCTAGCTTCAACCCTTCCTCTTACAACACAATATTGAACTCAAAATTTATTTCTCATATTAATCAAAAGTGTAGTAATGAATTGCTGAATGAAGCTATAATCATAATTGATTAACATAATGTACTTTCTGACAATCTCTATTCAACATTTATTATTTTTTCTCCTCTATCTCAACTCTGTTGCTATGTATTTATATACCATAGAGGATATTTTTTTATGCAAAATAATATATACATTATATTCTAAGATACATTCAAATGGGAATATAGAAATTGTTTCCTTTCACTAAAGACATCCTTCATGTGAATCTTAAGACTTTGCTACAGGACAAACAAGGTTATTTTGTTCCCCAATCACTTCCTTATTTCTATCCATGGAGGTTAGGGTTATTTCTATGAGTAGGTTAGAAGAGAATCAAAATCTGTTCATCCATGACTTTGGTCATGCAGTGGCTACAGGATGGTCTATTTAATGAAATTCCTTTGTTACAAGATGCCTCATGCTATATACCTATTTCTCAAAAAACATCTTCAAAACACATTCATATAAAAATCATCCTAAAGAAATAGATAACCATCATATATTATTTTCAATACATAATTTCAACTATTTAAAAGAGTTTGAAAACATAATATTATATGGTTCATGAAAGTAGGAAATTATATGGAAAAGTGTTCAAAAGAATGGTAAACAAGCAAGATGAGTTCAATAGATGGACATAATAATAAGAAATTTATGAGGCTCATCAATCACCTCCCAACTCTCCCCATTACAAGTATAAATCCACTAGGGTACAACCCATTTTACCACTTGTAAGTTCAATCCTCTTCCTAGCCATAATATGGATGAGTTTTCAAGCTCCCTTATCTAGTCTCTAGTGCTCTAGAGCCATCATTATATATCATTTACATAGGTGTATTCTATCCATGATATTTATTTATTCTAATTTATATTATTTTTCATATACATATTATATGTGTTGATTGATTTGTGGTGTACTCTTTGATTAGAGGTAATATTCAAATAAAATTCAATAAAAGATAAGGTATGTTTTAAACAATAAGATATGCATTTTATTTTCCTTTAAACTAGTAATTTTAGTTTCTTACATTACTAGATTAAGGTGATGGAATGTAGATACCCATATTTTATACAAACACAATTTATAACATGTCATTATAGATTTTTATATGTATAGAGCTCCTAACCAAGAGTCAGATATCTAGTGGTAAGCTATTTTTTAGACCTCTTTAGTTCCACTCTATTTTAATTGCTTTTACTACCCCTTGGGATTGTATGTTATTATGACACCTTTTATCCACCATGCTCTAGGGATCCCCACTTGTTATTCTATCATTTCTATTTTTTTTACCACTAGACACCTGCATCCATGATGGAAACTTATTTTGGCACAAGTGTCCAACCACAACACAAGTGTTTAGACCTATTATTTTATCCTTTTCTATATATTTCACTTTTATGACTATTTTTTAGTCTATTTTATTCATTTTATTTTTGGTTATTCACATGCCACTTGGTCCTAATTTAAAATCAATAGATCCCTATATATATAAAGGTTATAATGTTATGACACCACATAGAAATTTGATAAAATCAAGTCCTAATTAACAAATATTTTACATTACCAACTATCAAATTATAAGACATTATTAAATTAAATATTTGAAGCACTCAAAATATCATCATATTCTTGTATTATTTATACCAAGGATTACTATGGGAGAAAGAACATATAGTTGAATAGTTAAAATTACACATGCATGCCTAGGAGGGAGAACTACATGTGAATCTGAGGCTCGAGTATTAGTTATGTAGGTAGAACTTAGTAAAACCAAGGTTGTTAGGGTTAACTTGATACACATGTTAACCTATTTATACTAATTTTTAAGAGGTCTAAGGCAAATGAACTAGGGTTTTGTTCATTGGGTGGATCTCACACATAAGTGGATGTAATTTGAGTCACAAGATAGTTATATAAGTGACATCATAGGTCCAATATATATTTGGATATGTTTTTATTTACCTTAGACTTGACACCTCTGTTAGAGGTAGACACCTACATAAATGTAACTATCCCTTTTTTATGCAAGTTTTTAATGGAAAAAAATAGTTAAAATGTAGAATGAATAAGGCCCAAACTCATAATGAAATCATGTGATGACTCTTAATCATTATCATGCCTTAGAACAAAATATCAAATAAGATATGCTATCTTTTACCCTTTTAGTTAATTTTTATTTATTGTATTTATTGTACATGTGTGAATGGGTAAATGGTATTAACATTACTTTATATTATTGAAACTTGAACATTACCTCGTTACATTTAAACATCTTTTATTATTTGTGTGTTATCTTGTGAACTCAAAAAAGTATAAAATAATAGGTTGTTATCAATCACCTTAGGAATTCATCCAATATTTATAAAACTAGTAAAATATCATACTCAAGCATTATCAAATAATTAGATTAGTTTTTTGATCTGTTAAAATAGAACATTAAATTTAGTTGGTACCATCTAAATGTTACAAACCAAATTTTCCAATTTTATCCTTTTCGTAGAAATGATAATTTTTTAAATCAAATAATTATTATGGGTTTACATATTTTTCTAATATAATAGTGGCATGACAAGTTAACCAAATGGACACATATAAATAAAAACTAAGTGCACACTCATTATCCATCTATAACTTATCTATAAAGTATCTATATGCGACTATATATTAATAAAAATTGAAAATTAGTCACTAGGAGTAGTCATTAGCAAAGTTTGAAGAACAACAAGCCAATTCAATAGAAAAAATTATCAACTGTTAAAAACTAGATCACCAGGTGTATTCATATAGCAAAGGAACAAAAATTCACATTTAAACTAAAAATGAGAACTATATGTGGCTCAATTTACCTCTTTAGAGTATTGGATACATAGGTAAGACTCAATCATCAACACATATGATTAGGGTCAACACAATCCATTACACTTCCCAAGTTTTTATAAGTTGTATCCCCTTATAAGGGAACCTAAGGTTTTGAATGAAGGAAATGGTTTTTTAGGTACAACGCATATGATTAAACCTACAAATTACACATAGATTTAAAGCATAAATAGGTGTACTTGCATGTGTTAAGACAAAGAATTAAATTATGTAGGGACTGAACCATATAGCTTGGAATATAGTGGCATATGGTACTGACCTGAGGCTAATGTCATTTTCTAGGCATGCACATAGATTCAAACCCTGCATCAAGTGACTCACAGTCTTGTTTCTATATTAATTTTCTACCTTCCACTCATCCAATTCTACATAATACAAGGAATTACTAAATATTTTATCCTATTGTACATTTCATGTTTATCAATTATCATTATTAGATCAATTTAAATCTTATATATTCATATGTATGCTTTATTTACATACTTTATGAATTCAATTATACATTATTTATATCTTAATTAATGTTATAATTAATCCAAATTAGGTTAAAAATACATTGGTGAACCTATATATTACTAGAACACTTATGAACCCTAAATATCCTTAGGGTTTTAGTTCTAATTTATGATTTCCACATACAAAATACAATACATATTTTTCAACTTTGGCCCTAGACTACTACATACTTTCATGATTTCATCATATGCCATTTAAGATGGCTAGTTCCCTTATCCTTCTAAGGCACAGTCCTAGATTATGTGGGGTCCACATGGATTTTAATTAGATTCTCTTGGTTTCATCTAAACTGGATAAAATAAATATAATGAACATTTCCTCTTATTTTTATGATTAAATTATTCATGAATATGTTCAAACAGATTACTATGTTTAAATGTCCATTTTAGAACATGATGAACAATATATTCATGAAGACCAAAATATTATTGATTCCAATGAGTTTAATGGGGTATTTTTTACAAGTTGAATCCTTCTCCAATTTTTTCCATTTACCTAATCAACATCCTTAATAATTGGATAAAGTGCAAAATTAATCCTACCATTTAAGGTTGCACACAAATCTAAGGTTGTACATTTGAGGAAAAATAACAAGATCATTTTACTACTATCAATAAATCCATTTGAGTTACCAAAATAACCAATAATTAAACTTATAATAATGGAATTATTCCTGCATTGATAACTCCAATCAATTATGTGTTATCTACCCAAGATGTATGGGAAACACAACGCTTCCCACATATTTTTGTGTCTATTCCCACATAGTGTTTAACCCTAAAATCTAGATTAAGGAATCTAGGGTTAAAGGGGATAGAGATAGACTAGGGAATACAAGTAGTAAACTATCTCTATAGTAGGACAATTAATTTATAAACTTAGATAAATAATATTTTTAATTTATATATTGAGATATGTAAAAAATAGAAAGTACAACAATGTTAGATATTGAAATGATAATGAAAATAAGATACTTAGTTGGTTCTGATGCTAATATATATTTATATCTAAAACAAAAAGGAATCAAAATGGAAGTATATTCTGAGACTACCATCAAATTTTAGATTAAACACCTCTATGACCTGGGACACTTGCGTTGACCTTAGATAGTTATATCGGCACTTTTATCTAACCTAGACATATGTGTCTAGTATAGAATGCCTACTAGATCTAGATGTGACCACATAGAATGTTCTAGGTTTTTTGTCACCTTAATTATAGTGTGTTCATATCTAGTTCATTTATTTTCATTCCTTGTCAAATAATAAAGCCCTATTTCTTCATATTTATAGTGACTATGGTAAAAATGGTTTATTAGGATCATGTTGTCAAGATAACCCCAAAGACCCCTCTTTCAGTGGATGTTGCCTACATAGCCACTATTATTAATATGGCCTTAGACTCATGTATTTATCTCATGTGTGTGATATTATGTTTTCATAAGGATAGAATATATGATAAATAAGTATAATAGTGACCTAGCTTGTAACTTGGAAAATATGGCTGATGTACTACTCCTTCAGTACTTTAAACATGTAGATGTTTACTCCATATGATTGATATATAAATATGGGAAAATATGGAATATTTACTCACTTAAATTCTTAATTTAATGTTATGATATGTTTCCTTTATATTTTATTAGTCTCTACTAGGTTTGTGATAGGTTTGTGCTAGGTGAGGAAAGAATGAGGATTGATCTTGTATATATCAATCCCTTTTATAGATATACAATGTTAAATCACTTAGTAAAACCATAGGGACACATTTCATTTTAAAATTTGATGAATTTTAGGTCATTTTACACTTACATCAAGATAGGACAAATGTGTCAACATAGGCATCTGACTGGGACACAAGTCTCTTGATAATTAGAAAATAGGAACAGGTCCAAAACTTGTAGAAAGAGAAGATAATTAGGTTTATATAATTATTATTATTATATAATTTCTAATTAATCATAATAAAATTAGTCTAAGATATAATAAATAGGCATAAAGAGATAGTGTATGCGAACCTTTTAGCAATCGAAAAGGTCTAGAATTGAGAGTATTATCCAAGGTCTATATTTTCCAAGTGTACAAGACTAAGGTTTTATATAATTCATAAATAGTTTCTACACATATATGACCTATTACCATCCTATGATGATATGATATTACATCATCAACCTCTCTTATTTCATGTTCCCTCAAGTAGGTTTTTTAACTAAGGTGTTTCAATTGGGACAAGGTACTTCTAGAGCTAGTCATTCAATGGATTCACATGTTTTGCTCCATAATCCATTAGCCCTAAAGATTGAATCCTATCACATACCTATATTTTTTAATCTCCTAATATTCTAATTTATAATGGAAAATGTGGTCCTAAACAACACTATAAATCCCTCCACATAGAATGCTTGGATTATGCATCCAATGATCAATTATTGACAAAACTATTTATAAGAATTCTCAAAGACTATGATTTTTATGGTTCTATTAAACCCCCCTTTAATCATTCAAGGCATTTAACACTTTATAAGATAATTTTATAGCACACTTTTCCATCAACATTGATGAGAAACTATATTATGCATAAATTTTTGAACTCAAACAAGGGTCCAATGATCTAGTCAATGATTATGTACTTTAGTATAATATCATGCTAGCTAAGTTGACCAATCCTATTGTAGATAATGAGTTATAAGGCATCATAAAACAAGGTTTTATTTCACCACTCCATGATTTAATAGTATTCAATAAATTAAACTCTTTTGATAAGTTATCACATATAGTGAGAGATCAAAAATTCAAGTTCTTAGCTTTGAATGAACTCAAATATGCACCTACTAGTCCAATTAATTCAATAAATAAGTTTTAGAGAAAGTTTAGTTACAAGGTTGAATATAATGATAAAATAATGATGCAAAATCAATGGTTAATATAATATCACAACCTATAAATCATCTTCTCTTATCCGCTCCATAGAAGAGGTAGTCTTCAAGACTACCCCATCCTCCTCATGTAAAATTATATTAATTACTCAAGTGAAATATAATATATATCCCTCCACCATAATAGTTTTATGAAATTATTCCTACAACAAATAATTATGACATCAATGCATACTATGATTATCATTAAACTATTAGACATTACACATTACATAAATAGATTTTTTAATCTAATACATAAGATATGAGATCTTATTGATGACAACATAATTTATTTAATCACACCTACAAATGAATCTAGATTGCAATCAAATGGGAATTATAAATTTAAAATATTGAATGATCCATTTCCAAAAAATGAGACAATATATACTAAATATACTTCTAAGGTAATTATTATACATAAAATTTGCATCCTCCTCTTTCAACATATGTGACCTAGTGGATGGGGTTATTGGTAAACTTAAAATCATATCACCACAATGACCTATGATTTCATTTGATGATAATGAGATAGTTGATGATGGTTTGAATCTCTACTAATTATTCATATGATCCCATATAAAAAATTAATTTATACATGGTGTCATGGTTGAAAATAATGAATCTAAAATGTTTTCACAATGACACTTCTCCATACTCTTGGATACACAAAAAAATTACAATTTAATAAAAATAAGGGATTTTGTGGAAAAGCACAAAACATTATTGGGTGAATTTTAATACCTCTTTAGGTGGGCTCCATGATAGTGGCTAAATGATTTTCTTAGGATCCGCTTAGATACAGAAGCTCCAATTATTACCATCTATAGTGCACTAATGTTTCAAGCATTTAAACTACAATAAGGTAGTCATAAGGTAGTCAGTGTTATCTCCTCCTCCACCCTCACCACCACTACAGTTGGTTGTTACACCTATTGAATATAATTATATAAAGGTGGTTAGTTCACCTATTCATAATCTCTATATACACTTAAATCAGAGGAGAGTACTTGATTATCTTAGGTAACCAATTTTTAACAATTATCTCATCAAATATTTATTCAACATTCATATAGGGAATCATTTACTATAATATGCATTAAGATAATGCAATAAATAGCTATACATGTTTTATAGTGAATTAGGGAGTTGAATGTTACATGCCATACATTAGACCCCACATATTCATATACCTTCCATATTTACTCATCACGCATGTGAGATATGAGTGATGAAAATTAAATTATAATGCTTGATGACTTCTCAAAGTCTGACACACCCACACCTGTTACTTTTCACTCCTGAAATATGACCCTTGCATCATATGATATAGTCACTCCATATGAGTATCCCATTTGTGTGATAATTGGTTATAACCTCTCAAATTTCAAAATAACACAAAAATAAAATTTTAAAATTTTAAAAAATACAAAAAACATTCAAAATATTCAAAAAATAACAAATTAGGACTTAATATTGACATGATGACTAGTTACACTCTTTACATATGTTATTTATCATATTTTTGTTAGAGATCATATTATTTTATAAAAATAAGTACATTTCATAGAATATGAATTTGACATATGACATGTAGATCATCCATGGACACATATGTGGGGCTCTCTTATACCCAGTGGACATTCTAATGTTGGAGGCATATTGTTCCATAGGTCATAGTATCAAAGGTGATATATGTTTTTTACCTATTACCATTTTGCTCTACATAGATTATTTACATATGCCTTGCTAGTTACTCATATCTTATACAGTTTTATATGGATATGCTACTTTACAATGATATGATGTGACATTGATATACATGGATAGTGTAGACTAGTTTTCACATGTTTTATGTTTCATTGAGGATACTACTATTGCATGATAGGTTAGTCATTACTTTTTTATTGTGTGTGGTTCATTGTCCTTAATTTTTACATCTTTATGTCCTTTGATTATGACCCTTGGCCAAGTTTGACGTGACATTTATTTTTCCATTTTTTTCAAAATAATATATCCCTTGATTGTGTGTGGACCCTTTTCCTTATTTTATGTGACATTTATTTTTTTCTTTAAATTCAAAATAATATGCCCATTGATTTTTTTGTAACCCCTTGGCCTTATTTGATGCAATATTCATTTTTCCCTTATTTGTTACATCCTCATGTCCCTTGCATGTGACCCTTGGCCTCATGCATGAAGTTTTATTCTTATGATTATATTAATCTAGGATTGTTTTCTAAGTTTTTTGAGCTTCTTGTGCTTGTTGAGATTACTAAGATTATTGATTTTATGGGTGTTATGATCCATATCATGTACCTCCCATTTATGTTTTTTAACATGATTTATATCATGCACCTCCTTAATATATAATATTATTCATTTATTATCTTAATCATGTTTACTATTATGGGCCTAATTTATCCATATATCTTGCAATGATATTTATATCCCTTACATTACAAATGTTAAAAACATAATTTGATAACATATACATTTATATGATGATATATTCTCCACATGTTGTCATGACAATACATGACATGATATATTTAAATATTTATTTTGATATGATTGACTTACAGGATGTGTCTCTCACCTCAAAAGGGGGGCATATTAGTGGGTTTGTCGTAGATACATAAGCCTACATGAGCATAAAATTCAACTTCTAGGAAAATATTATAGGGTTTAGAGAGTTTAGAGTAGTTTAAATATTATATGAGTTAAGATATTAGACATATATTCACACATTAATACATATTATGGTGGAATATGTCATGCATGTGTACTCACATTACATAGACATGAGTTATAGAGTACATATTCAGATATACTTGAGTGTATATTCCACATAGGTGCACATGATTTATATGAAAATAAATTAAATATTTTCACATAAAATATACATTTGAGATACATGTTATTATATTTTTTCATATATATGTGTATTATTATATATTAGTTTGAATAAATTTAGTGGGGCATGATACTAGTCCATGCATATATACACTATTTCATATATCAATTGGTATTGATTAAAGGGGCATGATATTGGTTCATGCACATATATATTATTTCAGATATTAATTGGTACTAATTAATTATGGCATGATATTTTTTCATGCACATATAGACATTTTGAAATGAGAACTATTATGGTTATTTAGTTGAAAGCATAATTTTATAACATTGGGAAGTAAGCAGCCTTAAATCTATAAGCTTATCTACAATGGTCGATTATTATTTTTTAAGGTAATGCATGTTGAGGTTTAGATACACTCAAAAAACTTGGAATTACTCATAAATATCCTATTATGTGGCTCCAACCTTACCATATTAAATAAAAATATGGTCATCTTTGCTAACATGGTCTTATTTCAAAGCACCTAGTCATTAATTGGTTCATTGGACCCTTGTTTTAGCTTATAAATTTATGCATAAGATAAATTCTTATCAATTTTAATGGAAATTTGTGATAGGATTTTTTCATCCAAGGGATTGAATGATCTTATAGATTGAAGAGTGGGATCATAGAACAATCTAAATGCATAGTCCTTCATACTTATTAGAAATAAATTGGTAAATAGTTTGTCATTATATTCATAATCTAAGCATATTGAATGGAATGATCTAATATGTTGCTTGGAATCACTTTTATCTTTGTATAATAGGATCTTGGGAGCTATGAATTATATTGGTAGAGGGTATGTTATTATCTAAGGGGTTAATGGGTTGTGAAGCAAAGTGTGTGAATCCATGACATGACTAGATTTCTAAAAGCATATAAAAAATTTACAAATTTACTTTACCATTCATGAACTATTAAATCAATATAGTGAACTAGCAACACATCAAGAACCCTTTATATGAGAATGAGATAAGAGCATAACACATAGAACACTTATTTAAGTGGGAAACCCTAAAGGGTAAGAAAACACACTAATATTTGTAAATAGAATATATTATTATAATAAAAACACCTAATTTATTGAATCACCCACTTCATATGGATAACCAACCCCAACTAACTAAATACCAACTCAGTTAGGCTTTAGCAAGCTCTAACTTGCAAAGAGACAACACCTCCCTAGATGACTCAGTACTAACTCATCCACATGATTGTTTTGATCACCTTCAAGACACATTTTTTCTCAACTAACTAAGGATAACCACTTCTTTATCTCTGCACTCTCTTTTATCCCTCTCAAACTCCCTTCTAGACTCCTTAGCTCAACTTGGTCTCTTCAATATAAATTAGGTCGTTTGACCTTGATATTCATATATAGTACCCATATTAGATATTAATGATAGTTTATATACACCCTTATGATGGTATAAAATACCTCATTTATATATTAAAAGTTATATGTCTTCCACTTCAACTCACTCATCCTCTAACTAGTCAATTATGTCTATTAGGCCTTGTTCTTATACTAGGCTCTTGCTCATACACCTATTGGTCATACATACACACTTACACACTTATATTTTACAAAAAAATAGTAATTAGTACATGAATCAAACATTAAATTATGTCATCCATATATTAAATGGACAAAATCCTTCTTTAAGCCTTAAGGAGACCTAATTCAATTAAGCATTCATTTGTACATGTTACCCTTTGATCGTCTTGGAACACTTTCAAACACCACACATGATAATAAAACTTAATAATAAATTAAAATAGACACCTAATAATCTCATATTATGTACATGACACATTTTATCTCCAACCACCACTTGAAGCATGCCATTAATAGTATTCAGAATTAGGCTTGTGAACCTACAAAAAGTTTGGTTTGAACTACTAAAGATTAAACACATATTAGATAAATAGCCATGAAAATTAATCATATATAAATAATATATATTACATCAGTTACATAAACATATTATTTATACTTCATATCTCATGGAAAAATTACTCAAATCCTCTTCTGCAAATAGCCCAATTAGAACTGTCAAAACACTCCAAAACCTAGTTATAAACAACTTAATCCTCAACATCTAAAAGAACACTTCTCATTACCATTGATAATTTAACAATATCATTTTAAACCTATATACCACTATAATATATAAATATAATATGGTCAAATGTAAATATTGGTCTTGCAGACCAATCTCATAACCTTACTATAGAAAGACCTCACTAAGTTAGACAAGTCAACTTGTGAGCAAATTTTTACTATGACCACTGACCTCCAAAAATTATACCAAACATTAAAATTTCTAAAAATTAATAAATAAAATCTCCATATACTTTTGTTCATCTCTATTCCATGATAACACATTCCTAACCCTCTTCTCACTTCTACCTAGTTTTCTCACTCTTTGCACCACTAGGCCTGTTAGTCATAGGCTATCTTGGATGATTGGTTTAGAATACTTGAGGGATATAACCTGTAAATAAACCAAAATTAACACAAAATAAAAGTCTCAACCTTATCCATATATTTATTTTCATACTTTGACTTGGTCAACTCTGATTGCTACAGTAAATCTTCAAGAAATGTGCATTTTCCTATAGGGTCTACTCACACACCTAACAACTCAATCACACTTGGAGGTGAATGGGAGAGTGAAATAAAATATCCAATAGTTTTTTTAGTAAGTATATACCATTATATGCTATTTTTATCAACTTATTCAATATTGGGTCCTTACTAGGGTTTTAGGAGGGTTTAAACCTATTTCCACTCTTAACGATCATTCATAAATCATAACCCATTAATCCAAAAACTAATGCCTAGAATTTTGATATAGTACCCTTCCCCATCTATAATAAATATATTAAATTCCCATGAACATATTTTATGATCTAAAAAACATTAAAAAATTCTTTCACGGGTTGAGAACCCTTCATTTTGTGCACTTGAGAGACCTCAAAACCACTTTTTATTGAAAACCATGACCTTAAACTTTGTGAAAATTATTATAAATATATATCATACCTTTCAAAATGCTAAAATATCCATAATTTACTTTAAAATATAACTTCATACCCCATTAGGCCATATACTCTCTCTCTCTCTCTTTGCTTACTTAGACCTTGACCTGTAAACCACATTAGGCCTTAAAATTGACCTTAATGCCTTTTTACATATACTTTCCACCTAAATTACATACTAAATCAACCTATCTAAATATTATACACATCCATACATCCTTCACATACCTTGACTAGACCATTATACCTCGTTAGGCCAAGCAGGGTTTAGAAGTGGTCTAGGTGTAGACTAGGTCTGTAGGTCGTACCCCTATAGGTTCACCTTGGGACTCACATGAGTGATCCAATGCCTCATATAAATTCTCAATAAACCTCAAACAACATTTCATGCCTATGTACATTCATCTCACCAAGTCATCATGACCCTTCATGCACAAGACTAGGCATCTTGTGTATGATTTAACCTATTTTGAGAATATTTGTGTATTATTCTTAATTTAGTTAAAGGGTCTGAGTAGAGAAAATAGTAAATAAATATAAAATAATTAATATACTGATTTATATAAATTAATTTCAATTTGAACTTTTCTAAAAATTGTAATAAGGAATAAGAAAACAAAACCTAGCTAAAAACTGATTAATCTGACTAAGATAGAAGCTAGAATTCACTATGCAGGATTGGCACACTATCACAAACTAAGATCTAAACTTTGTTTTGTGATTAGACAGGAGCATCAAAATTATATAGTATTGGAACTAGTGCTATATTCCACCTTTTTCTCTGTTATCTTTAGGATCTAATCTTTCTAGGTTTCATTTAGCAGGTCTGTGTGACCCTATGTTTCAAACTTTAGAGGTTGGAAGTCTGTATAGCTCTCTATAGAGAAAATTCTTTCTTAAAACCCTATCTTCCATTATACTTTTACAAATTTTGATAAATATGGGGGGTTAATGTGTTTAATATGTACTAGATGTGTTTTACACCCTGTGTGTGGGTACGCTGCCTACATACCAATACTTCAAAGAGGGATCAAGCCATATGTAGTTCTCCCACTTTGATGTGTTTTGTGCAATTACATATATGATGTATAATTTTGAACTATATGTTCTTGAGGTGGCTAGGGACTATTTTAAGGATTTTAATGATCTTGAAATTGTATAAGTTTACTGTATGTAGAGAATAGGGAAGATTTCTTGAGTAGTCTTGTTTGTATTCTTGCTTGCTTAGTGATATTTGCCAACCCTTTCAAAATTATCTTCGAATGGGATTATATATGGATCTATTAGTCATGGGTTAAATTAATTCACATTAGGCCAACATGATTGAAGATAAATATCTAGAATTAAATAACTATTGGGGCCTAAGATTTACTTGGATAATAACATAGAAAACTAGACACCCTAGGGTCTAGTGCTAGTGTGCAAGTTGGGTGCTATTGTCTTGAGTTGATGGGGCCTAAGGGGATGGATTAGTCATGAAGAGATGGTCTTGGTTCAACTAGGATCATGTCTAGAAGGCCATGGATGACTATAAATTAGTGAAATTAAGGCTAAAAGGGTCATGAGAGAAAGCAAAAGGGACCTAAGGATTGGGTGTCATTAGCCATGCTCAATTTACCAATTTTATCATTTTATATTACTACGTTTACCCCCCTTTTATTTTAGTGATGTAGCAAAGTGAAATACTAGGATAAAGGAAAATAGACAGTGTACCTAAACTTACCTACAAAGGTGAAGCCCATGAATCTTGTGTGATACTGAGTAATGTTGGATAGTGCATAAAGAGCACATTATGTAAGTTAAATATAAGAAACAAAAACAAAGAGTAGATCAATTATTATTATATATAATATAAAACAAGAACATACAAAGCTAGGTAAGAGATAGAGAATGAGAAACTAATGAATATACCTCACTAGGTACATGAACCAATATAAAATATATTATGATGTTGAGTAAGGCCAAGTGTGTTAGGTATGTATTGAATGATGTTATACCAAGAGTTATATCATGAATGGAGTTGAATTCTCAATTCCTAAAAAAGTGGCTCAAGAATGCAAAGCTTGGACATTTAGCTCCATGTCTCCTACTAAGTGAATCTAGATGATCATGCATATGCTAATTGGTATTTGGAATATGAGTCTAATCCCTCTAAATAGGTGTCTTAAGAATACAAAGGATATCCCTTTAGCTCCATTGTTACCTACTAAGTGAATCTAGGTGGTCATACATGTGTTAATTAGTGTTTGGACTGTGTGTCCAATCCCTCTAAATAGGTGGCTCAAAATTACAAATATTAGATCTTTGGCTCCATCTTTTCCCACTAAGTGAAGCTATATGATTATTCATGTGCTAATCGATGTCTAGATTATGTGTCCAATCCCTCTAAATAGGTGGCTTAAGAATTCAAAGGCTAGCTAGTCCTTTGACTCCATCATTACCTCATGAAGTGAAGCTATTAACTGATATCGGTATGAAATGTATGCTGTATGATATTTCTCCTAAATCCCATGAATGTACTATGATCTTAAAATGTTGGCATTGATAGTTGAATGTATGCTAGAAACTAAGCCACTCTTGGCCACTCTAAAAGATGGATATTAGACTTGTATAAAAGCCACTCTAAAACTAAGAATCTAGCTTATGTGGAAGCCACTTAAGAACTTAGGAATGTGGAGGGTAGGATTGTATGAAAGCCACTCTGAAATTATGCCAACCACCTACAAATGGAATAAGGTACACAACTATTGAGAATGTCTAGACAATACTAAACTAGGAAAGAAAAGAAACAAATGTGCCATGCATATTTCCCCCAATCACTAATGTCTGGAACATGGATTCTGATCTAGAAGCTATACTAATTACCATATCAAAAATTGGAAGTGATAGTCATCCTATCATGCATAATGCCCCCTATATCTAGATTCTTTAAGTGAAATGTGTAATAAAGTTATTGATTTTGAACTAATCTAACTATACAAACCTGTAGCTGAACTTAATTTTTTACCTACTTATAGAAATTATTTTTTTTCTATTGTTTGGATAGTAGCATTGAAAATAGATAGTTGTACCACTAGTGCTATAGTCCAATCTCAATGCTATTTTCCTAGGCTAAATCTGATGACTACTCTAAATTATTCACTGTCTATTTGGCCTGTTCTGACTAGTTTGATGTCTAGGTGCTATTTTGATTATTTTAAAACTAGAATTTTTGGATGATAGGAGCTATAATATCTATGATAAAACCCTTATTTGTTTCCCCTTCTTCTGAGAGTAGTAATGAATACCTTTCAATGACTATCCTCAAAATAAAGAGCCCTACAAGTGTTATGCTACAAAAATACATGATATAGCAATGATAATCGACAAGATATCTCAATATATATCATGGTTTATATTGAGAGATTTTTAGATCAACATGGTTATGCCTAGGTGGATATAAAAATGTAATAACATGTGTAATTTATTAAACTAGAACTAGAATAATAAGTCTAGTTAGTTTGTTAATTGTTAGTTGGAGGGATGGATCATGATGTCCATCATGGCATCCAAAAAAAGTAATAGTATGCATGATTAGAATCATGGCATTGTAAACAATCAAATAACAAGCACACAAGGCAATAAGCATATAAAAAGGCCAAGGGACCAAGAAAACAAGGGACATGTGCACATTTCACTCAATCTAGAAATCAAGCATATAAGGCATGTCTAAATGCCACATACACATATAATTAAAACAAGCACATAGAAGAGTACAGACAAGGGACAATGGAAAATGTCCAAAGGCACACACATGAATAGAAGTAAAGGACATTGTAAAATGTCCTAAGGCACATATAGGAGACAAAAAATAATAGGAAAATGCAATCACATCAAGATAATGCTAAGTAAGAAAATAAAGCATGTAAGAACTGGAAATCTAATCACATCTAACTAATTAAAGAAAGAATGTGAAGGTATACAAGATATGTTATTAAAAGACTAGGTATATGATAATAAATACACAAGTGATATATATTAATGGAATGTTAATATAATAATCTTTTTAATCTAGTAAAAAATGTACATCATCATGATAACTAGAGTGTGTGGTGTAGGAATGACATGACCTAGATGGTGTAGTCATGTAGAAGATACCCCCAGTGGGTATGTATATCGATGTGTGTCTCTAATGTAGAAGTAGGATGCCTCATAAATGGGTAGAGTGAATAAATAAATTATTTGGATGTCACTACACACTTAAAGAAGACCAAGTGAAGTATGGTAATGTAGACAAATCAACAAATAAGAAGCATAAAACATCAAATGTAAGTCTACATAGTAGTAGTAATGTAGAGCATGGATTATGCATAAAATTTTAATATTTTGGTGTTTCTGATTTATTTTAAAGTTTTTTTATTTTGAAATTTTGTATTGTTTTTGTATTTTTGAAATTTTGAAATTTTTTGAGTTATGTACAATCAAGCAATAAAAACTATGTATAGGTAAAATTGAGAAAATATGATATTAATCGATGAGTCTCATGGGAGACTCCTTATCATGATGTCATGTATCAAACAAAGGAATATGAATGAATATGAAGCATGAGGGAATGGATATTAATATGATTCTAGATAGTCTAATTAAATATTGGTATCTTGTAAATCATAATAACCTGTATTGTTCCACTCATCATTATCATCTTGATTTTGAATCAATGGAATCCTATTTTTGACTTTTGTTATATCTAGATCTTTTCCTTTGATAAATTGTCTATGAAGTATTTTACTTAGGATGTTCAATAAATCCCAAATGTTGGTGACAAATATTATCAACTGCTAGAATAGGAGTAGTGATGCCTTGAGCATGCTTGCCCAACCCTTGACCTTGAAAATCAATTTATTGTAGATATTTTTTACCAAACCCATACTACTTTGAAAGTTAAGCCTCATTTTGGAGAGGTAGATTTACATCATTTTCATGCTTTACCTATGTTTATGGTATTGTTTATTTCTCTGATTTTGCTTTTTGATCCTTTTGTTGTTCTGAGTTATGCTTTGGTAACCACTTTTATATTATTTCTAAATTTGACCCTTTGTGAATGTGTTCTTGTGTCACTATGGATTGCTTGATTAATTTACCTTGTATACGGTCATTTTTAATGATTATCTATTTTATATGGTTTTTCAATGCCAAACATGAATCTGTGTAATGCCCATGCATTCTATGATATGCACAATAATATCTAGATCTTCACACTAGATGTAGAGGAGGTACTTTTATCAACATATATTTAATGACTTCTCTTAGTACCTCACTTGAACTCTTATTTTATCTTTGAATTCTTTTTTAATCACTATTTGTAGATTTAATTTGTTGTGATTTATTTTTTTGATATGTAACATTGTTTACAACCAATTGACTAGGTGAAGGTGCATATACATGATTGGCACTAGGGAGCCTTTGAGGATTTTTTATTATAATCTGATTTTTCCAATGTTGTGATCTTTTCATGTAATAGCTAATTATGTGTTTGTAAATCTAAAATTAAATTGCTCATACTAGTGATTTGAAATGCAAACCTTAGTTTCTTTCGATTGAACATGCAAGAAGATATGTTGAAGATGGTTTGAAGAAGCTATAGGCTAAATTCATGCATTAGGAACAACAATATAGGTTGCCTCACATTTTTAAGGGGTGATAGCATGCACCTGGTTAGATGTAAAGTAGCTATCACCCTCTTAAGGGAGAGGAGGAGAAGGGATTTCTTTCCTCTACATGAAATATGACATTGAAACCAGAGTAGCCAAGGAGGCATATACATCTAGGTAGAAACCATGTATATGGGCTAAAATTCATGTAAGTGGAGTTCTAAGTTATATAATAATATGATTATAGAGAACATTCCACATGAGAAATGGAAAACAAGGGAGAGAGAGTATGGAACTATGTATTGATGCATAAAGAACTTTGACATGTGCTATGATATGTGTAATATGTGTAGCAAGATAAACTTGAAAAAAATTCCACGTGAGAGATAGAGAGCAAAGGGAAAAGATCATAAAATTGTTCTTGAATGCATAAAGATATTTGACTTGTGACATAATAATTCTAGCATGTTTAGTAAAATAGAGTTGGACATTATTCCTCATGATAGAGAAGAGTATGTAGAAGAAATATTGAAATCTTGTGCAATTTGAGCAATAAATTTTGTAATAACATCTCTAATGATGAAAATTAAGCATGAAATGCAAATAATAAATCTTTGTATTAACATATGATAAATTTCATCATTCATGTACATTGTAGGACCAATGATGGTCTCCTTATTTTTTGCAAGAAATACAATAAATATTTGCAAATAAGTAAGATCCATTTTAATTTTGATGTTCAGAATGTAAAGTGATACCTCAAGAAGTAACTATGAAGTAGCACATGTAACTAGGGTTTTACCAAATAATTATTTTAATAATTACTATGAATATTTAAAATTTGAAGTGAATTTTTGAGTTAGATATGAAAGTAAAAAATTATAATGTTATGGGAAAATTCGTGATTTAATAAGACCTAGTAGATACAACTAGAGTTTGGAAAAATAAATATTTTTGATAGTTACTAGTGATTTTTGAAATTTGAATGGATTTTTTGATTTAAACTTACTAGTAAAAATTTAGAAAATTATTAAAAAATTATTGGGATCTAGTATGGACAACTAGGGTTTGAAGGAAATTTAATTTTAAAATTTACTACTAAATTTTAAAATCTAGAATGAATTTCTAATTTAAATATTCAATTAAAAATTCAAACATTTATAGGAAAAATCAATAGGAATTTTACCCTAGGGTTTCTAGGGTTTTTATGCATAAACAAAAAAATTAACCTATTTTGGGAATATTGGTGTATTATTCTTAATTTAATTAAAGGGTCTAAGTATTGAAATCAAGAAATAAATAGACAATAGTTAAGCTACTGATAACGGTAGATTAATTACAATTCAATCTTTTTTAAAAATAGTAATAAAGAGAAAGAAGACAAAACTTAGCTAGAAACTAATTAATCTGACTGAGATAGAAGCTAGAATTCACTATGCAAGATTGGGAAACTATCACAAAACTAAGATCTAAACTTTGTTTTGTGATTAGATAAGAGAATCATAACTAGATAGTAGTGTCACTGGTGCTATAGTTCACCTTTTCCATTGTTGTCCTGAGGATCTAAACTTCCTAGGTTTTGTTCTTTAGGTTTGTGTGACCCTATGTACCAAATTTTGGAGGTTGCAAGTCTATATAGCTCCTTTTAGGGAAGATTATTTCTTAAAACCCTATCTTCCATTATGTTTTAACCAATTTTGAGTAAAATGAGGGGTTAGTGTGTGTAAAATTCACTAGATGTGTTTCATACCTCATGTGTGGGCATCCTGCCTACATACCAATACTTCAAAGAGGGATCAAGACATATGTAGTTCTCCCACTTTGATGTGTTTCTTGAAATTGTGTATATGAAGATGTATAATGCTAAACTAGATGTGCTTAAGGTGGCTAGGGACTAGTGTAAGGATTTGAATGAGCTTGAAAGTGTATAGGTTGGTTGTATGTAAAGAATAGGGAAGATTCCTTGAGTAGTCTTGCTTGCTTAGTGATATTTTCCAACCCTTTCCAAATGATCTTTGAATGGGATTATATATGGATCTATTGGTCATGGGTTAGATGAATTCATGTTAGGCCAACATGATTGAAGATAAGGATCTAGAAGGAAATGACCATTAGGGCCTAAGATACACTTAGACAATAGTGTCAAAAGTTGGAAACCCTAGGGTTTAGTGCTAGTGTCCAATTTGGGAACTATTGTGCTGAGCTAACAGGGCTTGTGGGGATGGATAAGTCATGAAGAGATGGTCCTAGCTCAGCTAGGATCAAGTATGTAAGGCCATAAATGACTAGGAATCAGTGAAAGTAAGCTTAAGAGGTTCATGAGAGTAATCAAGAAGGACCTAAGGATTGGGTGTCATTATCCACACTCAAGTTACTAATTTTTGAATTTTATATGGCTATAGTGTATATACCTTCTCAATTCAATTACTAGATTTAAGCACTTGACAACTTTGACAACAAGGACCTTCCATGTTGACCTTCATATCACTAATGTAGTCATAACAACATATAACAAACATGTCTCACACACTCAGAATCATTACAACATTGATCAATATCCTCTCTCATCACTACATTCTTTAATGACCTCATGAAGACCTTTATCAAGAACCTTTGACAAAAATGAAAACATCAATTCCAAACCTTAACAATAGGAATAATGTTCAACAATATCCCCCTTTGTCATTGATGGAAAAATATACTCCAAACCTATCATTCTTATCTCCCCATTTTTGTCTTTCTCTATCTTTGACAAAAATGACAAAGTTATGTCTTCAACTCCTTGGATCACACTCCTTACATCCAAAATACTCAACACATAGAACTATGAGTTTATGAGACATAATACAAACATGTTCCCCCTATCTCTATGCATAACTTCTTGGAACAACTCACCTATTCTTGGATATAATGAGAATTATTAGCTCCCCTTAATTACTTGGATTCTTTAATGATTGTTAGGGGAAGGAATTGCACTCAATTCCTATCTTAGGTGTTCAAATGTTACCTTTGGAAGTGGTTTGGTCAAAATGTCTACAATTTGATCCTAAGTAAAAACATATTCAAGTCTAACACTTTGTCCAATTACATGTTCTATTATAAAATTATACCTGATGAGAATTTACTTGGTCCTTAAGTCCATGAGAGGGTTCTTTGAGATGATTATAGCACTTGCATTATCACAATAGATAAGGCTAGGACCCTCATACTCTAGCTTGTAGTCTTATAGAGTTTATCTCATCCATAAGACCTGAGTGCAACATGAAGTTGCTATAATGTACCTATCCTTTTAAGTGGATAATGCTAATGATGGCTTCTTCTTGCGTATCCATGAAACTATGCACCCACCTAAGAAGAAAACTTCTCCACTTGTACTCTTTCTATCATCTAGGCTTCCTACCCAATATGCATTTGTATAGGCTATCAAATTAAACTCCTTGATTCTTGGATACCACAACCCCTACTCCATTATTTCCTTGATATACTTGAGTATCCTTTTGACTACTTGTAGATTATTCTCCTTTGGATCTGCTTGAAACCTTCTTATAAGACCTACTACTTACATGATATCAGGTCTAGAGGTAGTGGTGTATAACAACTTCCAATCATTGACCTATATGACATCTGATTGACCTTTGAAGACTCATCTTCCTTTCTTAACTTATACCTTGTGATCATGGGTATACTAACTACCTTGAAATCTTCCATCTCAAACTTCTTCAATATCTCTCTTATGTACTTGTCTTGTGAGATAAATATACCTTTTTATATTGAGTGATTTACAACCCAAGAAAAAATGATAGTTTTCCTAGTATGGACATATCAAACTCTTTCTTCATCACCTCCACAAAGGCCTTGGTCATATTCTCATTTTTTCCACTAAATATGATGTCATCCACATAGACAACTACTATCAACTGATGGTCATATTTTGTCTTGATATATAGATTACTATCTACAACTCCTCTTTTGAATCCTTGATCTAATAGATACCTATCTAACCTAGAATACCAAGCTTTAAGAGCATGATTTGGACCATAAAGATCCTTTTTAAATATGTAAATATAGTCTTTTTCATATGATAGTGAGAACCCTTCATGTTACTCAATGTACACTTTCTCTTCCAAATTCCCATTGAAAAAGGTAGATTTGACATCCATTTGGTATACCTTGAACCCTTTGAATCTTGTATATGCTAGAAAAAATTTTATGGCCTCTAATCTTCCTATTGGCTCAAATCTCTCCTTAAAGTCTACCCCTTCAACTTGTGTATATCTATTTCATACCAATCTATCCTTATTATGAGTGAATTATCCATCTTCATTCAACTTGTTTATAAACACCCATTTTGTGTCAATGGCATTCTTATCTTTAGGCCTAAGAACTACCTCCCAAGTCTCATTCTTCTATATTTTGTCTAACTCCTCATTCATATCATAAGATTATTAGGTTAAATCTTAGATAATAAAGAAAAATTATCTTGATTTAGATTACTTACCAGTATTCTCCATGTTTGTGATGAACTGACATCAGACTGTAAACAGGCTAAACTGCAATATTGATAAAATATTTTCTCATGCAATATTACCTGGATTCTCCTAAAATTTGGATAGTTTACTCATGTGATATAAGGATAAAAACCCATTCAACCTTGGAGAGAACAAACTTACAAATTTAAAAATAAAACATGGTCTTCAGACCTATTTGGCTAGATTCTGCACACATCATGGCCAAAGGTATGTCAGAATGGATATAAGAGATTAAAAGAATCAAGTCTTATTCTAAATGAGTTCTACCTTGACTCAATTTCAATTGCCATGGACTCATGGCCTTGCAAACATCTTCATTCCTGTCTCATCCTTCATCATTCACCATGGCTAAGCATTTGCTAAATAGGTGATCATCCTCTGTTTATGCAGAGCTCTATATCCAGTTTCTAAAGGCAATCTATTAATGCATATGCAGGATCAAACAACCAGAACACAAGAATAGGTAGCTCGAGACTTTGATTGTTATTTCTAACTAAAACATCTCATGCATAGAATTTAGTTATTCTTGTCTACACGTTTTGGTTTCGAACCTCCCGAAGCAGCCTTTTCATCTAACAGCCTTAACATTGTTACCATATCAAATTCTATTCTTTTCTTTCTTTAACTCAGCCCAAGGGTTATACTGCTACCATTCCTTTTATCTCAACTATTTCAACTCAATCGAAACCACATTCCATTTTAATCAACAGACTCATAAGGCTCTCTCTTTGTGTTTTTAAAAATATGCATTTATCTTCATGTCAACGAAGCTCTTTTCTCACTATATTGACCTTCTACAACATATCAAGCGCTATACAATTCTTTATTTCATTATGCAAGCTAGATTGTCAACTGTATTTTCTTTAAATAGATTGCAGATAGGGTTTACACACATTTAGAATAAGTAGATGTCTTCAAATATCCTAATCAATACTTTCTTACCTCAAATTCCATTGTGATTATTACAACATATAGAAAATCATTATAATTTCAATATCTCAATATTCTATTTCTTTCAAACCTAATACCAAATCTGTTCTTACATGTATGGTATCACCTGTGGAGATCGAGCCATAATCACATGTTGTAGATTTGAATTGGAGAGCTCTATACATGTTCTCTTCACTGAGATAGTGATATATGCCTCGGTGATTGTAGATTAGTATATGAACTATATTATTTGAAGAACATTCCCACATCAATTACCATCAAACTAAGCAATGGACTTATATTACCATTTAAAACTTGTGTTTCCCTTTATAAGGCTATCAAGGAATCATTGAACTCTCAAAATGCATAAGAACACTTATTCACATGATATAGGATGGAGAATCAATCCACAAACTTAATTAAATTCATCAAATCAAAATATACATACTTATAACTGTTTCTTGGCCTTTGAAGGCCTTATTTCAGACTTCCACACCACCTTCGCTTTTCTTCCAATCCTTACTTCACTCTTATTCTCCTCTACAATCCTTGTTGTTGCTTCTTCTTTCACCCTTCTTGCATGAAACTTGGCCTCTTTCCTTCTTAATTTTTTTCTGCCTTCTCCTCTTCTTTTCTCCTAAATATCTGAGGGTCCTTTTCATAAGCATTCTCAACAAGCATCCAAATCCTTACATTCTCCTCCTTCCTAGCTTTTTCTCAGATTTTTGTGTTCTATTTTTCCATCCATCTCTACTTCCCTCTTCATGCATTACTTACTCTTTTTGTTTTTAAAGAATCTCCTCCCTAACCTCTATGCCCAACTTGGGCTCAAGATAAAACAAAAATAGTTTTTAATTGTAACAATATACGAAGGTTGAAATATTTTCAACCACTCCTCCTTTATTTTCTCAACAGCCCCAACAATTACTTTTTACCTTTAATTTTTTTTTACAATTACTCCTCATTAACAGCATATTGGAGGGAAAATACAACAAATTGAATTTGAATTCAATCATAACCATGTCTTGTCAAGATGTATGTAGATGCTCCTACATCAGTTTGCATACCTGCATTCTTGTTACCAATGATTTGAGATTCAGGGTGATCTCTTTCAATTTATCTTGAGTGACCTTTTGAGTATTGTCTCTCTTCAACTTATTATTCCTCATCAACCTCTTTTTTCTCCTCTTCATTATTGAATTCTAGATTCTCTAAAGTGTCCTTTGACTGTGAGTGTGATTTCCTTGTCTCATCAATTTTCACATTGGTTCTTTCCATTATATTTTATAGCTTGGTGTTATAACATCTATATACTAATCTCATTGATGAGTATCCTAATAATATACCTTTATCATATCTAAAATCAAACTTTCCCAAGTCTTCATCATCTCTTTTGATGAAACATTTGCTCCCAAACACTCTAAAGTGTTCCACATTAGTAGGTCTACTCTTCCATAGTTCATAAAGAGTCTTGTTTTCATTAGTCCTTATCATTATTCTATTCAAAATGTAGACTATATTGCTTATTTCCTCTCTCTCTAAAATCCATCAAATAATATAGACTAATTTAGCATAGTTCTAGCCATCTCTTAAACTATCCTATTCTTCCTTTCCACTACCCCATTTTGCTGAGGTGTCTTAGCTACTAAGAATTATCTCATTATTCCATAAACCTCATATAAATCATCAAAATCATTGACAAAAACTCTCCTCCTCTATCAGATCTTAGGTATTTGATCTTCCAATTCTTTTCATTCTCAAAAAGATCCTTCAATTCCTCGAACTTGTCAAGAGCTTCTGAATTTTATTTCAAGAATGTAACCTAAGTCATTCTTCTGTAATCATCTATGAGTAACATGAAGTATTTATCTCCTTAAATGATTTGAATTCTTGTAATCCCATAAAGATCAGTGTGTGTTAACTCCAAAGGTCTTGTAGTAGAGTACTCCTTGGACATGAACTTTCTTCTAGTCTACTTACCATGTTGACATGCCTTGCAAATTATGTTTGTAGGTTTGGTGATCTTAGGCATGTTCTTCATATACTTTTTAGTGTTAATCTTGGTTAGATTGACAAAGTTTAGGTGACCTAACCTTTTGTTCCATAGCTAAATTTAATCTATCTTACTCATGAGGAATCTCTCCTTGATCTCATTCAAGACATATAGATTATTTGTAGTCCTCTTAACATTGGCAATTAGCCTTCCTCATTTGGCTCTCCTTATCTCACACCCTATGTCATGAAAGATCAGTGTATGTCTTTGATTTCATATTTGACTTACACTAAGTAGGTTATGTTTCAAACCTTCCACATATAACACATTTTGTGTCTTATTCTTCCCGTTGTCCAAACTCAAAACACCCTTTCCAACTATATTGGAAGTAATGTTATCTCCCAACCTCACTATTCCTAAAACATTCTTCCTTAATGAGATGACCTTATTTTTATCTCCTATCATGTGGCTTGAGAAACCAAAATATATATACTGATTCATACCTTCATATTTAATGTGAAAGGAAGTCTGAGTTATCATAAAAGCCTCTTTAGAATTTTGTTCCTCCTTAACAAATACTCCATCTTGACTCTTGAGTTCAATGTGATTAGTCCTAACTTGATTTGGATTACATAGAAATTTTTGATCCTTCTCATGCATTCTAGGATATTTGTATGTCTTGTTAAATCTTGAGGTCTTTATAAATCTATTAGATTTGAATATTGTAGTGTGTCCTATATTATAGAAGATGTATCAAAAAAAAATTCTATACTAACCTCTTAACTAATTACTCCTTTTCCCATGGTCCCGTGATGGCTTATCCTTTATAGAATTGGTATGCCTGATTGGTATTTTCATGTTGGTACTCTTAAATTTTTATGACTTATCACACTCTCTCTTAAACTTGTTTATATTGTCTATGAGTTGATCATGCACAACCTCCAATAAATCTATCTCTATCTTCAATTAGTCATACTCAACTTCCTTTAATCTAAACTTTATATTAACACCTTCTAACTAATTCTTGAGTTCCATGATAGTCTTTTTTTTATGCTTAAAATCATCAAAGGCACTTATGAGCTCATCTTCAAGGTCTAATTTAGATTCTCCTTTTGAACTATCATAGTATACTTCATCATATATATTTTTTTCTTCCTTTTGATCACATGACATCTTGTGCTTCTTAGGATCACCTTCAAGATGTTATAATTGATCCAAATGACCAATATTTAATACCAATTATTTGAATCACAATGATTGAGAGGGGGAGGTGAATCAATCTTTAAAAAAATTACAAATTTACTTTACCATTCATGAACTATTAAAGCAATATAGTGAACTAGCAACACATCAAGAACCATTTATATGAACATGAGATAAGAGCATAACACATAGAACACTTATTTGATTAGGAAACCTTAAATGGGAAGAAAACCCACTAATATATACAAATGTATTATATTTCTATAATATGAACACCAAATTTAGTGAAACACCCACTTCACATAGAGCACCAACCCCAATTAGTTAGCACCAACTCAACTAGGCTTTAGCAAGCTCCAACTTGTAAGGGGGAAAAACCCCTTAGATGAATCAACACTAACTCAGCCACTTGATTTATTTGATCACCTTTAGGACACCTCATTTCTCAACCAAATGATGATGACCACTTCTTCAGCTCTTCACACTCTTCTATCCCTCTTAAACTACCTTCTAGGCTCTTTCACTCAAATAGGTCTCTTCAAGATAGATTAGGTCATTTGACCTTGATATTCATCTATAGTACCCATGTTATATCTTCATGATATTTTTATGAACCTTATAATGGTCTAAAATACCTCATTTAGTTATTAAAAGTGTTATGTCTTCCACCTCAACTCATTAATCTTCTAACTAGTCAATTAGGCCTATTAGGCCTTGTTCTTATACTAAACTCTTGCTCATACACCTCTTGTTTGGCCATAAACACTTTAAAACTTAGATTTTCCACCAAATATGCCTTATTACATGAAAAAAACATGAATCAAACATTACATTAGGTTTTCCATACTCAAATGGACCTAATCCTTCTTTAGGCCTTAAAGAGACCTAATTTAATTAGGCCTTCATTAATACATGTTACCCTTTGATCTTCTTGAAACACTTTCAAAAACCACAAAAAAAATTAAAAATTAATATTCCACTAAAATATACCCATAATAATATCATCTTATGTCCATGACACATTTTATCTCCAAACACCACTTGAATCATGCCATTAACACTAATCACAATTAGGCTTGTGAACCTACAAAAAAATCTATCTTGAACTACTGAAGATTAAACACAAATTAGATAAAAACATGGAAATAAATAACATATAAAGAATATATATGACCTTAGGTACATGACCATATGATTTATACTTCATATCTCAGGTCAAAAGGACTCAAATCTTCTTCTATAAATAGCCCACTCAGAACTACCAGAACACTCCAAAACCCAATTATGAAAAACATGATATTCAAATTCCAAAAGAACACTTATCATTACCACTGATAATTTAAAAATATCCTTTTAAACCTATATACCACTCTCAAATAGAAATATAATATTTTTAAATGTTAATATTAGTCTTGCAAACCAATCTCATAACTTCACTGTACACAAACCTCACTAAGTCAGACAAGTCAACTTGTGAGCAAATTTTTACCATTGATCTCCAAAAATTATAAAAATTATGATAATGTTTTAAAATTAATTAAAAACATCTACATGTACTTGTTGTCATCCCTATTCCATGATAACACATTCCTAAACCTCTTCTCACTTATGTCCAGTTTTCTCATTATTTGTACCACTAGGCCTGTTAGCGATAGGCTATCTTGAATGACCAGTTTAGCACACTTGAGGGATAAAACCTATACATAAAACATAATGGCCACCAAATAAAAGTATCAACCTTATCCATCCAATGATTTTCATACTTTGACTTGGTCAACTCTGACTACTATAGTAAATCTTCAAGAAATGTGCATTTTCTTGTAGGGTCTACTCACCTAACAACTCAATCACACTTGGAGGTTACTAGGAGAGTTGTATAAAATATAAAATAGATTTTTAGTCATTTTAGACTATTATAGGCCATTTTTTTCAACATCTTCAATAAGGGTCCTTATTAGGGTTATAGGAGGGTTTAAACATGTTTCTACTCTTAATGATCATTCATAAAGCATATCCCTTTAATCCAAAAACTAATACCTAAAATTTTGAAATAGGACCATTCCTCACATACCATTAATATATTAGGTTCCCATGCAAAGGTTTTATGATCTAAAAAACACAATAAAATCCTTCTTAGGTTGAGAACCCTTCATTTTGTGCACTTGAGAGACCTCAAAACCATTTTTCATGCCTTTTATTGAAAACCATGACCTCAAAATTTATGAAAATGAATAAAAATATATCATACCTATGATAAAACTCACCTATCCATACGTTCCTTGAATATAGAACCTCATACCCCATTAGGCCATATTCTCTCTCTTTGCTTACATAGACCTTGACTTGTAAACCACATCAGGCCTTGAAATTGACCTTGATGCCTCTTTCCATGTACTCTCCACCTCACATACTCAATAAACATCCATAATGATTATACATAGCCATACATCCTTCACATGCATTGATAATAGACCATTATACCTCATTAAGCCAGGTAGGGTCTAGAAGTGGTATACATGCAGACTAGGTTTGTAGGTCCTACCCATATAGACTCACCTTGAGACTCACATGAGTTCTCTAATACCTCTTATACATTATAAATTAACCTTATAAAAAATTTCATGTCTGTGCATTCATGTCACTGATCCATCATGACCCTTCATGCACAAGACTAGGCATCCTATGCACATACCTTCTTAAGTCACTTAATAGGTTCAAGCACTTGACAAATTTAACAATAAGGAAATTCTATGATAACCTTCACATCACTCATGAATTCATAATAACATATACCAAACATATCTTACACTCTCAAAATCACTATAACACTGATCAATATCCTCTATCATAGCTACATTATTCAATGACATCATGAAGGCCTTTCTCAAGAACCTTTAACATCAATGACAACATCAATGCTAAAACTCAACAACATGAACAATGCTCAACATATCTCCCAATGTATCTTTCTATATCTATTACACCTTCACATATAGAGTTCTAATAATCTACTCAATGGAATGTACATAAGTAAAGATTGATAATGGAAATTGCATGGTCATCATGGGATGGATATTGGTTGCTTATCTAATAATATATATCAAAATCTATTTAAGGCCTCATGTTGCCTTAAAACTTTATGTGGATGTCACATAAGTCACTATATATGTAAGCATAGGAATAAAATCAGTAGTTTTGGTCTAAATATTTAATGTACACTCTTGGGATAATTATTTCTACTCGTCTCTTCTTATATATAACATTACATCAATCTGATGTGGATTCACATTAAGATATTCAATAATTTTTTAATATTTCATGGCATCTTATTGATATTTAGTAGTTATATTGTAATGAAATTACTTAGATGTTTTCACATAATGATTTTGTATCACACAGAATAAGCAAATATGAGAGATCGCACAAAAAATAATTGATAGAAAAGTAGAATACTAGATAATATAAAAAAACCATTTCAAGGGGGAAACCTCCACACCAATGCACTAATCACAAAATACTTAACATAATGAATAAATACTAACCACTACCTCATATATATAGTCTACTTATCCAAAATTATTTCATAGGCTAATCTATCTAAGAATATAGAGAAATGTAACAAGTATATAAAAGAGGTATGTAAGCCACAAGTTGGCCACACATATCCCTCGACACACTAATGGTTAAGGGCATAGTAATCCCCTACCCTTTGAAATAACATTGTCCTCAACATTATGGCAACTCTGGATATTGTTGCACAAATGTTTCGTCTTCCCAAGTAGCATCTTCACATGGAAGATTATTTCATTTGATCAAGTACTCTATAATTACTCCAGAACGTAGCTACTTAGTGTGCATGTGAAGTATCACCTTAGGATCAAGAAAAACTCTACCTTCCACATCTAATTTTGATAATTCTATTTGAATGACAAATTTGTGTCCAATGACTTTCTTCAAGCATGATACATGAAATACTAGATATATGTAAGTGGATGAAGGAAACTCTAACTTGTAGGCCACACTACTAATTTTTTACAAGATCTGATAAGGCCCATAATACATAGAGATAGCTTTTTATCCTTTTTTGTTACTTTAATGGCATCTTATTATATGGATGCAAGTGAATAAGGACCTAATCACCAATGCCAAAATGCCTCTCACTTTTGTGTTGATCTACCTATTGCTTCATGCGATTCCGAGCCATAGCTAAATTTTCACACAAACTTACAAGGACCTCCTATTGATGGTGAATATGTTATTCAACTACACGAACCTTAGGATGGACCTTCAATGTTGAAGTGATGGATGGATAGTGGTATCCATATAGTACCATAAAGTGAGACATTCTGGAAGAACTATGAACAAAAGTATTAGACCATCATTTAGTAAGTCGTAACCAATAGACCCATTTATTCTATTTATCAAAAACAAAATAATAGATATATCCTTCCAAAAACTTGTTGACTACCTCAGTTTGTCCAAAATATTGAGGATGATAGCATGTACTATGAGCCAACTAGGTGCCCAAACATGTAAATAAATCAGTCTAAAAATTACTAGTGAAAATGGAATCTCTATCACTAATAATAATCTTAGGTATCCCATGTAGTTTTTGAACTGTATTGAGAAAAGTAGTAGCTACTATACTAGCAACAAATGGCTATGATAGATAACAAAAATGAGCATACTTACTGAGATGATACATAAAAACCATGATAACATTTTGACCATTAGATCTTGGTAACCCTGTAATGAAATTCATAGATACCTCTTCCCAACACTAGCTAGGGATGGATAAAGGCTATTACATACCTAGGGTTTTGATTGTTTCACCTTTGTTTTGTTGATAGATCATACATTCAGCCACATATTTCTAGACATCCCCCTTGATTCCTTCCCAAAAAAAAAACCTACTTGATTTTGTGATAGGTTTTCAAAAATCTGAAATGACCCCCAATTGGAGTTGCATAAATTTCTTAAAGTATTTTTGTTTAAGAAGAGAATTCTTATATAGGTAAAATATATATTTATACCATAATGCATTACCCTTCCATGTGAATTTTTTAAATCCACCTAAACCTTGCTAAATATTTTGAATCAAATCATGGGCAGCACTATCATATTCCCATTCTGATCATGCTTCATCTAGCCAATCTACCTACAAAATGGTTATGGCACATAGCAATGCCTCAACTGATGCATCCTTTCTAGATAGTACATATACCACCATATTGTCCTTGCCTTTTTTGTATACTATTTCAAAATCATAGGCTAACATCTTAGTTACCCATTTTTATTTTTCTTTAGATGAAAACCATTGTTCCAAATAATATTTGAGACTATCATGATCAGTCATTACCTAAAAGTGATGACCCATAAAATAAGGTCTTCATTATTTGACTGCATAGAAAATGGCCATCATTTCCTTCTCATAGGTGGGCTTGTGCTTATTTTTACCCTTTAGTTGATGACTTTCAAATGTAAGCGGTCTACCTTCTTGCATGAGTATACCACCCATACCATACCTAGATGCATCACATTTAACAACAAAAGTCTTGGAAAAATTAGGAGTGGCCAATATTGAAGTAGTGTGCATAGCCAAATTCAATAGTTCAAATGCCCAGATAGATACATGTATCCACTAAAAGAAGTCTTTATTTAAAAAAGAAGTGAGTGGGGCCATAATAATACCATATTTTTTGACAAACATATGATAGTAATAAATTAGCCCCAAAAGTCCTCATAGTTGATTCAGTGTCTTAAAAATTGGCCAGTCCACCATTGCTAAGATTTTTTTAGGATCCACTTTCACTCCTTCATAATGTTGGTTGAATATTTTGTCGATCAGTGTACTGATAAATAAAATAGGTCTGATCAGCCAAAGTAGGAAGATTGGTCATCCAAATGTGTAGGTTTACCACATCAAAAGAGGACTAATCTCTCCTCTCATCAAGGGGAGGTTCCCTATATATATATATATATAGAAGATAATACTCAAGGGTAGGATAAACCATCCATCTCTCTTTCTTCAAAGATGATGCATGCAAATCAAAGGAAAAAACTCAAGTGAAATGATAGAAAGCACTCCTCTTCTTTCAGAATTACTATTCAGCAAACCACAAGAATACTATTGGTAGTAAAATCAAAATGTAACCAAGGACATAATAACTAGAAAATTGAGATGTAGCACAAAGTCTCCACCTAAATTTCCCAAGAGTGAGATACGAACGATAATGAGGGCACAAAGTCATCCCAAGGTCCTTTACATAGAAATGAAAATAAAACACACTAAATGCAATTATGGGGGCACAAAGTCTCTCCACAGTTGACTTTAGGACACCTTCCTGACTACTTTCACTAATTCTGCTTGTTGAATTAAAGCAATAGAAAATATATTAAGGAAAAATACATAAGAATAGTTTCCCCAACAACAAAGATATCACAACACAAAGTTTGAAAAATCACTTGCTTTCTTATTCCAATAACAAAATATGATCAAAAATTTGAGCTCAAAGTCTCAGTAATGCCTTTCAATTTGGGTAGAGTTTCATTTCTAATTGTCAGAAAAAAGATGCATTTATAATAAAAGAGAGTCCCTTATATAGCGTCTTCAAGAAGGACTCAAGAACAATAACACATCATGTTACATTGAAATTTGTTAAGGAGACAGGTTGGAATTTAGGGGCATCTACCCTTTTGTTTTTCTTAATGTAGAGAAACAAGTCACACTATTGAAATTTTGCAACTTTGAATGTCTACCTAGCGATCTGATCCTTCATCGTTCCTCCTTTTATGGTTAATTAAATCAAGTCCTTGATTCAATCTGATACTCTGTTCCTTAATCACTTTTTGTTGGTCTTGGCTTTAAATCCTTTAAATGCATTCGGGACCATAGATTTAAATCTACAAGGATCAACGGCTATTTTATGATTCTTTGAAATTGACGTTCATGCACCCGTCAATATGCTTTCAATAGCTAGTTCGTTGTTTTGGAATTTGACGTCTTTAGGGACGTCACCCCTTGGTTTTTCTTTAGATTTCCTATTTTGCATCCTCCTGAAGGGAAGGTGACCCTTCAGCTTTGAGAAGTGTCTTTTAATTTGGCAGTCGAGAGTCCCTCGCAAGGGCACCTGCCCTTCAGGGTCCTTCAGCAACTTTTTCTTTGGAGTCTTTTGCAGACATTCCCGTGGACTTTTTCCTCGGGCTTTCTCCATAGACATTTTCCCTAGGCTTTTTCCGCAGCCATTTTCCCACAGGCAAAAAAATCGTAGACAATTTCCCACAGACAAAAGTCTACAAGAATTTGTTTTGTCTTTGGCCTTCAGAAATTCCTTCGGGCTTTCCTCCTATAGCTTTGCCGATCAGGAAAAAGACTAAGGCATAATTCCTTTAGACTTTTTGTTCGAAGGAATTCTTTCAGACAAAAAGTCTAAAGGAATTATGCCTTAGTATTTTTCCCAAAGGAAATCCCTTTGTCTTTCAGCTGCTTTAAACAAAATTTTAAAAGAATTTACCTTTGTGGCTTCTGAAGGGTGCTTTTATCGACCAAGTACCCTCCGCAAGGGCACTTGTGCTTCAAGAGGCTCTTTTGAACTTTTGCATTGAACCGCTCCTTTGATCCAACTGTTGAACCAAGCTTTGAACCAAAATGGTTCAATCCAATGAACCCTTTTGATTGAACTTGGTTATTGAACCATTTGATGAACCCTTTGAGTGAACTGAAGCATTGAACCGCTTGGTTGAACCAACTTTGGTTCAACGATTCAATGGTTCATTCCCTTTCATTTGGTTAAGTCCTTTTGATCCTCATTAAACCAAATGCATGGAACCTATTGAACCTTGAACCCGTTGAACCTTTGAACCAAAGTGGTTTAATGGTTCAAGCCTCAAAAACTTGTTGAACCTTGATTGAACCTGCTTGTAGAAGCCTTTGAACCTAGAAGCGATTGAAATCTTGCTATTGATGTTGAACCTTTGAAATTGTTGAGCCTGTTGAACCAAAATGGTTCAAGGTTCAACGGTTCAGTCCTTGCTTAGAAGCTTGCTGATGAACTCTTTTGGTTGAACTTGGTTGTTAAACTGACTTTGAAATTGCCTAAGTGTTGAAAACTTACTTCTTTCCTACATAATCCATAGAAATCACACTGTGAAACCTGTTGAACTTGATCTGCAGAGTCCATAGATTTTCTTTTCCTGCAGAGTCCATAGATTTCTCTTCCTATAGAGTCTGTAGATTTAAGCTTGTTGAGTCCATAGATTTCCTTCCTACAGAGTCCATAGATTCAAGCCTGTAGAGTCTGTAGATTCTAGCCTGCAGAGTCTGTATATTTTTGAGAAGCTTGAAAAATGAGAAATTTGAATGCCTAGGACAAATTTCAAAAAGAGAAGAGAGAATTTTGGTCTGTGAGACCAAAATAGTTCAAATGTTGTCCTAAAAATGAGTGATATTTTTGGAGGACAACAGCTGGCTCCAATTGGGGAACTTCTATCAATTATAAAAAAGAATTGAAGGGAGTAGAAACTAGAATCTCCAGTGCCTTGAAGTATGCCATTGGGCTATGGAGTCATGCTACCCAGAAATGGAAGGCATCAAAAAAGGAAACAAACAAAACAAAATAGAATTCAAAACTATACAAATATACTACATATGTATAGATACAATGATCTAATACTTCAAGAGTTGAAGCGTTTTAGATGCTGCTTCTTGAGAGATAATGAAAATAGTGTGCCATCTTGGTAAACCAACAAGAAGACATTTTGTCTCCAAAAATGGTGATGGGCGAATGGAACTCTCCACCAAAAAACTAATTTTTTGTGTCTTCCTCTTGGTTTTTTCTTCTTCTTGCCCCATGGCAGGATGTGATCTTCAATTTGAAAGCCATAACTCCTTGCTTTCTTGGCAAAAGGTTCCTTTGCCTGATTTTGATTTGCAACAGCGTAGTCCATTATCATAATTGGTTGTTCTTCTGGTTCAATCTAGCACATGATTGGATTATCCACATCAAACCCCTAATAAACTTCAGCTTAGTATCTCCTTTGATGTGAAGGAGTTTGATCTCTTCATCTTGAGCAGTCTTTAATCCAAGCAATAGAGATTTGCATATAGTTATGTTGTTGGTGTTGTTGAATTTCAAATTGCATGAAGGAAGAATATCTCCTTAAGGAGATATCAACACAGTCCTGACTCCATCTTTGGTGGAAGAATTGCTACCATCAGTTTCTAAGATCCAAGCATCATCAGAGGTTGATCTCCTGTCAAATTTATCTTAATTAGAGATGGAAGGTCTTTCCTTATTTGTACTACACCCTACCAATTCTCCTGAAGTCTTGTTTGGATCAATTCCTAGATTGTCAGCTACAAGAATTTCATCTATAGAAACATGAACATTCTCTGTAGTCAAGAAATAATTACCCCTGCCTGAAGACTCAAATAGAATTTGTGTTGCAGGGACTGACATTTGGGTGACCACATATTTTGCCTCCTTTTTAGGGAGCAACCTCTTTATTACACCTTGGACATGGATCCTTGCCTCAGATAGGTCCATGCTTAGTTCTCCTCCCACATCCTTGCAAAAATTTTGTCCAAGCAAAATGCCATAGGATGATGAGACGTCAGCCACTAGGACAGTCATCCTGATTCTCTTGTCTGGAAATGTTGCAAATGCAAATTGGACATCTTTGATTTGTCCCAAAAATGATACTTGCTTGTTTTCCATGGAGAAACATCTCCCAAATGTCTTGGTCAACGTGAGGCCCAGAGACTCAGCTACTTTAGTAGGCATGACATTGTCAGATGCCATAGAATCAATGATGCAATTGTTGAGCTAATAACCATTTATCAATAAGGAAACATAGAAAGGTTCTATTTTCCTAGGGGCAATTAGAGGAGTAAAGACAAGATTATTTGGAATGGGCATGTTCTTTAGGGAATCAGGAAGTATTGTCTTAACCTCTTGTCTTGTAGGGATGGTTTCATTCTTGACACATTAGACTAACCTATCCAATTGATCAGGATTGGACTGTAAATATTCAAATTTAGACATTTGAATTTTGGTCTTCTTGACATGATCAATTATGTCAAATGGCTAAATTGGACTAGGAATAGAGGAAAGCATTTCAACCTTTTGGGTTTTAGGAGGGTTGGTTTATGAAATTGAAGTAGAAGGTGAAGGTGAAATTGATGTACTTGCCTTTTGGGTGATCACTAGATCCTTTGGCTGGAAAGGTAGAGTGGCTCCACACTTAGCAATTGTAATTAATGGTTGAGGTTGCTCCTCTATCTTCTTTTTATTAGCTTGTTAGACTGATTGGTTTTTAGACCTAGTAAACACTGCATATGATCCATCAATAGCTTCTCCTTTGCTTCTGGGTTCATCCTAGTAGTTTAGGAAACCAATGTGGGAGTCACCAACTGATTCTTCTTGATTTTCTTCAAGGAGATCAGTGTCATTTTCTTGATTCAATTCAGGCTAGAAAGAGAACTATGATTCTACTTCAAGATATCCCATTGCTGAATTGGTTGGAGGAGCTTCCAAGGCAAGTTTCCCTTGTGGGGTAGGAAGCCAATTTTGTTGCCCTTGATTCCTAGCAACATTGCCCTAATATGACTGATTTGGGAATGTCCTTCTTGGCATATCTTTGTATGAAGGAGCAGAAGACATTCCTTGCACCATTTGCTTTTTGAAAGCAAGCAACTCATTTGCCAATTTCTACACCATTGGATCTGTGGTGCTTGTAGATGAATATTCATAATATGATGAAGATCTATTTCTATTTGGATCTCTTCTTATCTTCCCTGCTAAAATGAGGTCATCTTCTACCTCAGTGGCCAAATGCTGAGCTGTAATAAGATCTATTTGACCAGCAAGTCTCAAAAGAAAACTTACTTTAGGTAACTAAGAATTAATGAAGAAGCATTTGAGATTCTTAGCTATAGGTTGAGCAATTACAGGAATCATGTTTCTCAGTTTATCAAATTTTGCTATGAAATCTCTCATTGGTTCATGAGGCTCTTTCTTCATCTATGTAAGTTGAGCCAAAAGTGCATATGCATCTTCTACATGTTTGAATTTGGCTTCAAACTTATCTTTAAGGGTATTTCAATCAGAAACTGACCAAGCCTGTAGATGATAAAACCAATCTACAGTAGCACCTTGTAATGTTTCTACAAATAGCCTAACTACTACATCTTCAAATTCTACTCCAATTACGCCACAGGCTATGCTAAAGGCTGCAATGTGGTCATCAGGATGAACTTTCCCATCACCATAGAATTTGAGGAAATTCTTCCTTGAACTGCGTGGAAGCTCATGTAGAGGTGGAGTAAGATTGAGAGGACCAAAAGCATTACCCGAGGGGCCTTGAACTGCCATTATAGGATTATGAAAAGGAGGAATAACAAATCTTAGAGGGGTAATTATAGGCAAAGCTTTATCAACAATAGAAGTAGATACTTTGTTTAGCAATGGCGATCTGAATTTAGTAGGAGGAAATCTCTTAGTTCATTGGAGATGAGATGGTGAAGGAAATAGATCAAAATCATTTTGTTGTACCAACTCGAATACAAGGTTAACAATACCTTTATCCCTTTGGCTTTGTGTATACCTTAAATCTGCCAGATTGTGAAACAAAAATGGAAAAGAATTGACCTTTCTTCATTTTGAAGCTTGAGTCTTTAAACTATGCATTCTTTCTGGTTGGTGTGGAGGTGAATGGATATATTATAAATGGATAATGGATATTATATCCCCAATAGAGTCACCAAAAACTGTTGGTTGAATATTTTGCCGATCAGCGTACTGATAAACAAAATAGGTCTGATCAACCAAAGTAGGAAGATTGGTCATCCAAATGTGTAGGTTTACCACATCAAAAGGGGACTAATCTCTCCTCTCATCAAGGGGAGGTTCCCTATATATATATATATATAGAAAATAATACTCAAGGGTAGGATAAACCATCCATCTCTCTTTCTTCAGAGATGATGGATGCAAATCAAAGGAAAAAACTCAAGGGAAATGATAGAAAACACTCCTCTTCTTTCAGAAGTACTATTTAGCAAACCATAAGAATATTGTTGGTAGTAAAATAAAAATGTAACCAAGGATGTAATAACTAGCAAATTGAGATGTAGCACAAAGTCTCCACCTAAATTGCCCAAGAGTGAGATACGAAGGACAATGAGGGCACAAAGTCATCCCAAGGTCCTTTACACAGAAATGAAAAGAAAACACACTAAAGAAAATTATGGGGGCACAAAGTCTCTCCACAGTTGACTTCAGGACACCTTCTTGACTACTTTCACTAATTCTGCTTGTTGAATTAAAGGAAAAGAAAATATATTAAGGAAAAAGACATAAGCACAGTTTTCCTAACAACAAAGATATCACAATACAAAGTCTAAAAAATCACTTGCTTTCTTATTCCAATAACAAAATATGATCAACAATCTGAGCTCAAAGTCTCAGTAATGCCTTTCAATTTGGGCAGAGTTTCATTTCTGATTGTCAGAAAAAAGATGCATTTATAATAAAAGAGAGTCCCTTATATAGCCTCTTCAAGAAGGACTCAAATATAATTACACATCATGTTACATTGAAATTTTTTAAGGAGACAGGCTAGAATTTAGGGGCATCTACCCATTTGTTTTTCTCAATGTAGAGAAACAAGTCATGTTATTGAAATTTTGCAACTTTTAATGTCCACCTGGCGATCTGATCCTTCTTCATCATTCCTCCTTTTCTAGTTAATTGAATCGGGTCCTTGATTCAATCTGATACTATGTTCATTAATTGCTTTCTACTGGTCTTGGCCTTAAAGGCTTTGAATGCATTTAGGACCATAGATTTAAATCTACAAGGATCAATAGCTATTTTATGATCTTTGAAATTGACGTTCACACACCCGTCAATATGCTTTCAATGGCTAGTTCACTGTTCTGGAATTTGACGTCTTCGGGCACGTCACCCCTTGGTCTTTCTTTGGCTTTCCTATTTTGCATCCTCCCAAAGGGAAGGTGACCCTTCAGCTTTTAGAAGTGTCTTTTAATTTGGCAGCTAAGAGTCCCCCGTAAGGGCACCTGCCCTTCGGGGTCCTTCGGCAGCTTTTTATTTGGAGTCTTTCGCAAACATTCCCGTGAACTTTTTCCCCCAGCTTTCTCCACGGACATTTTCCCTAGGATTTTTTGGTAGGCATTTTCCCATGGGCAAAAAGTCTATAGACAATTTCCCATAGACAAAAGTCTGCAAGAATTTGTTTTATCTTTGGCCTTCAGAAATTCCTTCGGGCTTTCCTCCTGCAGCTTTACCGAATTCCTTCAAACTTTTTGTCTGAAGGAATTCCTTCAGACAAAAATTCCAAAGGAATTATGCCTTAGTCTTTTTCCTAAAGGAAATCCCTTTGTCTTTTGGCTGCCTTAAACAAAATTCCAAAAGAATTTACCTTTGGGGCTTCTGAAGGGTGCTTTTATCGACCAAGTACCCTCCACAAGGGCACTTGTCCTTCAGGAGGCTCTTTTGAACTTTTGCATTGAACCACTCCTTTGAACCAACCATTGAACCAAGCTTTGAACCAAAATGGTTCAAGTTGATTAACCCTTTTGATTGAACTTGGTTATTGAACCGTTTGATGAACCCTTTGAGTGAACTGAAGCATTGAACCGCTTGGTTGAACCAACCATTGAACCAACTTTGGTTCAATGGTTCAATGGTTCATTCCGTTTGATTTGGCTAAGTCCTTTTGATCCTCATTAAACCAAACATGTTGAACCTGTTAAACCTTGAACCCATTGAACCTTTGAACCAAAGTGGTTCAATGGTTCAATGGTTCAAGCCTCGAAAACTTGTTGAACCTTGATTGAACCTACTTGTAGAAGCCTTTGAACCTAGAAGCGGTTGAACTCTTACTGCTAATGTTGAACCTTTGAACTTGTTGAGCCCATTGAACCAAAATGGTTCAAGGTTCAATGGTTCAGTCCTTGCTTAGAAGCTTGTCGATGAACTCTTTTGGTTGAACTTGGTTATTGAACTGACTTTGAAATTGCTTAAGTGTTGAAAACTTACTTCTTTCCTACATAGTCCATAGAAATCACCCTGTGAAACCCATTAAACTTGATTTGCAGAGTCTATAGATTTTATTTTCCTACAGAGTCCGTAGATTTCTCTTATTGCAGAGTCCATAGATTTAAGCCTACTGAGTCTGTAGATTTCCTTCTTGTAGAGTCTATAGATTCAAGCCTATAGAGTCCATATATTCTAGCTTGCAGAGTCCATAGATTTTTTAGAAGCTTGAAAAATGAGAAATTTGAATGCCTAGGACTAATTTCAAAAAGGGAAGAGAGAATTTTGGTCTGTAGGACCAAAATAGTTCAAATGTTGTCCCAAAAATGAGTGATATTTTTGGGGGACAACACATAAAAAACTAGATGACCCAAATATTCAACCTCATAAGACCCAAAAGTACATTTGGAAGGTTTGGCATACAATTGATGTTGTTCTAAAATAAAAAGTACCTGTTTCACATATTAAAAATGGTCTTTTCCCAATTTCTACTATAAATGAGGATATCATCAAAGAATACCAGAACAAATTTCCTCAAAAATGGTCTAAAAGTAGTATTCATCAAACTATAAAAAGTTGATGGTGCATTTATTAGACCAAAAAGCATAACCAGAAACTCATAATGGCCCTTATGAGTCCTAAAAGCTATTTTGGGTATGTCTTCATCATAAATCTAGATTTGATGATACCCAAAACATAGATCTAACTTGGTAAAATAAAAAGAAACATTCAATTCATCTAGAAAATCATCAAAGATAGGAATAGGAAACTTATCTTTGATAGTGTACTTGTTGAGTTCTTTATAGTTAGGGCACATCCTCTAGGTGTCATCTTTTTTTCTCACCATGACAACTAGTGAAGAATATTTTCTTTGGTTGTGGAAAATGATTCTTACATCCAACATCTCCTGTACCATCTGTTCAATTTCACTTTTTTGGGCATAAGGATACCTTTATGGCTTGACGTTGGGTGGTGTACTACCAAGAATAAGTTTAATAGCATGATCATGCATGTAAATAGGTGAAAGTCCTTTTGGAATGTTGCCAAAAAAAATATAATAGGCATCAATCACTTACTTTATATCAAGAGGTGGAGATGGTTGAGTTGGTTGTACTTTCATGGAAAACAAGTGAGCTACAAATCCTTCAACGCCCGTACTAAAAATATTTATCATTTGATGGGGGATAACAAGTTGTGGACATTTAGCCCTTAATCCCCTTAACTCAAATTTGCTTTCTTTAGAATGAAAATGCATGAATAATTCTTGGACATTCATCTCAATAGTGCCTAAAGTGGTGAGCCACTATACTCCTAAAACAATATCAGCTCCACCCATGGGAATAACAAACATAGGAGAATCCAACAAGTCTCTCATGGATAGTTTAATACTACAATATTTTATTAAATATCTAATAGTACCACCATCTATAATCATAACCTAAAATTTTAGAGCTAGATAAATGAAATAGTTCAAATGAATAACCAACTTACTATTGATGAAGTTGTGTGTGCTCCCAGAATCAATCAATATAGTGACCTTCTATTTCTTAAGGAAACCCATTACCTTAAGAGTTTGCGTAGTACTAATACCTGAAAGGGCATGATAAGAAATAGTATTTTGAGAGTCTTTAGATTCCTCCTTAGGACCTTCTACATCCTCACCATGTACTTCTTCATCATCTTCATCATCATTGGTACCTTCACTATAAAATAGCTTCTTTTCAGCATAATGATGGTCTTTGCTCCATTTTTTGTTGCAACCATAACACAACCCTTTGGATCACTTCTCCTCAATTTCTCATTGTATTAATCTAGTGGGCTATGGAAATGATGGTGCTAGAAAGGTGTGACCACGACCAATAGTGAAACTTTTCCTTTTGACCATCTCTTTTTCTTTTACCATATATGCCCTAGGGATAGCTTATAATACAAATGTTGGGTTAAACATTCGAACCTCAAATTGGATGCTATCTTTGAGGCCACCTAAAAATAAATTAGTCAAATTTTCCTCAGTGATATCTTCCACTTGTAAAGAGAAATTTTGAAACTAATGAATATAATCCTTCACAGTTCTTTTTTGTTGTAATATGGCTAATTATCTAAAATAGTTCTTAGAGACATTATTCTGATAATGAGCCAAAAACCCCTCAGTGAAAATAGACCATGTAATAGAAGCACCATTCTTTTTATTTTGAACACATAACCATTGATACCAAATGAATTTCTCAAGTTCTAGATACAGATACACCACTATCAACTTCTAAGAACTAGGGGCTTGATACAACTCAAATAAATTCTCTATTTAGGTAATCCAAGTGAGAGGATCCTTACCATTAAACTTACACATGTCTACTTTTAGAAACATTGATTTCATACCATAATGGGAGTTGTTGGTGTTAAAAGGAGGACTTGAATGCTAAAATAAAGGGTTGTTGGGCTAAAATTTTGATGCAAGGGCAACCATTTGCATAGTGATATGATATAATTCATTGTGAACCCCATTAATCTCTATTTTCATCTTTAAAACATTAGCTTAGATTGTAATAAAGTCATCATGCCTCACCAAGTTCTTTATGTCTACCTGAAGTTGAAAAATCACTAGATCTAAAGTTCTAGATTCAATGTCATCGGTAGGAGTCTTAGGATTTTCTTGCCCCCTTTTTCTTCCTTAAGTACCAAGACCTACCATATACAAACCCTAAGAGGGTTTTTGCCCCAAAAAAAGTGTACTAGGATATGGTACCATTATGATCACCTTATCAAGATGAATCTAATGACTGCTTTTGCACATTAGGATAAAAAATTAGGCATAAAAAAAAGTATACCATAAAATATAAAATTTTAATCATCTCACTGAGATGAATCCAATGACTACAATTGTGCAAAGGGAATTTTTTTTCCAAACTTTTTTTTCTCTTTTTTTCAAAAAAGCATTTTGAGCAATACTATGTTGATAGAAAAAATTAATTCTTCCCAGACTGTAAGTTATGTTTTTTCACTCCCACTACTCCTAAAAGCTATGCCTCACCATATCTAAAAAATGGCATAGGAAACTTACCCAAATTGAAGATCTAATACCACTTTTAATGAAATTACTTATATGTTTGCATAGAATAAGCAAATATGAGAGATCACACATTAATAATTGATAGGAGAATAGAATACTAGATAATATAGCAAAGCCACTTTGAGGGGTCAACCTCCAAAAAACATGAACTAATAGCAGAATACTTAACATAATAAATTAAGACTAACCACTACCTCCTATATATTGTCTACTTATCCAAGGTTATTCCATAGGCTAACCTATCTAAAAACATAGAGAAATGTAACAAGTATATGAAAGAGGTATGTAAGTCACAAGTCAGCCACACATATCCCTAGACACACCAATGGTTAAGGGTGTAGCATTTATCATTGGTCTCAATGTTCTTGATAAGTCTATCAATAAGATGAATATGATATGGTTTACAATCCATAATAGGAATAACAAAGGGATTCATGTAATCCATTTAAAATATATTAATAATAATAGGCATTTTAGATTGGATGTTGAAACAATACAATTAGAAGAAGGCTTGAGATTGCTCATTAATGACTTTAGCCTTATTAGTGAATTTAAATTTGATCATTATTACCAATTTTATTGCATAATTGATCCAAATAAGATACGTTATCCATGTATAAAAATAGTACCTTCATTAGTTATTTTAACTAATAATTTTCATTCAGCATGGTTATGATTAATGAATATTATTAGTGAATAATCATAAATCAGGTCTAAAAATTTAACACTAAGGCTGAAATATGAGACCCTATAAGGATGAAACCCTAAATAAAACCTAGGGCCTTACATCATTTTATATGTGTATGGTTTACCAATATGTTTTACCCTAATTCATATTGATTTGTGAGAATAATATAATTAATATATAATTTTGAAATGTAATTCAAATAAATAGATATAGCATTCAAGCATACATCTAAATGTAAAAGACTGGGATTGGTTCTCCTAATTTGAAAAGTGAAATATGTTAAATATATAAATTAATAAAGAGATCAAGATACTTATATTTTATGTTTGACTATTTAATTGTAACTACACTAGAGAAGTGAAAATTAGGATAAATCAAGCATGTGGTTTGTTCATTTCTAGAACTAATTCATTGTTTTCATTAGGTTGATTTTATAGGGTGAATTCAATATCACCAATTGATATTGGTTCACCATTTATTACTAACCTACATGAAATTAGGGAATAATGATTGTAATATCACCTATGATTTTCTCTACATGTTATCTTAAACACTAATACTGCATGTAGTTTCAAAAATCAATCTCCATTGCCTTCAAACCTTATGTGTGCTTGTGAAGTTTAAAAACCTATAAAATGGGGTAAATTGTAATGGGATAAGTTTACCCCATCTGCCCTCATAAAATGATTTACTAATGTTTGTGTATCCAATACTCTAAGGAGGGAAATTGAGTCACATGTAGTTCTCACACCTGGTGTGATTGTGCAATGTTTATCCTTGATTATATGTCTATAGATTGATATGGTTTTGTTGCTTGACAATGTTTGCTTTGACATTTATTTTGAGTGATTTAGACTTGGTTTGTGACTTCTCCTAGTGCTAGGTTTGTGAATTTGGAATAATAGTGATAGATGATATGGGATGATTGTGATGGGACCAAAAGACATTTTCTATGTAATGATATTCATTGAGAGTATTTAGTTGGGTAGATATATAACTTCAAGGTCCCTCAGTTTTGGTGATGATAAGGAGGTGAAGCTACTGATCGATTCTAAGAATGGAAAAATGGGTGTGATCAGGTTGGAAAACTATAGGGATGTGATTGACTCTGTTGGGTTAGTTATTCCCTATCAATGTTATACATGAAATTGAATGATATACAATGATGAAAGACCCAAGAATAAAATACAAATGGGAGTATTGGTGACCAAGATTAGATAACGTTATATTTTTATCCATAGTTTTGGGGTAAGATGATGATGGGAGAATTTAGAATCCATTCTTATTCATCAAGAGCATTGAGGGAGTTGAAAATTAGTTGTTTTATATATGTGGAATGTAAAACTTATCTATTAAAATTAGTGTTAATATCATATTTAATGTTAATTCCAAGTCCCAGGGCTCTAACTCTAAGGAAAAGACCTACTTTATGAATGAGTGGACTCTTAGAGTGTCATCCAAGAAACAAGGTAATGATATGTTTAATCATATTATATATTTTTAATGTTTTTAAGGATATTATTTGTTGTTTTTGAGTATGTGAGAAATGTTTTGTGTTTGTTCTCATCCTGAAAAGGCTTTGTTTCAAAATTATTTTGGCACTCATGCATGATTTGAAGAGCTTTTTTACAAATAAATATAACTAAAATGCTTGTTGAAAATTTTAAATTATTTAAATAAAACTAAAATTAAATGAGAATGAGTTTTGTGTGTGTGTGTGTGTGTGTGTGTGTGTGTGTGTGTGTGTGTGTGTGTGTGTGTGTGTGTGTGTGTGTGTGTGTGTGTGTGTGTGTGTGTGTGTGTGTGTGTGTGTGTGTGTGTGTGTGTGTGTGTGTGTGTGTAACATTAAAATTGAAATATAAACTAGGAGTACAAACGTTGATTTTACCCTTTCCTAGATGCAAGTTTTTGCCTACATGCAAACTAAAAGAAAATTATTTTTTGTATTTTTCAATTATGATTGAATGAATATATTATGAAACTAATAAATTTATAACATTCAAACAAAACAAATTCAAATCCAAACCCTAGGGATTTCAACTTCCAAGTATCTAGAAATTCTTTTATGAATACAAGCTAGAAATTAATTTTTGGGTGTCTTAAATAATTGAATATTAAAATGAATGATTTGAAATGAAATTAAAGTTATTTTTTATTTCAAATTTTATAATCTTAAAACATAATTATTTTATTATTCAAATTAATATAATTATATCTAAGATGTAAACTTTATTTTGTGTAGTTTGTTTAGGTTGTCTAGATGATTGGTTGAAGGTTATTTTGGGAATGAAAATGTTTTATAAACTGAAAATAAACTAATATTTTATGGATAAACATATTTGTTTTCTTTGATTTATTTTTCATAAAATATTTATAAAACTACATTCTTTTAAAATAATTAAAATGCAATTTGAAAATAAGAGATCCAAACTATTTTTTTATGCAAGGGAGCAAGAGAGAGAGAGAGTTATTTTTCCTTTTATTTTTTATTTTTAAAAATATAAATAATATAATTAATTAAATATTTTTAAAAATAATTTAATATAATAAACAAATAAGCAAAACTAAAACTGAAATACCCCCAACTTGACCGAGATTAGACCAATTGGAAGCAAAGAAATTTTTTTATAGAATGTCCTCAATAAGCTAACCCTTCCACTTAATGAATCCATAGGAACTCTCTGACAAGAGTATAACAACATAAAATAGAATAAATAAAAAGATAAAAATAGAAAAAATGATTCCAAATAAGGAATAAACTGAATATGGCTAGGTGGTTCACTAATTTCAAAGAATAGATTATTGATCTAGCGACTTTCCTCATTCAAAACTGTATAGTCTGAAACCAAAATGAAAAAAGGTGGAGCAAGAGTTATTCAAAGTGAAACAAGTGGGATTGGGTTTTGAAGAGATTGAATAAACTAATATCTAATTCAAAATTTGGATCTAAAATTCATCTAAAATGGTGATACTTGTAGGAGAGAATGAAGCTTGTAAGAGTGAGTTTAGTTGTTTGTTAGTTGAAAGTTAAACTTAGGAAGGATTGGGAGTGATAAAAATAAAGGTGGGAGTGAGATGGTTTTATAGGATGGTGAACACAAATAAAATCAAGGAATAAACATGAATAAAACATGTGGAAACTCAAGTTCTGGATGATAAAAATGGAATACAAGAAAATTGCGATGAAATTGTTGTAGTTTACAAGCCGTGAAGACAAAATTGCCACTAAAATTGATGAAACTACCACATATAAATAACAACCCATCATATATATTTATGAAAAATCCATGTATATTATTCTTTCATTGTGATTATATGTGAAATTGACATAATATAATCATCATAAAGGGGGTAGTTTCATCCTCTAATGGTTCAGTTTTGTCATCAAGACTAACAGTTTCATCCTAGGTGTGCCTACTAAAATTTAAGGCTTAAAACACTCAACTAAAATAAATTTGAATATTTCAAATGGGATAGGGAGAGATTAAAATGGGATATTTGTTAGAGAGAATCGATCCCAAGTGTATGTTTTGAGATCATTGTATCATCATCATATTTGTTTTAGAAATTTTATAGCATGTAATTTTGGGGGGCTTACATATTTCCCCTTAGAATGATGTTTTTTAAGGAATTGATGAGGATGTGGTCTTGATTAGTGGCATGTTGAAGGTAAAATAAGGTTATAAATACTTACCTATGTCGAGAAATGAAGCCATCTGAGACTCTATGCAACCTATGAGTAAAAGATGAGAAATCAAGTGCAATTTAATGAAAAATATAAATAATACTAGATAATCAAAACATGAATGATAATACTTATCATGTGTTTGAGGATGAGTTTAATACTCAAATCATCCTATCATGGGACCAAATTTGACACCAAGTGTTTTACACCTATAAAATTGTAAAAAAATGCTACAAGAGATAGAAAACTATTAAAATCATTAATTTTTGAACATGAATCATGTAAATTAAGAAATAATATAATATATAAGCATGATATATGAGTTTTCAAAATAAAATAACCAAAAATGGAAATTTTTTAAACTGTAATCATGAGTTAAAAGGCATATATATTCAAAAAATAACCCATAATAGAAATCATTTGCACCTATTAAGTTTTGAAAATTTTGAGCTCTAGATTTTTAGTAGATAAATTAAGCTAGGAAGTAGTATACAATATGAGCACATATCACATATGTTAAATTTACCATTTATAGGTAGAGAAACGCAAGCACAAGTTAGTTTTTTTAACTTTTCTATTTTTGCCCCAATTTTGATTTTTTTCTCAAAAACACCCAATAATTCAATTAAATTTGTATATTTTTGTGTAAATGGGTTAGTGGATGGATTAGGATATTAAATTAATATAAAATTAAGATATTAATTGGTTTTTGGTTAAATTTAGGGGTTTGGAGGTTAGGCATGACTAGCAATCAAAAATGTTGCATTAGGATGAAACCACTAGTCTTCATACACTACTGATTATGTCTTCATCATGGAGGTTACGTGACCACTAAAATCCATAGGTATGGAAGTGTTTCAACCATAAAAATTTATTGAATATGAAACCATCACATGATGAAAATTATATTTCCCCAAAATTTGGGGTAGTTTCATAACCGTCGCCTATAAAAGGTTGCAGTTTCATTGCAATCAAAAAAGAAATGCTCTTTGGTTATTTTTTGGAGTCTAATAAGGATTATGGGATCATCTAAGGTTTTTTTATTAGTAGGTAGCATAAACACACTAAATTTTTAATAGGGAGTAGAAATGGCTCCCTTAGATTATGGTGATACTAAATATGTATGAGCTAGCCATCCTGGATAGAGTGGGGATATTATTTATTAGGTGGGGATCATGTCCCCATCGACTATGATTATTTGAAAAAAATTACATATGAGGATGTGTAATATAACACTTTCTATATTCCACAAGATATTAGATATTAGACCATTAGTCTATGTCTAAAGTATCACATGCTTACTGATAACATGCCAACTAGTGGCCCTATGGGAGGCCACCACTAGGACAATGGTTGTTAGGTAGGTAGAGAACTTTGGAAACACTAAAATACACAATGTGGGTGAAAAATATATATCCATGATTTTGATAGTTGATGGATATGTTGTCCCCAACCTCCAAAAATCCATCATTAATTTCATTGCCTCCAAACTAGAGGGAGATAAGGGCATAGACAAGTTGTTATATAGTTTATTATCTTTCATGTTTTGGATAGATGAGATGTGAAAATGATACTCATGGTCACATGTGGTTATTCCCCATACTTATAGGGAATTTTATAGGATTTAATGGTTGGGATCCCTCTCTATCAACCATCCCTTGCTCATCATGAGCTTGGTATGTGAGAGGATGCTTGCTTATCAGAGGGGAGTTGTTATTAGACATGTTGGGACTATGAGATTCCTATGTTGGATAGACATGGAAATGTTCCTATCAATATTATAGGTAGTGGGGACATTTATTTAGTCGATATAGTGGCCATACCATACCATAAGATGATGGGTTAGTGGGTTGTTGAGGGAGCCTACCTCATAGTAGTTATAGGTGTGATACAGGTAAAGAACCATTGGATTTAGATTTAGGTGCACCCTATCAACAATGTTCCACATTAGTTTAGGTTGCCTTTCATAGGCAACCTCCCTATGCCTCTAGTGGTGTATAAATGATTTAGGGGGTCCATAATAGGGAGACTTAAGGGACTGGCCTAACTCCCATTGATAATATGGGTTCCCATAGTGAAGGATAATAGAATGAGATGGGTATAACATTAGGTTGTATGAGGAGGGTAATATACCCATGAATATCAATTGGTACTATTAGTGGTTGGATAACAACACTAGGTACCATATCCACCACCACCATAATAAGATCCTATGTACTGGTAACAGGTAATGGGAGGGAGTGGAGGCAAATTTCTTACATCTGTATGAGAAGGGTGATGAGGAAGAGGAGTGCAAGGATAACTCAAACCATAACTAGAATGAGGTGTCCAAGGTAAAAAATCATTTGTTGATTTTATTTCATGTATTTCCTTTTATCATAATTTACTTAGCTCATTTTACTAATTATATTTCCTTATGACTAGATCTATATCTATTTTCTTCTTTATGGCTACAGATACATCTGAGTTAGAGATCCATGATCAGGGACACCCATATCAACCTATTCCATATGGGGACCAACATGACATAGGATCTATTTCTAGTATATCTGGGTTGCCTATCAAGATATGTAGCTACACAAATGTTTTTGACCTATCCTATCATGATTTATGGCATTGGTTAGTCTTAGGGTTGAGAATGGAAACTTGGAGGTGAAGGAAACTATATTTGAGTATTAGGTGCATGTTCTTAATGATACGTTGGCTAGGAGAGGGGGTTAGCCTTCTTCAAGTTAATTTATGGGAGGAGACACAACCTCATCGGGTGGGACTAGTAAGAGGCAACCTAGGATATAAAATTTGTGACATGTTTTATCATTAGGACCTTCTTATAAGATGAGGACAAGGTCCTAGATACTTTATATTTTACATCTACATATGGAAATTGTGTTATTTTATTTTATATTTGAGATTTTGAGACATACTATCCCTCTACAGAGGTGGATTATACTTAAGACTTGATTTTATAAACTCAATATTAATATGATATTTATATGAGATACTTTTTTATTTTTCAGTGAATTTCCATAATATGTTTTAATTTTTATGTATATTCATTTAGTTTATGCACTTTATATGATTATTAATGTGATGATATACCATGTATCTCTTATTTTCTAGAATGTTATGGAAATGTTTATAGATGTAAAATGTGAAAATATAATGTTTGAAAATGATGTAATGTGATGGATGTACATAAAACTATAAATGTGTTAACAATTGTTTTTCAATAAATGACCAAGTTATTTCATTTACACAACATATGACTTTCAACTTTTAGAAAAGGGATGAAAGGGGAAACAAGATATACGTGAGATGAATAAAATGAAAACTATATGTCAAAATTTCGCATGAAAAATGAAGATGACCAAATCCTTACAAGTAAAGGGGGAAAATGTACTTTTTTATAAACTCATAAAATAATAAGTTTATTAGTTTCACCTAGAGGCAACTAGCCCTAACAGAATTGGTAAGTGGGATAAAGTTACCCTTTTTAGCATAGACATGTAAACAAGCCTTTTTGATAACACTTATCATACACTTTCTAATTTGGTATTACTTTTTTATTTTCTCTTTATTTTTATTTTTGACCCCCTAACTTATTCTCATGTGACTAGGAAGACACATGGACTCGTCACCAAAGGCTAGATGTAGGTGATTAAGGGCATCTTTTTCCACTATTAATCCTAAGCAACTAGTAAGATGTGAGGGCTCAACACTGAAGATTAGTGAAGGGTGAGATATGTGATATTTAAATTTTTATTGCATAATATTTTGATTTTCTTAAATTAGTGTCTTTCCTTCTTTTTATCAATAATTTCTTTTTGTAGGTCCCTTACCCCCAAATCTTGGCCCCATGCAACTAGTAGGATACAAGGGCTCATCACTGAAGACCAAGATAGGATAGTAAGGTTACCTAATTTTTAGAATGCTAATTTTTTCTTATTAGAGAGCATCATAAGATAAAGTTTTTCCATGAACAAGTTTCTAGATTAGGTTGCAAGATAACATTTCCTAAGTTTTGAAAGAAAGTGCATGAAAAGAAAGGTATACTTCGATCATAATAACTAAGACAAGAAAAAATCTAATGTTGATTTTAAGAATATTTTTCAATGTGATAATATGGTAATATGAAATAATGAGATGAAATGATAAGTTGAATTTTTAATGTTTTTGTTACATAAACTGACAACTAAATAATAACCAAACATGACATATGATATGTAAAGATAACATGTAAACAATGGAAAATATAATGGCATGAGGTTAATGTGAAATTAATTTGACTAAATTTATAAGCATTTTAGGTGAAAATAGTTCACATATTCACAAAAATTCTTTCCTTCCAAATTTCATAACTGATAGGCTTCATTTTGAAAATGTCTAGTCACTAAATAAGGATCTAACTAGTTGGGATTAAACTTTTGACTTTCTCATTTTTATTTATTGATTCAACTGTAAAGTCTTAAGACAAGGTCTCCTACTTATATAGGACATTCATGAATTTTTTATGTATTTTTGACATGTATGGATTACGTAAATAATGTGATTCTTTGTACACACAAGTTCGTGTTTGTTTAAGGTGTTTCACTACTCTAATCATGTGTTTATATACTCTTCATCATCGAGAAGACCATGAAGAGAGCCATTGAGGCTAGGTATTTATACCTCAAGGGGTAGATTAAATTTTGATCCAAACATAAGGGAATATGGGGTCACCCCTATGGGCATGTGAATACTCATCCTATAGGCCATAATGTTGGATAGAGTTGTAAGTGCCAATATTTTTGTTGTCCTTAACAATTTTGACCATGTTTGACTTTAGATTTTTATTCATGTATTCATCATGGCCATTGAATTATGGTTAGTACATGGAGTTTGTGTGATGGAATATATATACTTTTTTATAAACTTTATGGACCTATACGTTCTTGAAAGGAGACCCATTATCTATGATAATGATATGTTGGGCTCTAAATCAAAAAACAATTTGATTCAAAATAAATTTAATAATGAGTAATCTAGTAAAAATTGTTAGAGTCATGTATTTCACCTAATTAGTTAAATAGTCAGTGTTTGTGATGATGAAATGGTGATTATTTGAGGAGGTAGAATAAAGGTTGCTAATCAAATCTATATCCCAGGTAGAAAAGGGCCATGATGTAACAATGGGATACAGTGTCCTAGTGAGGATGTGAACCTCATGGGGAAAATGTTGACATTTCTCACACTTCCTCATGTATTCAATGATGTCATGATCAAAATTGGGTCATAATTATCCCATCCTATGGATTTTTTAAGCATTTATATGACTACCAAAGAGTGATGGGACATATATACTTTTTAATAAACTTTATGGACCTCTAGGTTCTTGAAAGGAGACTCATTATCTATGATAATGATATGTTGGGCTCTAAATCAAAAAAAAAATTGATTCAAAATAAATTTAATAATGAGTAATCTAGTAACAAATGTTAGAGTCATGTATTTCACCTACTTAGTTAAATATTTAGTGTTTGTGATGATGAAATGGTGATTATTTGAGGAGGTAGAATAAAGGTTGCTAATCAAATCTATATCCCAAGTAGAAAAGGGCCATGAGGTAACAATGGGATATAGTGTCCTAGTGAGGATGTGAACCTCATGGGGAAAATGTTGACATTTCTCACACTTCCTCATGTATTCAATGATGTCATGATCAAAAGTGGGTCATAATTATCCCATCCTATGGATTTTGTATGCATTTATACGACTACAAAAGTGTCCATTGTAAACATCAATATGGCAATAAAAAAGGACATTTTTGAATCTTATTGGTCAACACACATTAGTAACATATCACCAAATTATTTTCAATTGATAACCATGTATGTAATAGCATATTTTGATGTAATGATGTGAATATGTCGATTATGTTATGAATTGGCACCTTTGGGATAAGTTTGATAAATTAAATAGTTAATGATGTTGTCATGCCAAGGAGATGAATCTATGGTAGGTTTATATATTTAACATATTATCTCATCATTAAAATTAGTATAAATAATATCAGTGACCTCTAAGGGATATTTTTCCAACCAATCAGTGATGATTTATCACTTAATGTATTTTTGGTTGACATACATTAGTTCAATATCACTCAAAAAAATTATGAAATGCCCAAGATTTTGTGAAAGGATTGGTTGGGTTAAGAATGTTATCAAGTCATAAGACTTTATTATAATGCATATTTATTATTTAAGCATGTAATGTCAAAATCACTTGGTTATGAATACTATGGCCAAATAATCTTTCTATGCTTGAATATAGTGTGTCTCATAGTTGATTAGAGTGAGGATAATGAAATAGATGACACATTTCTTATCATGATCATCCTCCTAGGATAACATGTAGGTGAGAGATACCTCAATTCCCCTAATGTAAAGTATAAGGGGATTGTTAGCTTTGGAGGCCATGAGTGTTGGGGGAGATAATAAAATGGTTTATTGCTTCAAATGTGTCTTGAAAATAACTTATATGATTCAAGCCATTCACCCTTTTAATCAAGTTCTTTATTAGATTAATTATGTAATTAAGGTCAATTATAAATTATCGAATGGCCTCATACTTTCCTAAGAATGACCTAATTACTAATTCATCCATACGGGGACCATATCCAGTATTGTGTGGATCTTAGTTGGGTCAATATTGATTCTATGCTGAGAGATAATGCAACCAAGGATTTTTCCACCTATGACTCCAAACACACATTTTCTAGGATTGAAGATAATGTCATATTCAATTAAACATGTGAAAATGGTGTGTGGTACCTCTAAATGGTCAATCCTTTGCTTTTCCTTTTTTATAAGATAATCCACATAGAGTTCCACTATATTATGGATGAGATCATGGATAATATGGGTCATGGCCCTCTGATATGTCTCCCTAGAATTTTTAAGGCCAACGAGCATGACTACATAGTATAAAGTCCCCCATGGTGTAGTGAAAGAGGTCTTGATTTTATCTTTGTCTTAAATTTATATCTGGTTATATCTAGATAAGCCATCTATACGAGACAATAACTCATAATTGGTTGTAGCATTGAAAAGGACATCAATGGAAGGAAGAATAAAATCATCTTTAGGACATGCTTTGTTAATATCACTAAAATCAATGCATATCCTAATTTTTTCATTATTTTTGAGAATGAGGATGATGTTGGACATCCATTTAGAATAATCCAAAAGTTTTATAAACCCTAATTTGAGATGTTTAATAACCTCTTCCTTTACCATTAATTATCTTGATCTTTTGTTTTACAAGATTTTCATCGGGCATCATGACCACATTATGAATAACTACCTTAGGCTTGCTACCTACCATATCTGTGTAGGAAAAAGTAAAAGATTTATATAACTCTATGTGTAGCTTTATGTGATCCTCCATTTATTGTGATGAAAGTGAGCATCCAAGCTTGAGGTTTAGAGGGATTTCTTCCATCCCTATATTTATTTTAATAGTATCCTAAATGAAAAAATCATTTCCCTCTTAAAATTCTTTAGGATTAGTAGGAATATTAGTCTCTTCATTTTCTATGTGAAAGACATTCATTTATACATCGAAAGAAAAATAATCTTCAATCTTGTAATAAGAATCATAATAATTTCATCTAACGGTAGATATATGATAACAAGTGAGATTAAAAATTCTCTTGTGATGGAAATATGGGAGATCATCATAAGTTCATAGGAACTATATAATGGCCTCATCATTTTTGGAAAGGTTAAAGATCAATGAGATAATATCCTTCCTAATGCAAGGGAGGGTTTGGTCATTAAAATATTTTTACACAAGGTGTTATATCCTAACATATACTATGAAGTCATATTCGAGTATCTCTAGATGAGGGTCAAAATGTGAAGAAGAAGTAGCCATAGAGTCAAAAAGTTGGTTACTTTCTCTAGGAATAACTTTTATGGAAATTAAGTTAAAATCCTTGGTAACTTCACGTAAAACATTTTTATAGATCCAATGGTATTTATCCTTAGTCTGATAAATATATGATACTTGATTGGTCACTAGTTGTTAGTCACCTTAGATATTTAGGTTTTTTATTCCCAACCATTGAGTAATAAAAATTCAAATCAATAGAGCTTCATACTCAAACCCATTGTTAATAAACTCAAAGTCAAGTTTAAATCCAAAAGGAAACATTATCCCCTTTGGAGAAATTAGCATAACTTCTACCCCTTCAAGATGACATTTTTCCCCATCATAGTGAAGGGCCCATTGACCATCTTCATGTTGAGGAACATTTTATTGAATTTCTAATATCTCAACCATGTCAATATCTAGTATTCTAGCTAACCCAACTTGGGTTTCCTAGTCTTGAGATTCATAGAGATTGTAAGTTTCTACCCCTCACAAGTCAAAAGGAAAAACAAGTGGTGTGTCCTTCTCTAAGATATTAATATTTAATCTATAGACATAGTTAATATGACTAGAATGGTTTTAAGACCTTTACCACTTACCTTTATTATTGTTACAACTTCCTTTTATTTAGGTTTATATTTAAGGAAAGCCTTGGAAAAACATTATCCTTTATTCAAGACAACCACATTAGGTTTAGGGGTTTCCTTGACCTCAACTAAGTATGGGGATTTTTTCATGCCATTAGTGGGTAAATAATAGTCAATGTGCAATCCTATTTTCTTTTGCATGGCTTCTTAAATAACATCAGAGGGTTTGGATTCCCCTTGGGAAACAAAAATATTTCTAAGATGGAGGAACCTTATCAATTAAAAAAGGGTAGAAGGGATCACTCTCGTCCTATGAATCCAAGGTCTCCCTAAGATCATGTTGTAGTTATTATCTTTATAAATTACATAGAATTCCATCAATGCAATATTGGGACCTAGGGTAATTAGAAGCATGATAGTTCTTATGGAATTAGTTTTGAGACTATCATAGCCTCGAAGGATATTATGGGTTGTTAATCATTTGGCTTCCCCATAACCAAGTTTTTATAAGAATGAAAAGGAGAATATATTAAATGCTACCCAATTGTCAACCATTGTTCTTTTCACATAATTATTGTAGATCTAAAATTATAAAAATAAAGATGATTCTACCTTCCTAACCATTTTAAAATTATGAGGGAAATTCTTAAAGTAAAATAAATAACCAACATCCATTGAATCTTAATGATTTATTTGGGCCTAAGGTGGAAGAGTCACACTGGATAAGTGCCCCAATCCTAGGGCATCAAGCAATGTAGAATAGTGGGTAGGAGATTTCATGAGTAAGTCAAGAAATGAATGTGGGAGAATGTCTTCATGAGGTCTATGATTAATTTGTAGTTTCCCATAGGTTTTGGGATGACATCATCCTCCAATATGTTTTAAGGGTGATAAATTTTGGGCTGATATTCCTATTTGCGAGTGATGATATTCACTTCTTATTATATTTATAACTACAACACTCCTATCATTATAGGTTTGTTTTACTAGAAGTGGATGCCTTGGAATTATTAGTGCATGCCTTGGAATTATTAGTGCATGCTGACATAGTTTGGTTGTGTTACATTAGTTGGTTTTATAGGTTGCCTTATGTTTGGTTTTGGGTAACTTGTCCCTAATAGTTCAAGAAAGGGTTTTGATAGAATTGGATGTTTTATTTTTGAAGAGGTACATGAACATTGAATTGAGCCTAAGGGTTTACATTCTCATTCCCTAGGAATATGTCAATAAATTCCTACCTTTATTTTTTAGGGAGTATTTATATGAACTTGTTCTATTCTTGACATGAATGAGTGTCATGTCCAACCACATGATGAAAGAGGTAATAGATAATTGGATCATAATACATAGTCCTTTGGTTTTGTACTTGTTAACCAAACCCCTATTGGTTATTCCTTTGATAAAAGGATTACTTTTGAAACTATGAGAAATGGTCAAAATTTTGGTGTTAGTTTTGGTTTTATAAGTTACATTATGAGGATGATTTAAATTAAATTCATGAATTGAAGGTGGAGAATTCTAGTTAGTCAAACCATTATTATTTTTCACGTTATTATTATTCATGGGTTGTGGTTGATTGTTGTTGATAGGATTTAGCTTCTTATTTTGGTCAATTACCCATCAGTGGTGGCATTCTAGTTTCTATTGAGAACATTAGGCCCTTAGTAGTTATTAACATTATTTTGGTTATTGTTTTAAAAACCCTTATTATTTTGGTTAGGAGTAACTATACTCCCATTGGCTCCATAAGTTTGGAAGTTGTTTTCAATGGTTGTTTGGTCAATTTGTAAATAACTCTAAAGTGATTCTTCCTAAGATCAATAAAGGGAACTTTTGGACATCCTCCCTTGTTTCCTTGTTAAAGGAATGAAGAAAGATATTGTATAACTATCTTTAGTCTATTTTTGGTGTACTTGCAGATGAATATAGATTTTTTTTTCCATATCATAATGAAATGGGTAGTAGATTCATTATTATATTATTTAATGTGGAAGAACTCTTGAATATTATTTTTCATTAACTTGTTCATATCAAAGGTTTTATCAAATTATGCCATGAGTTATCTAAATAAATAGATAGAGGCATCTGGGAAGTGATAATACCAATCAAGGGAAATTATTTCAAATGTTTTTGGAAATATTTTCACAACCCCATCCCAAGGAAAGATTTCCTTGATAGGAACGGCATACGCTTTGATGTAGGCATTGGGATCTCCTTACCCTTTGAATTTAATAATGTTGGATAGGGGATGAGGTATTATAACTCCTCATATAATGTGGTTAAGGGGTTCCTTAAGATATTAAGTATAAGTTCCCATGGCATTGAAATACATCATGAAAATGATATAACTATAATGAAGGGAAGGGTTTGGATAAAGTTTGTTTATATGAAATATAGGAGGAAAATAAGGTGTTTGATAGGGTAGTGTTGAATACAATATAAAAATTTATCCAATTGGGTAGAATTGGAGAACATGTGGAATTATGTGGAATTATGGAGGTAATTGGTTAGAAGAAATGGGATGATTTGGTTAAATTAGAAGAGAGTGTGTAGGTGGTTGGTTGACCAATATATAATAAGAAGGGTTATGTAGTATTAATTGGCTAGTTATCACATACGTAGGAGGAAAAATGAGGGTGGTTAGTTTCTCATCACAATAGTTAGATTAATGTAATGTGGAATTTCATTATTTGCCACATGAGTATAGGGACATATGATGGTTTTTTATTAGTTTATACATTGTTGTGAGGGAGGTAATAATAAGATCCTCCTAATATAATTTTATAAGGAGTTTGATAAATTAGAAGATGACTAGGTGGCATATGGTTAGGCACCCCATGTGTAATAATTTGTACTAGATTTTGGATTTGAACATGGTTGATTAACATGATTATTGAGGTTCTTAGTAATTTTTTGCATGCACTGAATTAGGAAGAGGATAAACCTAATTGGGAGAATCCTAGTAGCTTTTCAAATATTGAATGTAAATCACCAAAGTTGAGATGAGTTTAATTAGAGATGAATGAGTGTTTTTCTAAGTGACATTTGGTTGAAGGTCCAAGTAAGATAGGTTGATATATTGTAGCTATTTGATTAGATTTATCTATCACATTTTGTTCAAGAGTTATAGGAAACTTTTGTGTAGGAATGGGGGATTTTGATACACTTGAAGTCTATTTAACCCATACTCCAAGTAAAAAATTCTCTCAATATTTTGATTGTATCTTGCAACACTTTCTACATTAGGTTTTTGTAGGCTAATGGATGTCCTAGTTATAACATGGGTACTAGTCCCAGTCCCACACATGAGGGTCATATTGTTATATTAAGGATGGTTACTAGTGGTCTTTGATGGATCCCACACTTCATGAATAACCACTCGCAACCTAGTATGATAATTTAAATTTTGATTTTGATAAGTCATATCCATGTTTTACATTGGGGTATTAATATTTGATCTAAAGAGGGAGGCTTAACCTTGGGGTTGAATAATACTTCTATAAGTGTCAAAATATATAATTATTTTGAAAATATCTTAACCAAACATATTCAAGAGGTATATGAATACCCATAAAATATAGAAAAGGTAGAAGAATAGATAAAAAGGGAGAAAATAAGAAAATGTAAAAGGATAATACTTTCATGTTAGGTTCACAAATTTTTTTACACATGAAAATAAACACAATGACATGTACATTTAACTTCTCATAGTTTTTTTGAGGCAACTAACATAATGGATAGATGATGGGTAAATCTATAGATTCAATTGATTGTTCGAAGGAATAGGGTTTTGGAGGATATGAAATATAGAGTGCTTTTGAAGAAACCAAAAAATATATGATGTGACATATATATCATTAAGAACATCTATCTAGTTAGAGATGGAACTCTAAGGTCCCTTAATTTTAATGATAATGAGGAGAAGTTCCTAATCGATACTTAGAATGGCAGAATGGGTGTGATCAGGTTAGACAACTCTAGGGATGTGGTCAAATATTTTGGGTTGGTTATTCCATGTAAATTTCATAAAATAAATTTAATGATATAAAATTGGTCCATACTAAAGGACAAAATAAAAATGGGAAGATGGGTTAGTAAGCTTGGATAACATTTTATTGGTAGCCTTAGTTTTAGGGTAAGATGACGATGTGAAGATCTATAATATGTTATTTTTCATAAATATCATTAAGTTAGTTCAAAATCATGGGTGGGAATGTGTGGAATGGTAAAAATTTATCTTGATTTTAGTTTTAATATTAGATTAAATGTTAATGTTAGGGCCTGGGGATCTAACTCCATGGGAAATAACAACTCTATGAAGGAGTGGATTCTTATAGTGTCATCTAAGAGACAATGTAATGTGATGTGTAAGTGTAAGAGATAGATTGAATATGTTTTAAGGATAATAATTTATGTTTTAAAATATGTGAGTAAATTTTTTTGCTTGTGCACATCCTAGAAAGGCTTTGTGTGGAAATTGTTTTGGCACTTATGCATGTTTTGAGAAGGTTTTTACAAATAAATGTAACTAAAATGTTTGATGAAATGAAAGTAAATTTGAAATTATTGAAATAAAACTAAAATTAAATGAAAATTAATTCTATTATTTTTTATATTTTCAATTATATTTCAATCCATGCAACACTAAAACTGAAATCTAAACTAGGAGTGCAAATGTTGATTTTTAACCTTTCTCAGATGCAAGCTTTTGCCTATACAATCTAATTGAAACTTTTTTATCTTTTCAAATTATTAATTAACGGATATATTATTCAATTAATAAATTTATAACATGAAAACAAAAAAAATCATATCCAAACCCTAGGTATTTCAACTTCCAAGTATATAGAAATTCTTTTGTGCATGCAATCTAGAGAATAGTTTTTGGGTGTCCTAAACGATTGATTGTTAAAATATATGATTTAAAATGAAATTAAATTAAGTTTTAAGTTATGATTTTATGATTTCCTAATCTTAAAACATATTTATTTTATTTTTCAAAAAAATAAAATCATATCTAAGATGTAAACTTTCTTTTCTTTAGTTTGTCTAGGTTGTCTAAGTGTTTGGTTGAAGGTTATTTTGTGAATGAAAATGTTTCCTAAATTAAAAATAAAGTACTATGTGATAGTTTTAAATATTTTATTTATTTTTCCTACAAGATTTACAAAACTATGCTCTTTAAAAATAACTAAAATTCAATTTGCATATAAGATATCTAAATGTTTTTTATGCACGTGAGAGAGAGAGAGAGAGAGAGAGAGAGAGAGAGAGAGAGAGAGAGAGAGAGAGAGAGAGAGAGAGAGAGAGAGAGAGAGAGAGAGAGAGAGAGAGTTATTTTTCCTTTTTTTTTTTGTTTTTTGTTTTATAAAAATAACTAATATAATGAATGAGATAGATCTAAAATCAATATGATCTAATAAAGATTTAATAAAAAATAAAACTAAAAAAAACCCCAACCTAATCAATATGAGACTAATTAGAAGCAAAGATATTTTATATTGTAGAATGTCCTTAGCAAGCTACTTCCTCCATTCAATGAAGTTGTAAGAACTCTCTGACAAGAGGATAGTAGCATAAAATAGAATAAATATTAATATAACAAGGAGACATATAATCCCAAACAAGGAATTAATTGACTATGGTTGGTTGGTTCACTAATTACAAAGAATATTTTGTTGATCTAGTCACTTCCCTCCTTCAAAATTATGTAGTCTGACACAAAAATGACCAAAGTGGATCAAGAGTTATTCTAAAATTGAAATTAAGTGGGATTGTTTTTTGTATATCTTGAATACACCAATATCCAATTCAAACTTTGTATCTAAAATTCATCTAAAATGGGGATACATTTAGGATAACCATGGAGCTTAAAAGGATGATTTTAACTATTAGTTAATTAAATTTTAACTTTAATAAATGTTAGGAGCAATAAAAACAAGGATGAGAATGAGTTGAGATGTCAGGAAGATTAACAAAAAGCAAATAAAGTAAGAAACATAAATAAATCATGCAAAACACATGAAAACTCATGTTCTAGATGCTAAAAAATGGAAGATGGGTAAACTATGATGAAACTTCCATAATTTACAGGTGGTGAAGATGAAACCACTGCTAAATTTGATAAAGCTACCACATATAAATATAAAACTATAATATAAAGTTGTAAAACCAACATTTATATTTTGTTTTTATCATGATAGTTTTTGAAACTACTGGGGTAGAATCATTATAGATAGGGTGGTTTTATCCTATGATGGAGCAATTTTATGACTAAGACTAATAGTTTCATCCTAGGTGATGCTAATAAAAAATATGGCTTAAAACACTCAAAGAAAAGTAATTTCAAGATTTCAAATGGGTGAGAGAGAGAGAGAGTAAAATGGGAGATTTATTAGAGAGAATTAGGCCCAAGCATATGTTTAGAGGTCATTGCATCATCATAATATTTGTTTCATAAGATTCATATCATGTAATTTTTGGGTGCATATAGTACCAACAAGATTAGGTCAATATCAACTAGCAATATTAGTAAAATTTATTGGAATTGTCTTGTGTACATGTGGATTAAACTAAAAGTCTATATGTGTTTGTTTAGATATTTAGTAGGCTTGAAATAGATAATGAGGTTATTTTAGCTGTGTAACTTCATAATGGAATGTTTGACTCATAACATAGCATGCAAATGTGAGATAGTGGAGGATTATAACCTTGTTCGAATGTTCAAGGCATACATTGAAATTTTATATAAAGTTTGTCATTTTAAAGAATCAAAAAATATATTTTAGTATCTAATGATATATAATCATAAGAAAAAACTACAAATACATGTGGAAGTTGATCATCCTTAAGGGGTTGAGTAACCTAAGAATAAGGCTTGACCAAAGGAGGATAATGTACTAGGCACCAATCCTAAGTGGTCTCTAAAGGATCCAAAGAAACTTTAATTCCATAACAAAGAGGTGGTGGCACGTTGCACCCAAAATTATCACCATACTACATAGATGAAGTCCACCAAGATGTGACAATAGAGATATTTTTGTGTGGTGGTAGTATCCATTCCCCTCACTAAGGAGGAAGAGAGAAGAAGTGGCTATGGAAATAACTATGTTAACATTTGGGATCTAATAAAGGAGTTTCATGTAATTTTTTGTTAAGAAGAACATAGATCATGGTATAAGAAACACTCACCCAATGGTTGAGGATCTCATAAAGATGTTAAAAATCCAAGATCATATTCTTTACCTATGTTTTGATCGATAGAAAATTTTAAATAATAATTACTTTATCATTAATAGAGAATTGAATAAAAGATCATTATTTATTAAAATAGCTAAATTTATATACTTCCATATATAAAATAGAATAATAGATACAAAATAATTACACATAAAGGTAACGTATGGATTTCATTGAGCAGTGTCCACTAAAAAGGCCACCCCATTTTCCAATTGATTAGCTTTGGTTGATAAGGCTAAAATAAGCTATGGTTCTATTTCTAAGCAAATTTGGCTCTTAGACAAGTCTAAAAAAGGTGCCTAAATGTTTTAGGTTGGGAGCAGGTCGAACACTTAGGATTATAAATCCCAATCTGCTTGAGATGTTCCCCAAGAGAAAGTCTTTGATAAACTAGACATAATAAAAAGTGATAAAGTTTAGGTTTGATATTGTCATTCCCAAATTTGTTGAGTCTAGAAAACCATGTTCTAGGTGAGAAATTTAGACTCGATCACTTAATGATATTAATATCTAGTAAAAAATAGTTTATGGATTGGAACATTATAATATAAAATGAGTAGGAACTATAATTGAAAACCCATATAATAAATAAAAACAAAAATGAAATATATATTCCAAATATATATATGAAAAAAAATCAGGTCCAATAGTATCTCTCCATATCTACAAGCTTTCCACTCCAAGTATAGAAATAAAAACCTAAAAGTATTTCTCTTAGTTTCTACTCATTTCTTAATTTTAGAAGAAGATAAGAAACTAGTCATAAAGGTGTGGTAGAAATACCTAGTTAGTGATGCACGCATTATCCAGATGATGATGGAGAACTCCTCTTTGCCTAGGAAGGAATAACCCAACAATAAGAAAGCACTAACAAATGGGATAGTTAGCAAGATAGCTAAGTGGACTCCCTAGCATGAGCTAGATCCAAGAAGCTTACGCTTTCTAGGAGGCTATCAATTTACTATTGATAATAATCAAGTTAGAGATTATAAAGTAAAGTACTTGCATAAGATAAATGAAATACAATACAAGAAGAAATTAGAATGCTTGTTAAATAAAATAATTAAATATAGAAAAAGTCAGTTGATACTCATGCTAAAGTAGATGGGATCTAGTTGATAAAATCAAAAAAGGTTCTATGAACAGGTAAGAACATAGAAAGTTAGATTTGGTTGGGGTCTAGGGGGATAAAAATAACTTATTATTTTTTTCTATAGTGACCATCGACAGTTGGGTGAACCATTGGTAGTTAAGCTAACCATCAGTGGTTGGGTAATTATTGATGGTTGGGGGTGACCATCAGCAGTCATGCTAACCATTAGTGGTTTCCAATAGGTTTTTTAAGGTGATCAAAAAAAGAGTAGTAGAATAGGTAGATGGGTAGATAGATGTTATATTAAAGATTTAGTGGGAAGGAAATAAGGTGTAGATAGGTTTGATTAGGTCAGGGAGGTCAAAATTCTGAAATAACAATGCTAAAGTATTGATATACATGTGGCTTGCTAGTTAGTATATGGTTGAAGGCTGAAGCAATTTTTCCAAAGTAATGGTACTTTGGCCTCAAAAGAAAATTTGGTAGAGGTTCAAATATCTTTTGTTGATTTTGAGTTGCTGAAAGAAGACTAGATATTAGATATCTTGAATATCTATGTGCTTGATAACTCTTTTGATTGATCCAAATGACTTCCCACTCCCATCCTTTTATAGGCAAATAGAGATGGAGAATGGAAGGTTCCCTAGAGGGTGAGGTTGTTAATCATGATAATTGGAAATGTGTTAGCATTACATGAGGTGAATATATTAAATTATTCCTCATTATCTCACACATAGCTAGTGATGTGTTAAGAATTGTAAGAGGTGACAACCTGATCATTGATGGTTAGGATAATCATCAATAGTTAGGTTGACCATCAATGGTCAAGTTTCTAAGGGTGAAGGTGTCAAAATAATTTAAAAGGGGTTGGTTAAATGTTAAGTTAGTGGGTTGATGAGTTAGCTAACTAGGTGTTTCAATAGACTCAAGGTTTGATAAGGTCTAAGGCATTTTGACAACTAAAAATGTCATGTGTAGTTTTCTAGTGTCTACATTTTGCCTCTTTTTGTTGTGTAGCCTTGAATTAACAAGATAAAAAATAAATACATATTGTTGGTCAAGGTATGATTGCCCTAATTATGGGAGGAGGTATTCCCCCTCAAACTAGCATTAGATGAGGTGAAACCAAAATTGGGTCAAGGTTTGATAAGCAGCAAATGGTGAGTCACTAGGTGGTGACAAGAGGGTTGAGCATTTGAAATGCAAACATCCACACAAAATTTGACTAAGTATGATAGTGAAGATCATGTAAAGACTAAAAATTCCAATGTTGGTAAAAATAATATCAATTTTAAAAGAACAAGTGATAGAGTAACCGGTCCATAACATTGGTCATAGCTGATCAAATCACTTTATAAGTCTCCTTGATAGGGTTAGTGTATTCATAGGTATATAAGGTAGGAAGTAATTCCTTAAAAAACATATATGGTCTAGTCACACATTAGGTAGTGTAAATTTAAATTATTAACATGGAAAAAATAGTTGATGAAGTCAAAAATACCAAAGCAAGGTCATCATAAAACATGTAAATAGTTTGGGTCAAAATGGCCAACATCGAGGTGGGTGTGGTCCAATGGTTGGTCAGAGAAGGGTAATCTCCAAATGTTCAATTTTTAGTTTAAGTGAGATTAGGTGATCTCTAAAGTTTAACACCTGGGTGGAGTGCTTAAAATTTTTAAAAAATGGGTACCCTGACCATTGACTATAAGGGGTTCTTTGGGTCAACTGTCGATGGTCACCCTGACCATTGATGGTCAGGGGAAAACACTAAAAATTTGAGACATAAAAAGTGAAAATGAAAAATCATTTTCACTTTTGATTGTTTTACCTTTGCATTTTGTGCTCTGGTGCTTCTATACATTGGTGTTTTATTGTGAGTAGACGGAGCATGTTGAGGTGTACTTTGGTTATTGGTTAAGTCTGTTCAAGGACATTAAGTGTTGATTGAGATGGAGGGTGGATGAGGGCATGATCAATTGGATGGATGTGGGATCCAGCCTTAACAATGATCAAGGAATGAGGTAGGATATGTTTTAAAATTGATATTTAGTTAATTTGAATGTGATAGCAGGTGAATTGGATTTAGTTTGGATTAGTTTGATAGGGTTTTTAATTTGTTTGGGCCATGATGCCCTAGTTTGGATTTTTGGTGAAGTAATTAAATCAGTGAGTGAAATTGAGATTTGAAGTAATATTTAGGTTGATGGGGTGGTTTAGGATAGTTTTAGGTAGTTTAAATTTTTGAAATAGTTATTTTGGTGTAGTTTTTGGGTGGGGAAGGATTAGGGTTTCACCATCAATGGTCACACATAGTGACTATTACTGGTTTAGCCTGATCATCAATGGTCATCTTAACCATCAATAGTTGAACCCTAAGGCAAAAGGTTTCATTGGACCATTGACATTTTGAGTGAACCATCGATGGTCAAAGTGTTAAGGGTGAGGTGTGTATTAAAAGTGGTAAAGTTTTTAAATAGTGGAAAATATATTTTTTTAAAGGTATTTAATGGCTATATATGGTTATAAATGTGTTTAAATATAGGTTTGATAGGATGAAGTGTTAATATGGTAAATGTGTAGATTTTAGGTGATGGAGGCATTAGGTGTTAGTATTATAGGTTAGGGTAGGTGCTAAAGGTTATGCAGAGTAGGTGTTTATGATAGAAATGTTTAGGTTTTGGTCTAATGTTGAAATTTATGTGGATAAAGATATATGTTAGTTTGATTTTTATAAGTAATAGGTTTAAAATACTCAAGTGTAGGTTGATAAATTATCCTAATTTGGCCATGAGCAATGGTGACATGTGATAACTATAGTTTTTCATGCTTGTGACCAAATCTAAATGAGGGACTAAGTCCCTAAGATCTTTGTATAGGTTTATGATGGGATGACTAATGATGAGTGGAGGCACATGGAAGAGGTCAACCTAGGGGTCATGAGACACTATCAACACCTATCATGAGATGCAGCTATGATTATGGCCCTCATCAAGAGATGGGACCTAGCCATGAACATATTTTTGTTGCTGACTAGGGAGATGACCATCCTCTTAGAGGATGTTTATAGGATTACGTAGCTACCCATCTTAGGGGAGCCTATTTATCACATCAAGAGTGAGGAGAGGGATTACCATATGGATTTAGTATATGAAGTGGATCAAGTCTATACCAGGTATCATGTAGGAGGGTTTAGCTATGGGCCACTATACTAGATGGATCCAAGGGATCGATGTTCGCTAATGATGATGATGATAGAAGTATCCTATTTCATATTTCTTGATTCAAGTAGCAGTCAATTTCTATATCTACTACTAGGAGTGTTAGTGGAGATGTTATTAGTGAGAGATGTGTTTGGGTGGGCACTAGTGTTACTGATCTAGATATAAGGAGCTCTAGGCTTTTTGAGTGCATAAGCAATATGGGATCAGCAATAGGTTTGTACTCTAGTATTGGGCATATAAGTACATTTGAGTGTTGAGATATTTGGGGATATTATGAGATAGTTATGCTTCAATATACTATAAATTTGGTTTCCTATGATGGTGAGGTGATTATGCATTGATAGGGGTAGGTGGTAGTGCCAAATATATTGATTAGTTTTAATATGCATTAGAGGGTCTGGTTGTGGGTGACATTGTTTGGAGGTCATATGTGAGCTAGCTGAGATGGGCCCTATATAGTTATTACACATTATCACTATAGAGTTGCTGATGGATATATGGGAGGTGGGATGGTGAGACTGAGCTCATCCCATTTGATTGAGTTTGGAGTTAGTTTAGACTCATATAGGGGTTTTTGTCAGTGTTCCCTAGATATCAGAGGGAGGATGTTGAATTCTTACTTTGAAAGTTCCAACCATAGGATGTATTTTTGGATCATGAGGAGTTGTAAATGAGAGTAATGATAGAGGATGTTGGTGTGGTGGATGGATATATAGCATGGTATCAAGGATAAGTGGATACATTATAGGGCCAAATTGTCATTTTATAGGGTCACGTGGTAACACTGATAGGAGAGAGGGATCAGGCAAGGATCTTTCTTGGGTTAGTGACTCAAGAGATATTCACTAAGATAGAGGGTAAGAGTGGTATAAAGACCAGTAGGAGGACCTACAGGAGGACTTGACATAATTACCATGACATGATACTTAGCCACCATTGAGGAGTTGAGGTATTATGAGGTGATAGTGTTTTTATGGTGCCCCTAAGAGCTAAGTTATCAGGAATACAGGGCCAACTTATTAGGTGGTTTGGCTATAGATACTCTAGGATAGTGGGCATCTAAAGTTGGTGGGTAGGTATAGGGTACTATAGGAGAACTAGCGCTTGGAGGTGGTGGCAGTGGAGCAAGAGGAGCCAAGGGTATTGGTGCCATAGGGGCATGATATATGGTGCCATGATGTATATGTTTAATTTTTATACCATCATACGTGTTGATGATATGAGATGTATATGTGAGAGAGAGTAATGATACACATTTGTTTCATGAATTATTTATTTGATAGACATGATGTATAAGATTTTTATGTTGGTGATATAGAAGTGATGTTTGTGATTATGATGTATGTTTCATTGATTTAAAGGTATATTTGATTTGATGGTTATGATATGGTTCATGGTTTATGTTTAATGCTTATGATGGTGTTGATGGCTATGTTATAGTTCATGTTTTAGATAGTTTATGATTTATGCCTATGAAATATGGACTCTTTAGCTTGGGCATGCGATGTTTAGAATATGGTTATGATGTCTTATTTTGTTCATGGTTATGATGATTATGATGATGATGTATGTTTATGTTTATGGTTATTTTGAAATGATGTTTGATGGTAGATGGATAGGATGATGGTTAGGATTTATGTATCATGTACTTCATGATGTTTTGATCATAGATGGATATATGATGATATATGATGTTTTGATCATGAAGCAATTGTGCTTGAATATATGATGAAAGATAAGAAAATAAACATAATGCCTTTTCATTGGTAAAGACAAAATTAAACTTAAAGTTAGAATGTATTAAGGAAACTAAACCTATCGAATGTTTTTCATGAGCATGCGTAGGTTGATAAATAGGTATCTTGATCATAATAATGTCAAGTAAGCTCAAAATCCCCTAATTAAAAGATGGTATAAAGGGAAGATAGGTGATAAGTGAAAGGTAAATGTGTGGATAGGTAAGGTAACCTTATTTGGGTTAGTTTATCCCTTATATAGGTGACCTAAGAACCAAACTAGATAAGTCTATTTCTTAATACTAGGTGTAGACTGATCAATGAGGGAAGTTTACTAGTGCTAGATATGAAAGCTGATTGTAGATTATTTACATTTAACATAGGGTCTCTTGTTTATTGATTTTATTTTGATAGTTTTTGAAGTTGATCGATGTGGGAAGCTTCAAATTATTGCTTTTGATCCATTTGACTTATCCATCCTTTAAGGGAGTGGTCTAAGTTTGGGTTTGTATGTTCGGTAGCCATCCTTTTAGGGAGCAGTCTATCTTTTAAGAAATTTAGAGGATTATGGGTCATCTATCCTTCAAGGGATCAGTTTATAATGCTAGGAGTGTGTAACCCAAATGATATTTATTTTGGATTTCAAGGTTTTAGAAATGGATAAGTTTAATTAGGCTTAGAGTTTTACCTTTATGAGGGCAATAATTTTAGCACAAAATGTTAATAATAGGTGAAAGGAATGGTTTGAGAAATAATGACCATAAGATTATATCTCATTAGAGATGAAAATTATCCATGAGAACCATGTTATGGGTAGATCCATGGTACCCATATTTTAGATTAGGCTATCACTGTGATGGTTAATCACATGGTTCTATGTTGTAATCAATTATCTTTAAAGGAGAGGGATAGGTAGGTGAAGGTGAAAATCAAGTAAATTAAGGGATGAGCTTAATTTAGATAAGAAAGTGAGTGTGATACCTATTTAACAAAATAAAGGACACAAATGTGAAGCATTAAGAGGCTAAAGTCCTGGTCTATCTTCAAGAGAGGACAAATGATAAACTCTTGATCCATACTTATGGGTTATGATGTAGGGTCCAAGCCAATTGAAATCAAATTTTCCTCTTTTTATTTTCTCCATGTTGGTGACATGTTGTTTTTCCTTTAGGATGAGGTCTCCAATATTGAATTCTCATTATTTTAGGTGTTTCTTATCAGCACATTTGATTCATTCTTTGGAGACATGAAGATGGTTAAGTTGTTAGAGGTGATGTTCATCAAGTAGCTCAAGTCATGCTAGTCATTCTTGATGGTAGTTGATCTCAAAAATGATCTCCTACAAAGATATGTGAAGAGATGGAATATGGACTTTGAGAGGCAAAACTTCCTATGATCCAAAGACTAGAAAGAAAGGGGTAGCACCTGTAGAGGTTTGAATGCTAGTGTGATAGGCCCATAAATCAAAGGGGGTGTGTAAGTGCCAATCCTAGCCTGAAGTACTGACTACTTTGGTCAACATTTTGTTAAGGATTTTTTTAGAGGCTTATGCCTATCTATTTTTTTGTGGATGATAAGGTGAGGAAAAGCTTAACTTAATGTTAAATGCATCACATTGAAATATTTATCATTATCAATTATGATATTATGGGGAAAACCAAAATGATAGATGATGTGATGTCTGATAAAGTCAATAATTTTCTTAGCTTTGGTAGAGATGAGAGGAATGGCTTCCACCCACTTGGTGAAATACTTGGTAGCGAAAATGATGGATTGGTGACATTATCATGAATGAGGATTGATTTCCATAATAAGATCTAAACCCCATTATGAGAATGGCCAAAATCCTTTAGATACTTGTAGGCCATGGGTAGGTGCATGGTGTAAATTAGCATGTTGTTGACATTTAACACACTTCTTTACATAATCAAAATAGTCTAAGACACTAAAATGTCCCCTATAGATTATGTCATGTGTTTATTTGTTGGCATGGGAATACTCATGACTATGAAGGCAACAGAGAATGAGGTCATCAAAGCCATATTTGTAAAGGATTCTCCCTAGTATGGTGTAATGAGAGGTGTTTTGAACAAAATCTTTTTAGGCATTTTGAGAGAGGTTGGGAGGAATGATAATGAGGTTAAATTAATCAAATGTTTATTCATACCATATGTCTGATGGAGATGATTCCATTTTACAAATAGTAGGAAGGTTAGAATGGATATAAGATGGGGTGACAAAGTGATGAATGGTAACAAAGAGTTTAGATTTTGAAGGTTGAGATGGGATTTGGGAAGCAAGGGAAGCCATTTTATCCATGAACTTATCGGTAGATCATAAAATAGATTAGATAAGGTAATGCTCAAAAGATGTTAAGGGTACATCAAAAAGTTGTTTGTACTTTAGTAAGACATCATTTTTACATTGGCAAGATATGTTAACCTGGTTGACCATAAGTTAGGAATCATCGAAGACACTGATTGTCTTGACTCCCAAGGCTAGATTGGTTTGGAGACCTATAACTAGGGCTTCATAGTTAGCCATATTATCAGAGAATTCAAATTCTTTTTTAAAGGAAAGGGTAAGAGGTTCACCATCAATGTGGAATGATAATCACTCCTGCACCCCCACCATGTTGGTATTCAGATCCATTGAAGTACATGTTCATTTGGTAGGTGGGGTCCTCTTGAGAAAGAGTCACGATGGACTCATCTAAAAATTCAAGAGGAAGAGGTTGGTGGTTGGGTAGAGGAGCTTTAGCCAATTGATCAATAATGACTTGCCCCTTAATTGACTTATATTGAATAATCTCAAGATCAAACTCAGCTAGGAGCATGAGCTACTTAGCCATTCATTAGTTTTGGTATGGTTTGGAGTACATGTACTTAAGGGGGTCAGAGTTAGTGATAATGTAGGTTTTATTATTAAGAAGGGAGTGGTGAAGATTAAAATCCATAAATATGAAGGTGAGGTAAAGTTTCTCAGGATAGGAATATTAAGTTTCATAGTCTAGAAGCATTCAGCTTATGTAGTAGACAACTTACACTTTATTCTATTCATCATGGTGAGTGAGAATTGCCCCTAGGGATGTCAGTGGTGGAGATGAAAAGGTAGCAGGTTTGATCCTATTTGGGAGGGGTCATGATAGGTAGAGAAAGAATATATTATTTAAGTGAATAAAAATATTATTAGTAGTCTTTAATTCACTTGAAATAAGTGTCTTTTTTGAGGATATGGTGAAAAGGTTGACATATATCATATAATTGAGAGATGAAATGATAGATTGATTGGAGCTTACCCTGCAAGCTACGTATTTGCTTAAGATGGGTTAGAGGTGTCATCTCCAAAATTTCTTTGACTTTGGCAAGGTCCACTTTGATTCCTTGAAGATAAATAATGAATCCATGGAACTTTCTAGAAAAGACCCCAAAAATACATTTATTGGGGTTGAGGCAAACATGGAAATGATTAAGGCATTCAAATATAATTTTGAGGACATATAAATGATCTTTGTGATATTTATTTTTCCCAAGGAGGTCATCCACATAGTCCTCTATAATTTTATGGATGAGGTCATGGAAGATGTAGGTCAATGCATGTTGATCTGTTGCACTAGCCTTCTTTAGACCAAAAGGCATGACCCTGTAATAGAAGGTTCCCCATTAGGTGATAAAAGAGGTTTTATGTTGATCTTTAGGATCAATCAAGATCTGATTATATATTGATAAACCATCCATGAGAGATAACATCTTGTGGCTAGTTGTAAGATCAATGAGTACGTCAATGCTAAGTAAAGGAAAGTCATCCTTTGACCAAGCAAGGTTGAGGCCATAAAAGTTGATACAAATGCAAAGTGCCCCTATGGGTTTGGTAATGGGAATGATGTTAGAAACGCATTAAGGATAGTCAATAGGTTCGATGAAGTTAAGATACAAGAGGTATTTAAGCTCCTCTTTTATAAGGAGGGTGATGCAAGGGTGCATCCTATGAATTTTTTGCCTAACAAGTTTAACATTAGGATGGGTGATAATGTTGTGCAGAGCAATAGAAGGGTTAATCACAAGCATATCTTGATGAGACCAAGTAAATGATATGTTGTGGTCATGAAGAAAGAAGGGTAATCTTATTATTTTATGGAGTTTAAATATTGTCTAATCTTGACAATATGGAGGTTATCCTAAGTACCCAAGTTGACATCAATGGTAAATTCATTTAATATGGTTTGGTTCTTAAGAGGAAGTGATTTATGGATATAAGAGTCCCCCATACTAAGGTAGGTGAGAATATAATCATCATCCTGATGTCGGATGGTGTTGATGGTAGGAGAATCCCTTACTACCATTTCAAGATGGATGAGATGAAGGGTTTTAGTTTAGCTATCCTTTTGATAGGTTAGAGGGGTCAAAATAATGGTATTGATCAAAAAAAAAGTTAGATAGGATGATATTGGAGTCCTCTAATTTTGAGAGAGATTGGGTTGGTGAGGATGGGATATCCTCGTCGATGGTGGAAATTAGTTTAGGTGAAGTGGGTTCTTTTAATGGTATGAACCCAAGGTGAAATAACTCATGAGGTTTTTGAGTTTTGATTATGGGTAACTCGTGAGGTATCTATTCATAAAGACCAAGGCCAAATCCATTCCAAACATGCCTATGAAGGTACGCTTTGGCAAAGGTAGGTTTGTTGAGATATGAAAAATTAGAGGTGAATGGTCAGATATGAGGGGTGGTAGCGAAAGCAAGAAGTGGATGATTGAGTCCCCCATAGATAAAGTTAATTAGATGATTGGATGGCCCAAAAGGGATAATGGTTTTTATGTTGGGGTCATAACTAGGATCATGGGTGAGGTTTAAATACTCTTAAGGAGTTAGGAAAGTATCTAAGGCTAGAAGACGATACTCTCCTAGTGAGAGACATTGGAACATGGGTTCGAAGGGGTCTTCTATTGAGATCTATGAAGAAGGGATGGATGAGCTTGTTGAAGCTTCATCAATAGTGGGGGTAGGGTTATTAGTATTTAATGGTGAGGTATATGGACAAGGAAGAACATCATTAGGTAAGTACATCATATTGTAAGAATTAAAGGGACTAGTGTCAACTATTATAGTGATGACATGACCTTTATGCTCAAATTTGACGTAATGATGCAAAGTGGAAGGGACACAAATCAACAAAGATCCAAGGGATTCCAAGTTAAAAATTGTATTAGAACTCACCCTCTACAACTTAAAATTGTTATAGAATGGTGTGAGGTCCCAAATGGATAAGGAGAACAACTATTCCCAAGGTAGTGGTCATGGTGTCATTGAAAGAGCGAAGGACCATTGTAGCTTTAGACATGATGTTCTTTGGTAGATCAAGTTGGTCATAGGCATGGTAGGAGATAATGTTCATGTTATCCCCTCCATCAATCATCACCCACTTGATATGGGTTTGGTTGATGTATGCCATGATGAAAAAGGGAGGATTGGGATACTCAAGATACATAAAAGGTATTTATGAATCCTTAAAGGTGACTAAGGTGGAAGGTTGAAGGGCTTTGATAAAGGCTGCTAGAGGTTGAGGATATTTGGTTTCAACCACTATGTATTGCATTATCTCTATCAATTTTTGATGGTAAGGAGGTGAATTGTTGATTAATTCATATAAGTTGATTTTCACTAGAGTTTGGTGAAGTTGTTTCAACATAACATGTTGAATGGATTTAGAAGGTTTGGAAGGAAAGGCACCCAAAATGTATACTTTGGCTTTAGGTAATGGTGAAGGTAAAGGTGTTTGTATGGAAGGTTGAGGGTTTAAATGGTATGTCCATGGTATGGATGCTTTAGCTTTTCCCATATATTTTTGTTGGGCTCCAAATTAGGTAACCATATGAATGGTATAGATAAGAGGAAGTGTTGGTTTGGATAATTACTTCAATTCCTTCTCACTCATAGGTGAGAGTGGGGGAGTAGGTACGTTTTGGGTAGGTTGGATTGATATTTGAGTAGGTTGAAGGTTTAAAGGAGGTTCATTGAATAATATATCATCCTCATCCAAAATTTTATGGACCAGTGTTTGGAGAGCTTTACAATTTTTCATATCATGTCCTAATGTCTTATGGTATAGAAAAATCAAGTTGTCATTGAACCATGTTGGTTTAAGATGTGAAGGGTCAAAGGGTTTTATGGGTGGTAAGAGTATAAAAGAGGTTTGCAAAAACCTTTATATAATGGTTGAATAAGATTTGACCAAAGGTGTTAAGGGTGTTAGGTTTTTGGTTTTAGGAGTGGGAACCTTCTAGGGAGTAAGATTTACCATAGAGGTTGGAGGTGGTGGGATGATTTTTGTAGATGGTTTTAGTTGGGATTGATTGATTAGTTTGGTAGAATACTTAGAGGAGGCTAAAGTTTTGGTAATAGGTGGGAAGGTAGAGGTAGCTAGGTTAGCTAAGAATGATGGGGATTTTGTTGTTTTGGTGGAGGTAGGTGTAGGTAGATTAAAAGGAGAAGGTTTACTAGATGAGGAATAAGTAATGGGGATAGTAGATAGATGGGGTCCTAAAATTGAAGGTAAAAGAGAAGGGGGTGGTATGGGTCTAGTCCTAGATGGTTTGGGTAGTTCTACCTTTTTAATAGGTTTAGTTAAAGGTTTATTTGGTGGACTTGATGGGGTTAAGTCAAAGATGGGTGAGCCAAGCTAGGGATAGGAAGTATTCCCGAATTCTTGATGGGATTTTCCAAAGAGGTGTAAGTTGATTTAAAAAAATTAGATTGAGGTGGTTTAGATGGTTCCCCTATGGTTTTGGAGGAATAAGTATCTAAAGGTGGGGTTGAGGTAGTGATGGGTTTGAGGGTAGATTCAAGTGAGGTTAAAGGTTCTTGTTAATTTTTGTGAGGTAGCCCAAGATAGTGCCAAAAGGTGGCCCTATCTAGATTTGGTTGAGAGGTAAACTCTAGATTTTGGACCAATCTAGAAAAAGGTTTATCAATGGATCTAATTCCTTGGTTGTTGGTTTCCAATATTAAACCCATAAGTTGAGATGAAGGAATTTTTTCTTCATTTTTGTCTTGGGTGGAAGTTTTGATGGTTGAGGAAGGTGGTGTCTCTAGGGAAAGAATAGAGATAATATCTTCCTTTGGAGTGGTTTCCAAAGAAGGAGTAGTTGGTTGTATGTTCAGTAGATAAGGTGTGGTTGGTTCAAGTGGAACAAGGAAGGTGGTTACTTCCTTTGCTTGGATATTCAAAGGAAATATTGGTGATTCCAACACTTCCATAAGTGGATTTGGGGAAGTAGTTGAAATAATGGTTGGTGAATGGTGGCCTCCTCTGGTATTTCTATCAAAGGAAAGGTGGGTAATTTAGTGGTCTCTTCAATTGAAAGAGAGGATATTTCTTCCTTTATTTGATTTTTCAAAGGAATATAAGAATATTCAACCACTTCTATAAGTTGGGTAGAAGGAGAGGTGGTTGAGGTAATGGTTTCCTCAACAATACGTTCAATGGTAATAACATTAACCATGTGTACCTCATGAGCATGAGATGATTTTGGTTGGATATTATCATGGTTGGTAGAAGGTGCATGGTTAGGAAAGGGTTTCTAAAATATGTCCAATGATTAGTTTGGAGGTGTTGGGATTATCCAATGCAAGTTTACCTTTTTCAATCATTTTTTGGGCAATAGTTTTAAGGGTATTGAACCTACTAACATCATGTATAATAACATAATGGAAGGCACATATATCATTCTCATTGTACCATATAGGTATAGGGAAAGAGGCATCGAATTGTTATGGTGGTTTTATAGGAGGGAGTTATGAGGTTAACTTTAAGCATTTTATCCAAAATTGAAGGATATGACTCCGCTATAGGAGTGTATTGTCTTGGAATTGTTCAATTTTGGTTACGATTTTTTTGGTTTGATGGGTTCAAAGAATTAGTTTGATTATGTTGGTTGATAATTAGGGGTGTAGAGGATTTGAGGGCAATCATGTTTATGGTTGCTTTAGTCTTAGTGTTGGGATGGTTGGATGAGTTTGTGGTTTTGGTAGAGGAAGGGTCATTGGATTTAAAGCTAGAATTCTTGTTTCTCAGCTTCTATTTCCCTTCATCAATGGCTCTAATTTCAATTTTATGTGCCATCATAAATGCCTCATCAAAGCTTCTAAAATTCTGAACCTGAAGAGTTAGAGCAATATGTTTGTCACAACCTCGAGAAAAGAGTTCAATTAATTCAAGTTGAGGTAATGAAAAAGAAAGTTGGTTAATGACACCTCTCTGTCTAGCTGTGAAATTAGCAATCAATTTGTCATCAATTTTCCTAATGGAGTAAAGGTTAGTAATAGAAACCTTTTTAGATATATTAACTAAAAAGTGATATAAAAATATTGTGGCTATTTGAGAGAAGGAAAAGATAGAGTGCTTGGTAAGATCACTATACCAATCCAAGGTTGGTCCAGATAGGGACATGGGTAAGGTACAAAGAATAAGAGCATAATCATATGTGATTAAATAGCAAGAATGGTGGAATGTTGTCAAATGTTCTTGAGGGTCCTCCTTACCCTAGAACTTAGAAAAATTAGGTATTTTCCATTGAGGACAATAAGGCCAAATTGGAATAGATAGATGAATGGGTACATTGTAGATTTGATCAAAAGATATAAGGTTATGAGGTCTAGAAATAGATGATTTAAGATTGGACATTTTATCCATCAACATCTTTACTAAATTTTTTTGAGGTTTGGAAGATCCATAATTAGGGGGTAGGTTTTGTTGAGGTTGGGTGGCTACAATGTATGGATAAGAGGTGGAGGGTTGAGAAGATACTGAATATTGATATGTGGTCATGGAAGGTTGGGATGATGCCCCATATTGGTATGTGGGTACAAACGGTTGGATAGAATGTGGCATGTATCCTTGTAGATTAGGAACATATTGGTAATATTTTATGGGTGTTGGTTTAAGTATGGACATGGATTGGCTTGGAGGTATGGTTGAAGGGGTAGGTTGAGGTTGGGTGGTGACTCTAGTGCTAATAAGTGGAAGGGTAGGAGGTATGCAAAGTACAAAATTTAGAAGAGGGATAGAGACTGGTTGGTTGGTAGTGATAAGAGGAATGGTAGAAATAGGGGTAAAAGATATCCCAATGGATGGTTGGGTATAGGTAACAAGACTTAAGGTTTCACCTATATTGGAGGTGTTGGTTGGTATAGGTAGGGTTTGGCTATAGCTTAGAATGTTGTATTGGTTTTTGATTGTGGTAGTGGATGGGATGTTGGTAGAAGAAGAGGCTTGTGTAATCAAAGGTTTTCTAGAGGTAAAACAAACCATAAGAGGGGGAGGCATACCAAAGGGTGGATCCATGGGAGGAACCGAAGCAATATATGTGTGGTGAGATAAGGTATTCAGGTAGTATTGAAGGGCTACATGGTTGTTATCAAGGAATGTGGAAAAATATGCATCACCCTCAATAACTATCTGAGGCATGGTAGGAGGAGGAGAAAATTTAGCATATGAATTATACTCCATAGAGGAGGAAGAGGAAGAAGGTGGTCCTTGGTTGGTTTGATTTCTCAACTACTATCTAGTAAAGACCATGTGAGAAAATAGGAAGGAAATAATTAAACTCACACCTCAAACAAAGAGCAAGCAAAATAAATGAACTCAAAGCAATCGAAACATACACTAAAAAGTGTGTTTAAACTTAGGATTCTTTTTAGATTGATTATGGATTATGCCTTAGAAAGTGTGAAGAATAAATTTGGGTTGTAGATCAGGTACTAAAGAAGAAATCTAAGGTTGGTTTCAAGTTGTATTTAGGTTCTCAAGAGATAAATCTATATTGATCCTTAGTATGTGGCTTGGTATTGGGGCCTACCCCCTCATTTCACACACTATAGTAATAAGGGTGTCATGTGCTTAGCCAAGGTATACTAAGTTTTAGAGTTTATACTCAACTAGAGAGTTGAGTTGGTTTTCCCCTTGGTAATTACCTCCAAGTAGGATTGTCGAGAAAGGGTAAGGTTAATCGCTAGGTGATAAAATCTTAGTTAGGCCTTGTCTCAATTTTTTATTGATGTGTTGATTGATTATATGGTTTGGATAAGTGTGTGATAATGAGAGTGAAAACTATGATTAATCACTTTGCCTTTAGGTTACTAGATGAACTAAAATAAGTAAGCAATCAACGTAGACAAAAGGGTTTATTTTATTTCAAAAGAAATTTTAGATTTCATTTAATAAGCATAGAATAAAGGAAGAAAGAAGGGGCACCTAGATGATACTAAGGTCCCACCGATCATGCCAAAATGTTTCTCTTAATTTTTAATCATATCTTAATTTTGAAAGAAGATTAAAAACTAGTAATAAGCATGTGGTATAAATACCTAGTTGGTGATGCAAGTATAATCCAGAGGATGATGGAGAACTCCTCTTTAGATAGTAAGGAATAACTTGAAAATAATAAAACACTAACAAAGGGGATCATTAGAAATATAGTTAAGTGGATTGCCTAGTGTGAGCTAGATCCAAGAAGCATACGCTTGCTAGGAGGCTATAAATCCACTATTGATAACAATTAAGTTGCAGATGATAAATTAAATTACTTACATAATATAAATGAAATACAATACAAGAAGAAAGGAGAATGACTTTTAAATAAAATAACTAAATATAAAAAAAGTTGGTTGATACTCATGCTAAAGTGGATGGGATCTAGTTCATAAAATTAGAAAAGATTTTGTGAATAGGTATGAACACAAAAAAATAGGTTTGGTTTGGGTTAAGGGTCTAAAAATAACCTATTATTATTTTATACCATAGTGACCATCAATAGTTTGGTGAACCATCAATGATTAAGCTAACCGTCAGTAATTGGGTAACCATCGACAGTTAGGGGTGATTGTCGGTGATAATGCTAACCATCAGCAATTACATGTGGATTTCTGAAGGTGATTAGAAAAAGAGTTTTAGAATAAGTAGGTGGGTAGATAGAGGTTCTATTGAGGATCTTGTTGGGAGGAAATAAGGTGCAGATAGATTTGATCAGGTTAGGGAGGTCAAAAGTCCAAAATAACAATGCTAAAGTACTGATATACCTATAGCTTGCTAGTTGGTTAATGGTTGAAGACTGAAGCAATTTTGCTAGATTAATAGTAATTTTGTTGATGTTGATTTGTTTAACGAATATTGGATACTGGAGAGCTTGAATACCTATGTGTTTGATAGCTCTTTTGATTGATCTAAATGACCTCCCACTCCCCTTCTTTGATAGGCAAAGAGAGATGATGGATGGATGGTTATGTAGAAGGTAAGGTTGTTGATCATGATGCTTGAAAGTTCATTATCACTTCATAAGGTAAATATTTTAAATTATGCCTCATTATTTAATACACAGTTGGTGATATGTTAAAAAGTTGAAGAGATGAGGACCTAACCATCGATAGTCAAGATAACCATCAATGGTTAGGCTGACCATCGGTGGTCGAGTGTCTAAGTTTAAATGACCTCCCACTCCCCTTATTTGATAGGCAAAGAGAGATGATGAATGGATGGCTATGTAGAAGGTAAGGTTGTTGATCATGATGCTTGAAAGTTCATTATCACTTCATAAGGTAAATATATTAAATTATGCCTCATTATTTAATACACAGTTGGTGATATGTTAAAAAGTTGAGGAGATGAGGACCTGACCATTGATAGTTAGGATAACCATCGATGGTTAGGCTGACCATTGGTGGTCGAGTGTCTAAGTGTAAATGGGTCAAAATAAGTTAAAATTTGTTGGTTAAAGGTTATGTTAGTGGGTTTATGAGTTAGTTAACTAGGTGGTCAACTAGACTCAAGGTCTTATAGGGGTCCAAGGTATTTCGATACTTAGAACTATCGTGTGCAATTTTATAGTGTCTACAAAAATATTAATTTAAAAAAAAACAATAACACTTTAACATATTGTAGATATTAAAACTAAATATTTATAGCATCTTAGTGTTGTACATTTGACAAATATAAATTAGGGTTCTACCCTTTAGTTTTAGACCTTCATATTGCAAAAAGTCTCACATTCACCATCTCACAAAACTTAAATGATTGTCTCTTAGTCTAATCTATATCATTTTGATGACCTAGGTCCTTTTAATACATAGAAAGCTTAAAAATTGATAAGCATCATTCACTTTCAGTTTTAAAACTATTACATTTTTTTAGCCTTCTGAACACTATCAACCACAAAGGGATTCTATCATCAGCAGTAGTGTCCAAATCCTTATCTAGTATCTAGTTTCCAAAATTCATCTAAATTTCAAATTTTTTGAAACCTATAGGTTGAATATTTATCTTATTTAACCCTACCATGAGATATTTTCAAAAGGTGTGTTATAAATACAAGTCTAAGCCTTCTCATTGATCATCTATAAAATACAAAGGAAAAACTTATTAAATCTCAATCAATCATCTGCACAACCAATTTATTCTACCTTATTCATCCTTATTTACATATCAAGCATAGGATCAATCACACTATATGTATGAAGCATTCAAATACCAGCCCATGAGTGATATTTGTTAAGTTATAAGCTAGAACACTGAATGCATATTCATATAGTATGTTTCACCCTTATCCACATACATTACCATAAATATGGGAGAACTACATAAGTATGAGGCCTCCTTTGAGTATTGTCTATGTAGGCAGTGCCCATTGATAGAAGGGTATTTAGATTTAGCTTGATATTGTGAGTCCACTAACACATTTTTAGAAAATTCATTCTAAGGATGAAGAAAATTGAATATACAAGGTTTGATCAATTATGAAAGAATAACAACATGTACCATAGATCTAAATACAACAAAATAAAGGTGGAAAAAACCTAGAATAGTGAAGTTGGACATTGATAACCAATCATTATTTTGTACTAGACATTTGCATCACAATCAAACATTAGCATCGATGGTAGTGTCTATGACCATATATGTACAACTTATCTAATGAGTGATTCATAATATTGATCCTTCATACTTTTCACTTGTTCTAATTTGAATTTACCTACATAAAATAAACCTAGTTAAGTATCATTTCTCTTTGGTATTGTAATTAACTGAACATCTTTCAAACTTGGTACTTTCTATATTTAGTATATTTCAATATTATAATTCAAAATATTCATTTATCTAAGTTTGAAATTAATTTTCCTACTATAGATTAGTTTATCACCCTTGTGCTTGAACTATTTCTATATTTTTAACCTTGTCCCCCACCATTTCAATTTAGAGTTAAACACATATATATATAAAGTTGAATTTTTTTAATAATATTAGTTATCTAAATAAGATAGATTTTCATTTATGTGTAAACCACATATAGAAAATGATTAAAGTGTAACTCCAATAACTTAATATATGACCCAAACATGGATGATTCCTAAAGTTTTGTAATAGGAGTACCAATGTCTAATCCAAAATAACTTGCATGAAAATAGAAAAAAATATCAAAATGGAAAAAATGTGTAAAGAGAACCCCTCACCCAAATTGTTGAGGGAAAAATTATGTTAAAATATATATGAATATTATTTTAAAAAATAAATTCAACCTTAGGTGAGGCTAAAAATACACCATTTATGTTTTTAAGTTAGAAATAAGAATAACTTTAGTTATCTAAATAATATAGATTTTCATTGCCATATAAACTACATATACAACATGATTAAAGTGTAACACATAAAATTTAATAGATGACCCAAACAAAAAGGATTTTTAAAGTTCCAGAATAGGAGTACCAACATATATTATAAAAAAACTCATGCAAATATAAAAACTTACTAAAATAGAACATGTATGCAATCAGAAATGCATCATGTCTATAAATAAATCCTAGCTTGGAGAAGATAGAGCATATCTACACTTCTGATTGAGAATACATTTATTAATTGGGGGTATGACCAATATGGGGATCCTCTAGACTTGATTATGGGATCAATTGTCACAATATACCATGATAAGAAGGGTTCCAAAGCCTACTATCTAACACAATCATGCAACAACCCTAAAAGGGTCATATGGTTTAATGTTAACTCTATTCTAATAAATAAGGAAGTAAATATAATCTAGAGCACACCAAAGCTTGTGGAAAAATATGAGTGGTTATTAAAGAAATAAAAACATGTATAGTATAATATTAATTAATCTAAGTATGCGTAAGACCCTAATACATGGAATATGAAGAGTAATATTATTTGAACTAATACTTATGCTACTTCTATCTACTACAGAGAAGAGAACAAAGTTAGAATATAATTACATGAATGTGAACCCATCGATACTCAATCTCTCCCTTGCCCAAAGGGTATTTATAAGAGGTTGTTGTGGTTTGTAAGGATCACTAATAAAGGCCAAATCATCTAAGACTTATCCACAAGACTAGATTCTCCAAGTAAAAACCCTGAGCTAAGACTCTTCAAGTAGTATGGCGGAAGAAAAAATTGTAAAGAAGTGTGAAAAAATAATAAATCTTGATTTAATATTGAAATAATGATGAAATGATATTGTATTTATAGGTGGATCTCACCCTCAATCCTTCTAAATATGTCAACTCTACGGGGTCAACCCAGTCGACCCTGTATGTTTTCAAGAGATAAATCATTAGGTTCCAAGCTAAGTCAGCCAAAGGGTTAATAAAACTCAAAGTGAAAAATACCCTAAATAGTAAAGGTTTTGACCTAGTCAAACCTATAAAGTAACCAAAGGTTAAAAACTATATAAGGTTGACCTAGTCAACCTGGTACAGTCAACTAGTGAAAGTGGATAGAGGTGAGTAAAAGAGGGATGAAAAGAGGAAAAAAACTAGAGTGTGCAAGGGAGGAGTAATAGATTATATAATGGTTTTAAAATCTAGTTGGATTGGTAATAATGTGTAAATAAGGGACAATAATCATGTGAATAACCAAAGGTCTACTCACCCCTTTCCTAATTCACCCCTTAGGGCATGCACTTAGAGAGATTAAGTCTCAATGAGTTCTTATAAGATGTAAAGTGTCAGTATTTGATAAAAGTTAAAAATATTATGTATATACATATGCCATACTTGAATCTCATCATATGTCACTAAGGTGATAAAGGGTATGGTGCTTTGAAAAAAATTAGGACACAATACTAAGGATAGAAAAAAATTGTAGTATTTTAAAGCATAAAATAACTAAAAGTAAATGACTAAAAAACAAATACAATGTGTACCTTAACTTACCTTGATTGCTGGATATTTATTTGTCATGTTGTTAATTTTGATTGTTTAGGGCATAGATACTACTTTTGACAAACCCAAGATTAAAAAACTAAAGAGGAAATACAAACAAGCATATGAAAAGCCAAGATAGTTGGTGCTATGAGGATGAGATGTACTTGGGAAATTTGGCAAGATGGGGTGACAAGTGCTATGTTAGACCAAATAACCAAGTCAAAAATAAACAAGAGTAAATTAGGTAATCAAAAATACAAGGCTACTAAATATATAAAAACTCAAATAAGCTATCCTTAATTAATAAGGCAAACTCGCTAAGTCAAACCAAGGATAAATGTCAACCAAGATGGTAATAAAACATCAAATGGAAAAGACAAAAACAAAATGGTAAAACAACACTGATGAGTGAGAATTAACAATATTTATCTCACTCAATAATGGCAAAAGGTGCATAAAAGGAAAAAAAACATTGGTGAGTGAGAAGTAACAAGCCAATCTCACTCAAAAATGGAAAAGGATATGAACTCAAGTGTTCGTAATAGTAGGATAGTAAAATTATGATAAATGGTAAAAGAAAAGTAAAGTAAGTTTAAAAATGTAATTTGATGGTATAAAAGAAATAAGTGATCCATATTTCCTCAAACATGTTGTTTTGCTCTAAGGATAGATAAAACTAGAATAAAGTAGTGCTATCATATTTTTAAGAGATGAAGAAAAAGGAACTTAAAGAAGAGGGAAAATAGATTTGGAATCACAATTTGCCTTTCAAGGGGGGAAATAAAATGTGTGGAGGGGAGAATGAAATAAAAACTAAGGTAGAGGAACTCTTTATCGAAGTCAAGACACTCAAATTAGGTTTGTCAAAACAAGAGGACTTTTGATGAAGGACTTCTCTTAGCTACACAAGTCTTAGGTCAACAAATGGAGTATATAGATCATCCTATGAAGGATATATGCATGAAAATTAAAATGGACCTACCTTCCCATAATGTGTTCCTCATTCCTTATAACCCCTTAAAAATCCATTTATCTAATGCAAATATTGGGTACTTGTGTGGGAAAGTAGGTAGCACCATAGATTTTGTTGAATTTCCCTATTCCAATCTACTAGCCTACCAAACCCCAAAGGACCTCTACTCTATACGATGCAAACTGTGGAGTTTAAGATTTGATTAGAGATAGTATATGTGCTTCTAATCACATCTTTTGGTGTGATTTTGACTTGTGATATTTTTATGTTGTCTTTTAGATATCATTGACTTTTTATCCAAATGATTTGGCTTTTAAATTCCTTGATGGTTTTTTCTATTCCTCCTCCATATAAATTTGAAATACCAAACATGGGTTATAAATACTAATTTCATTTGAATACTTGGGATAAGGTTTCTAAGAGAAATAACTTCAAAGTGTGTGGGGTCTAAGAGTCTCATAAATTTAGGTGAAATAAAAGTTATATATTGACTTTGACCTTATTTTATCTAATGAAGAGTGAAAGGAAAGGGGAAATCAAGAGAAGTGACACATGGAACAATTTGAATTACTTAAAATCATAAAAAATGTGATAAAGGGGAAAAAAGGGATACAATGATAGTAAAGTCTGATTGTTTATCATAAGAATGAGGGAAATGGAGGAAAAACATGCTAACATAGATTGTTTGCAAATTCTATAAATCAAAAGAAGAAAAAGCTAGAGTTTGAGAACAAGGATGTAAAAATATGAAAAGATTGTAATTTTATGAGGTTTGATTCCTATACATAGTCTTAAATTTCAACTTCATAAAAGAGAAACCCAAGGGGTGTGAAAAAGAAAATGAAAAAAAAATCATAAGGAATAAAAATAAGTACAAGATGGTATTTTTGTGAGGATTGTTAGGTCTTATTCATGGTCTTACAAAGAAAATCACAAAAGAGAAACCTAAGGGGTGCCAAAATAATAAAATTCAAGAAGATAAAGAAGACTATGGTACATCAAGTAACCAAAAGATTAAAAGGGAAGACTAAAGGTTTGTGAAAGGAAGGAACTTACTGTAGAGGGAAAGACCCTTGTAAGAAACCTACAAAAAGTGTTAGATAGATGTAGTTAGAAAGCATGAAAAGAAGGAAATGCTTAGGTAAAGTATTTTTTAAGGAATTTGCATTGGTGGGATTTTTTAAAGCATAGTCTTCATTGGTTTGAATATGGTAGGTGCATGGACCAAGAATATATTTAACTAAATATGTGCCCCATAATTTTTAGGCACATTTGCCTTATTTATCATGGGTGTTTTCTAATTTAAAGACAAGATCACCATCATTAATGTTCAGACTTTAACACATTTGTTATGTTATTTGGCAATACGAGCCTTGTATTGGTGGTTATGTTGCAAGGCATAAAGATGACATTCATCAAGTAGATAAAGGGCATGAATATGAGCTTCATATAATTATTCATCAGGAATAATACCATGAAGAGATATATGAAGAGAGGGAAGCTCAAATTCCAAAGGAAAAGTGCAGTCAGAACTATAGACTAGCAAGAATGGACTTTCCCCAATGATAGTACGTATGCTTGTCTAATAGGCCCAAAGTATAGGGTAAAGATGAAGATGCCAATCCATGTGGATTTCATGGATTATCTTTTGTTGAGAATTTTATTAGTGGCCTCAGCTTGACCATTGCATTATGGATGATAATGCATGGAAAATTTGTGATTGATTTTGAATTTGTTGCAAAGTTGTTTAACATGTTTATTTCTAAAGTTACCACCATTATCTGAAATGATGGTATGGGAAACACTAAAGCAGCAAATGATTTGATTGAGAATAAATTTTAAAATGGTATGATTAGTGATGTTAACAAGGGGTATGGATTCTACCCACTTTTAAAAATATTAGGTAGAAGTGATGATAAATACATGCCCACCTTGGGATCAAGGTAGTTTACCAATGAGATCGAATCCCCATATGGAAAATGGCTAAGGAGAGTTGATAGTTTGAATTTAGGCTAGAGGTGAATGGATTAGATCATCATGAAGCTAACAAAGATTACACTTTTTAGCATATTTGATTGTATCCTTTTCAAGAGTAGGCTAAAAGTAACACATATGTAGGCATTTGAGGGTTGTATCATGTCTGCTATAGTGGTCACCATAAATGCCCCCATGTCCTTATTCAAGAAGAAGAGGGACTTTATCTTTAATAACACAATGGAATAATGTACCTTTAGTATTATGAAAATAAAGGATTTTGTGTTAAAATACATACTCGAAAGCTTGTTTATGAATATGTGTCTTTTCACAAGAGTCTTAGGTAGGAACATAAGTTTGATGTTCTAAATATTGAATGATGTCTTGATACCATAGGATTTATCGAATGATAATAGCATTGATGTGATAGATAAGCAAATATAGTGGTTGAGATTTTCTTATTTGTATAAGAAAAGTAGGATCAAAAAGGACTTGGTGTGGATGAGAGAGAGAAGCTGAAGAGGCAAGAGAATCAATAATGGAAATTTGATCTCTAGGAATAGTCTCAATAGTAAAATAGATCAAATATTTTGCAAGAGTGTTTACAATTTGATGATATGTGATGAGGTTTTAAATTTTTACATTGATAAACACCACTAAATTGATGTAAAATAAGCTAACAATCACCTAAAACATGAAGGCATTAAATGTCTAAATCAAGATCAACTCTCATTCCTAAGATGAGAGCTTCATACTCGGGCATATTATTGGTGACATCAAAAGGTGAAATGAAAAGCTAAAGGAATGATCTTGCCAAGAGGACTTATGAGAATGTAACTTACCACAACTCCTTGAAGGCATTTAACATCATCAAAGTGAAGGGTCCAAGTATCCTCATGCAAGTCAACATTAATTTTAGGAAGCTCCTTGATTACTATTTTTGGTTTAGTAGTATTGGAGGGAATAGTGGAATCATCAAGATTATTGGCTTCAAGATCGGTGGTAAAGCTATGAAAATAATCTTTGAGAGAAATATACTGAGTAAGACATTCGATGTAAAGGATATTATCATCTAGAAGATTATCTTGAAGAGAAGAATTGGTTGGTATGGGAGTTTTGGTAAGTTGATCAGCTATGATTTTCCCTTTGATAGATTTTTGAGTCATGATGTGGATATCAAATTCCATAAGGAAGACCATCCATTTACCAATTCTATCTCTAGGAAGAAATGCTTTTTACAAGAAATGATGAAGGGGGTAAGAATGATTAATGACATAACTATTTTGGTAAAGCATGTAGTGGTGAAGCTTTTCCATTATAAAATTGATGGCAAAGCAGTCACACTCAATTTTGGTATAATGTGTTTCATAATCGATGAGGCCTTAGCTAATGTAGTAGATAGTGTACTCTCTTCTTGTATCATATTGTTGGGTAAGCATTGCTCCAATTAAAATATATGTGGAAGAAGTATATAGAATCAAAGGTTTATTATTGGAAGGAGGATGAAGTGATGGTTGATGAAGCAATGACTCTTTAATGTTATCAAAGACTTTTTGACATGGATCCATCCATTCTAAATTAGTATCTTTCTTGAGAAGCGAATTGATAGAGTGAATTAAATATGTCATTTCAGGGATGAATTATCTAATTTTTACAAGTTTTCCTAAATAAGTATGAATGTCAAGAATATAATGAGGAATGGGCATGTTGATGATGGCACTAATTTTGGTAGGATCAACATCAATGACACAGAGAGAGACTAAGAACCTAACAATTTTCTAGATGTGAATCTAAAGACACATTTTTAAGGATTAAGTTTGACTTTATATTTAAGGAGATGGTCAAATATGATAGCAAGATTAGAAAAATGATTCATATGATGTTTGGATTTAGTAATGAGATCATCCACATAGGTTTAACATTTTTGTGAATGAGATCATGAAAGATGTGAGTCATCACTCATTGGTAAGTGGCTCCAGTATTTTTGAGGCTAAAAGGCATTTTAACATAGCAATAGGTACCCCATTCCATGGTGAAAGTAGTCTTATATTGGTCCTTAGGAGTGATATAAATTTGATTGTATCCTGAGAAGCCATTCATAAGAGCTAACATTTCATAACCACTCATGGAATCAAAAATGGCATTTATTTAAGGTAAAGGGAAGTTGTCCTTAGGAAAAGATAGATTAAGATTATGGAAATAAATAAAAATGTGAATGACCATAGTGTCTTTCTTCTGAATAGGAACAATGTTGGAAACCCATTTAGAATAATCTACTAGTTTAATAAATTGAGCATCGAGTAATTTAATGATTTCCTTATGACATAAATTGGAAACTTTAGGTGGTTTTTTTTTTTATGCACATGCTTGTCATTAGGAAATGTAATAATTTTATGTATCACAATGCTAGGCTCAATTCCAGGCATGTCTTCGTAGGACCAAGTGAAAGCCTCTTGATATTTGTCAAAGAATAAGATAAAATTATCATGTTTGATAGGTGATAGTTCATGAGAGATAGTAATTAGTCGAGGGAAAGATGGAGTACCATATTCAATATGAGTGTTTTCTTCAATAAGAATGTAATTTCCATCTTGAAAGTGGTATGGTATATTAGGCAATGCAGAAAATGGATTTATTTTAGGATCAATGCTAGCAATGAAGTTGTTAAAGCAAGGAGTTTTAGTATTAAAATTTCCAAGTTTATTATCTTACCAAATAAGTTGATGTTCTCAGACATAAATTAACTCAAGAATAGTTTTGTCACTAGGCAAGGTAGGAAGAGGACCATTAAACTCAACATCTACTTCAAGATCTAAAATTTGATTACCATGGTGATCATACTTAGAATATATCTTACAAACATCGATTGCCTTAGAATCTAGTGTGATTTTAGTAGTAGAAGTAGATGGAATAGGAGTTGGAATACCAGTGGGTTCAATTATAAGAGAAGGATCAGATGCAATGATTGGATTGATAGGTGGTAAGGGAGATGTAGAAATTTCCAAAGGTTAGGAAGGTATAATTTGCTCTACCACCTAAGGAGTATCGATAAGAGGAGAATTAGTAGGAGGTACATGATCCTCAGGATTTAAGGAATGAACCATAGAAATGGTATGAACATTCTAATTAATAACATTATTTTGGGCTAAGGTTATATGATAATGATAGACATCCAAGTTTCTAGATCTAGCTTGGGCCATTATATAGTTATCATCATATATTGGAGAAATTGTACAAGCTTGAGAATCAAGGGGAGTTTCGGAGGGTGAAATCCCAATATTATTGAATGTATGAGGAGACATGATGAGAGGATCTTGAAATAATTTTGTCACTCTAAAATCATTACAAGTGAAGGCATATTCAGGTAAAGAAGGCTCCTAAGCATCGCATGGAGGTGTAAAATTGGTAATCTCATCAATAAGAGGAATAGTACGATCCCTGGATAATAAAGGAGGAAGCTATTGTAAAATTTAGGGAGGAAATTTGGTAGTATTTCAAGAATGCCATAAATCATTGGTCTCATCATCATCAGAATCTATAAGAGTAACTTATAAATTTGGATTCATGCTGATGAACTCGGGTAAAGGATCACTATTGATCTTAGGAATCATAGGAATATAATATTATGATTTAGGATTGGGAAGTTGAATGCTCCATGGATTGGGATCGACTTCATTCTTATACCATTTTACATTATGTAAAAAATTAATACATTGACTACTGAAAGAAATAATGGCTCTCATTCGATGAGTCTATTGATGACCAAGGAGTATGTTATTAGATAAATGGAGATCAAGGACCATAAGCTTGGTTTTAATAGTCTTAGTTCTAATGGTTAATGGAAGCCAAATGAAATTAAGTGGATTTTTATTAGTCTTATTAAAACCATGACAAGTAAGATAGGTTTGCTTGACATCATCCTTGTTATAACTGAGTTATTGGATGAACCATAAAGATGTCACATTAATATTGAACCTTCATCAACTAGAAACTTTTGAATAAGAGTGGTATTAATGGTTGCTTTGATGAAAATTTGTAGATTATCAGCATGAAAAATAATTTCATCATTGATCATGTCCCCTTCACGTAATTAAATAGAGGTCTTGGAAAAAGGACACATAATTTCAATGGTATTTATGATGGTAGGTTGAGATTCAATAGAAGGTGGTTCTTCATCTAAGGAGTATGGATCTTAAATTTATTAGAGTTGTTTAATAAGGAACTTATGATGATAGGGTGAATTAAAAACTAACTCCATAAGTGGAATCTTACAAGGCATAGAATTGATTTCTTCAAGAAAGTTCCAATGAGATTTAGAAGGACTAACACAAGGTTTAAGAGGTAAATTAGACTTTGGAGGAATAGTTGAAGTTAGAGGAGTGGAAATAGGAGATGGTTCCTTTTGGGATTCCAAAGAAACATTAGTGGTGGTAGTATATTTAGAATTTTTTCTTCTAAATATGGCTTTTTAGGCTTGGTAATGGGATCTTTGTAAGCTAGTTTACGATGATAATTGACCTTGGCAGTATTGACATATTGAGAATTGTTAAAATATTGGTCATAATTGGAATCAATAGGACAAACATATTTTGTATTTCATTTATTATTAGAATATTTTTGGGTATTTGAACTAGAATATTTGGAAGTTTGTCATTTTTGAAAAGCAGTAGTGTATTCTTGACGATGAAGATTGATCATAGCTTCATGATTGAATGAATCACCAAGCATATAGGAGATAAAAAAATTAGTGAGCCCTATAATAGATTCTTGAGAATTACCTATATTTCCATGAAACCAACAAAATATATTGAGTTCATACCACTTAGGAGGAGCATTGGAATAGGTGAGGTTTTTAGGGTGGTAAAAATTGTTTCATTTGCTGAATCAAAATAGGCATATGAGAAGCTAAAGGAACATTGGTTTTGGCAACTCCTAGTTTGATTTGTACATTATTAATAGTGATAGAATTATATGTTTGGAAAAATTCTTTAATAATTTTAATATTAGGTTTAAATTTCTTCATAAGAAATTCTTGACATTTAGCTTGATCAAGAGCTTCATTAAGTATTTGGGGAGCAAAGGCTAGAATCTTATATTGAAGAGTGGGAGTCAAAGCGATGATAAAGAGTTTGCATAATTTATCATCAATCATGTTATGCTTGGATTTATGGGCAAATTATTTCCATCTTTTGATAAATTCATGAGCTAATTCAGTGGGAGATTTCTTAGCATTGATGAAGTGGCTAAGACAATTTTTGGGAAGATCATTATGTTGAAACTCTTTAACCAAAGGATTAACAAAATCTTTAAGTTTCCAAATAGAATGTTGTGGAACTTGATTATACAATTACAAAACATCATCAATGAAGGTTTTCACTAAGATTTTAGCTATTGTAAAAGTATTAGTTTAGATCCATTCTTTATAAATGTTGCCAAAGGCTTTGAGAAATGAGGCAGGGTCTTTAATCCCATCATACTTGATAGTTGGAGATATGTTACCAATATAAATGGATACAATAAAGGGATCCAAGGATCATTTTTAATGGTTTGAAGCATCTTTTAAATCATTATGGGTTGAGGAATAACATTACATGAGGCATCGCAAAGAGGTAAATGAATGAAATTGGGATTAACTTGAGGATACATAATTGGAGGTTGATTAGCCATATTGATTAGATGTTGTTGAAGTGGCATCAATTGGTTGGTGGTATAATTCTTCATTATGTTCATTTTTTGGATAACTTCAGATAAATTTTGAGTTGTATTAGGAGGTGGGTTGGTGTTGGTAGGAACACTCACCATTTTGGTATTAGGGAGAGGAATACAAAAGGAAGGATTATTAGTGGGATTGTTAAGTAAATTTGTATCAATTGCTCCCACATTAGTTTAAATATTTTAAAGATGATAAGATTCTTGATAAGTGTAAAAATTATTACATCCATCAATTTTATCTTGAGGTGTTATTTGTACCATATTGTAGGACATAGATGAAGAAGGATAAGAGGTACCCCAAGAGTGGCAGTACTCTTGGGAGGAAAAGAGAGGAAGAAATAAACATCCCATATAATATCTAAATGGATTCAAGTTATCCAAGAAGATTATAATAGGAGATTTCATTATGACTAAAGAGGAATGAATAGAATTCAAAGGAGAAATATGGAACTAGATTCACAAATAGGGAAGGCAAAAAATAATACAAGGTTGACTAGGTCAACCTAGCATAGAAAATAGGATCTATAAATAGTATAGGATTGACTAGGTCAATCTAGTATAGTGAACAAAGGATAGAAAAAGATACAAGTTTGACTAGTTTAACTTAGTTAAATGGAAAGGGAAAGTTAATAATCCTATAATAGATTTGGAGATTGAAATAAGATAACTTTTTCAAGAAATTTGAAAATAAATAGTTGAAGGAAAATAAACAATCAATTGGATTAATGTTGGCGAATCTAGTTGAGGCACACAACACAAAACCTTGCACCAATACTGGCTAATGCAATTTTTTGCAATTCAAAATATAATTGAGAAAAGATAAAGCAATCAACTTGGAAAGTAAATAGCTAACTAATTGGTCAACCTGAATATTTATTATATTATTAAGATATGATTTTAAATGTGATAGGAAGTTAGCTATAAGTAAGGAACTAGAATGGCAATCTAAAGATGGTTTCAAGTAGTTTGGGTGAAAAGGGAATATAATGGTAATGATACATGCTTGGTATTGGGTCCTACCTCTTCACTTCACACACCACAGTGATAAGGGTGTCAGGTGATTATCCATAATATACCATTAACCACATTTTACACTTGGCTAGAGTATCAAGTTGGCTTCCCCCTTGGTGATGAAATCGAAGTAGGTTGGCCTTGGGTAGACAAATGTTAAAATTCTTGCTTATGTTTTATGATTTGGCCATGTGTACATAAAATATAAAATCTTGAAATTAAATGATTAATTTAAAACCACCTAATCAATCTATGTGATCTATTCTAAGCATGAAATCAATAGAAAAGAAAGTGTGAATTAATTACCAGCATATAAGGTTAATTCCAACTTTAAAATAAGGTAAAATGTTGATATGGTCAACAGTGTATGCAAAAAATATAGAACATGGTCAATAGAGTCAAACTTGTACTATGGAAGCAAGCTTTAAAAATACATAGGGTCGATAGAGTCAACCCAGTTATCTAGACATCACACAGAACATAGAATTAGGTCAGTAGGGTCGATCCAGTTGACTGTACAAGGGAAATTTTGAAGACTAAAAACTATGAAAAGAAAGAGATAGGGAGATATAAAGGAACCTTGATGGATTAGAGATGTAGAGAATGAATATTTATGTTCAAGAACCTTGATATATGCTTATAAATCCTACTAATTGGGTCAACTAAATCAATCAATCTTTATAGAAACTTATTGTTGAGTGCTTGAAATGTATAGGGTCAACTAGGTTGACCTAGTATGATGAATCTGATGTCTGAAAACATATAGGGTTGATTGGGTTGACCTAGTAGTCTAGACAAATATGTTTAGAAATATAAAAACTTGTACTAGGTTGATAGGGTTGATCTAGTAGTTTATACCTAAAAACCTATGCACATAAGTTAGATACTGGGTCGACAGAGTCGATTTAGTATGGAAAATATATGATAAAAATAATGATGAAAGAATTAAATAAATTAAATAAGATTAATAAATCCTACAAGGGTTAGTTCATTTTGGGTTTACCAGAATGTATGTAATAAAAAATACATCATGTCTATAAATCAATCCTGGCTCAAAGAAGATAGAGCATACCTACACTTCCGATTATGAACACATTTGTTAAGAGGGGGCATGACTAATAAGGGGATCTACTAGACCCGATTATGGAATAACTTGTCATAGTACACCATGCTAGGAAGGGTTCCAAAGCCTAGAGTCTAACACAATCATGCAACAACCCTAAAAGGGTCCTATGGTTTAATGTTCTCTATTCTAATAAACAAGAAAATAAATCTAATATAGTGCACACCAAAGCTTATGGCACAATATGAGGGGTTAGTAAAGAAATAAAAACATGTATAAGATAATCTCAATTAGGATAATTATGAGTAAGACCCTAATACATAGAAAATGAAGAGTAATATTACTTGAGCCAATACTTATGCTACTTCTATCTAATAAAGAGAGGAGAAAAAATTTAGATTATACTTACATGAATGTGAATCCATCGAGACTCAATCTCTCCCTTAGATAAATAGGCTTTATAAGAGGTTGTTGTAGTTTGTAAGGATAACTAAGAAAGGCCAAAACATCCAAGACTTATCCACAAGACTAGATTATCCAAGTAGAAACCCTAAGCTAAGACTCCTCAAGTAGAATGGTGGAAGAGTAGATTGTAAAGAAGCATGAGTGAATAATAAATATTGATTGAATATTGAAATAATGACCAAATGATCTTGTATTTATAGGTGGATCCCACCTTAAATCCTTCTGAATATGTCAATTGTATGGGGTCTACCCAGTTGACCCTATATGTTTTCAAGAGATAAATCACTAGGTCTCGAGTTGGGTTAGTTTAAGGGATGATGAAACTCAAAGTGAAAAATACCTTAAACAATACAGGGTTGACCTAGTTGAACTACTACAATAAATTGGAAAAAGGGGATCAAGGTGAGGAAAAGAGGGATGAGAAGAGGAAAAAGAATAGAGGAGTGTGTAAGGTAGGAGTAATATATAAGGGAATGATTTTAAGATTTGGTCAGATTGATAATAATGTGGCAATAAGGGACAACAATCTTATGAAAAACCAAAGGTTTCCCACACCTTTCCTAATGCACCCTTTAGGGAATGCACTAAGAGAGATTGAGTCTTGACAGGTTCTTGTAATATATAAAGCATCACTATTTGATAAAAGTTTAAAATATTATGTGTATACATAACACACATGTAAAGATAACCCTATAGACACTAGAAAACCACACACAATGGTTTAAGATGTTGAATTGACCCCTAGACCACCTTGAGAACCCCTATGGACTCTTATGTAACCTTTACACCACAAACCTGGGTCAAGTTAACTAAACTAGCTTACTGACTAACAAACCCACCTTGACCAAACTTGACAGTACCCTCGACTATCGATGGTCATCCTTTAATTGCTTGAATAGTTAATTCCAACTTGTTTTTTATATTTAGTTTGTCTAATTCATGTATTAGCCAATGCATGTGAAAGCTAAATTTAGACACCCTATTAAACACCTTGTTGAACTATTATTTCACCTCTCCTTCTTGTTGGCCATTTTTTACCCACATATTAAACTTGTGCCCAGTGGTTAACAATCCTGATGCAGGGAAAGAGGTAGAGTTCCTGACTAATGATTTAGATAAAATCTAGATGGATATGAGTGGAATAGTGAGATCTTGAATCTCAAAAATATTATGAAACACTTTAGGTTCACTTAGAGTGTAATTTGTTATTTTTTTAAGGATAGGTCTTGAGCTACAAAAACTACATGGAATGTCTACGATGCTTAGGATAAACATGGGTTTCTTCACATTGGTCCCAAATTACTATGCAACAATTCTTAGATCATCCACATAAAGTTATAACTCATGTGATGAGGCAAGATGAAGGTTACGCACCTTTAGAGGGTGGCTTTATAGACTAAGATAACTAGGCCCTCACACTTGGCCATTTTCAATGAGGATCAACAAGGCCATCTAACTCATGTATTTAATATCTTCACTTAGGAAGCCTACTAGGCTAGCAAATCAAATGAGTTTGCTCCTTATAGTATTAAAACCATCCCCTAAAATTTGGGTGCCTTTGTGGGTTCTGAGCTTCAAGTCATAAGTCTAAAAAGTTGGCTAAGATATGAATGGCATTCATGTAAGTGTCAACTTTATGCCAAGGCAAAATCCATGTGAGTTTAAAGTTTACAGTCTGCGGGACATCAAAAATGTTCTCATAGATGTCAAATGACATTCACATGAACATCAAACTTAAGCTCCCTAAACTAATCGATAAGGTTTAAAAAATCCTTGATGGGGTCCTGAGGAGGAGTGTATGGCTGACAAGTTCAAGATTACAAGGGCTTTCAACAATTTAAATTGTCAGATTAATGATAGCTTTAGCTAGCAGGCAAGTTGGGGTAATCAAGCTAGATAAACCCAACTTCGTAGGTGAAAAGAGAACCTAAATTTAAGATTGACTCAAGAAATCAAAAGGAGTAGATCTCGATATAGATGGGAGAAACTACTGCACAATGTGATATATCTATAGGAAAATAAATATCCTTACATTGGTTTTCCTCTATAATTAATTCAGTTCAAGACCCAAGGCATAGATTATATGTGAAAGGATCATCTCAAGTCATGCCTCGACAATTTATCATTTAGAACAGGAATATGTGTCCCTAATGGATATGAGGATTTTATCCTTTTGATGAAATCTGGTGGAAGATCAATTGTCCAAAACTTGGGGATTTGAAAAGTAGTTGGGGCATTCACTTTCAGCTAGATCAAGACTTGCCACATATGGTTAACTTTTGTCTTCTAGCACACCTTGCTCAATCATTAGAATGATTTTACAACTAATAATCGATATCTCACTCATAATAGCCTATGTTGATTAGACTAGAAGCATGAAAAATTAGCTAAAAAGTTGACAGATAATTAGTTACCAACTTCTCCTCTCAATTTCTCTTTCTTATATATATAGAGGCCTCTATACTAAAAATGATATATCAAAAATTAATCTAATCATCAAATCTCTCTCTATATTTCTCTTGGTTCCCTCTCTTGGTGAGATTGGACTCTACCAAAAATGAATTTATAACCTCTTGAAGTAATATAAGACTATGCTCTGATTTCACTACTCTAGTATAATGTGTAATTATCTCACCTAGTTATTAGTTCATCTGTTCATATATGTTATGTTTAGTGTCCTTTGTCTCTTGGTTGAAGCCCACATGTGGATAATATGACTAGTTAGTGTCTTATTTTGGACCTCTCCTTCATTTCCCTTAGCCTAGGCCATTTGGTGAGCCTTTACATAGACATGTGATAAATATTTGTTTTTTGAACCCAGCCTCTACTATTTCACTAGTGTTCTTCAAGTTAAGCAGGGAGGATGACCTGTAAATTTGGTGCATCACCCTATTAACTTTCCTAGGATCCCTCAACCCCTTCTCACCCTTTTATTTATTAAGCACTAGGATTATTTTTAGTTTTTAGGTGCACATCAAAGAGGAACCATCCTACTCTAGAGGTTCAACCACATCATGGGATACCCATAGCCTGTGGTTGTTCTCATTTTATAGCTTGACTAGGGGAAGCCTTAAAAACTTCTCCCAAGGGTGAGAGTTGAAGCTATAATAGTTTTTGGCACACCTAGTGGGATAAAATACTAAAGCAGTGAAAGAATTGTTGGTATTGTTCTTCTATATATTAGCCTTTGGAGGCACATTTTAAAAACATCAAAGGTGACTATGAGCTTTAGCTAGTTATATTAGTTCAGATAAGCCTTCAAGAAAACTTTATATGAATTTGATCTCCTTGTACGAGTCTCTATGACTAAATTTAGGGTATATTTTCACCCTCATCTAGTTGGTGAGCCTTATCACCAACCAAATGAAGCCTATCGACCATTTAATCACTCATGTTAGCCTTATAATGAATATACCTACCCTTCATGTTGACCCACTTACCTGTTTAGCCAACCTTCTACTACTACATCCTTACTGGCCCTTAAACCAAACATGATAAAGTTAGAAGACGCGATGATAAAATGGGATGTAGAGTTTGAGGTGATCCCACCTTATCTCATAAAAAATATGAGGGAGTCAGTTTAGATTATAGAAAAAGAGTGGATGGTTGTTGAAGAAGAAGTCGAGTATGGTGCTATCAGTGATGATCTCTATGAGATGAATGCCCTAATCTAATCGTGGATAGAAAGAATAGTAAAATGGGAGTGTAAGATGAAATAGTTCAAGTAACCTCCACCCCCATCCCACCCCAGCCTTCCATTCCCTCTCCCCTTCAAGAAGAGCCTATTCTAAATAAGGAAAATGAATAAGAGGGAGAGGATTAGGAGGATTCATGGTAACAATTGTACCATGACTTCATGGAAGAAATGGACTTGGTTGGTGGTCACATAATCTCTCTATCAAACAAGGGAGAAGTAGTCTAAGACATCAAAAGAAGACTCACATCCCTAGGATTATGGTTAGGGGATTGATATATCTACCCCTAAAATAACTCTAGTGTGGCTACAACTCTATGAAAATAAACCTTTAGAGGTAGTTTTTTTTAAATAAATGACATGTTTGTGTCTTTTAAACATGGTTATCAACTTCTTATTTGAACCCTAGATATCTCTACCCTTGGAAGCTAGAGGTGAACTCAAATGGGCTCAAGAGGTCACAGCATTAGAGTCCAATCCTATAGATACAATGAAGGAGATAGATCAAGCTAGTCTATATGCTCATGATCAATAGTGCAGCAATAAATAAGGACTCGAAGTAGTAGAGGAACTAGTCACCCCCCAAGAAGACATGAGTATTTGATTGCTCTCAACTACAAAAAGGAGCTATCAAGGAAAGGCAAGTATATCTCAAAGCTCTAATATATACAAAATAGTCTCCCATTTGACACAAAGGGTATATGTAAATTATTGTATATATTAGGTTAAATTTCAAATTTTTCCTCTAAGTGTTTTCTGCACATTTATTTCATAGATTAGTTGTTTCAATTTTCAGGGACCTACATGCACCCGTCTTATTTTATTTTGTTCTTTTTTATTCTTTTTAAGAGTTTAAAGTAGGATTGACTAAATACCCAATGGATCAAACTAGCACTTGGTTTTAAAGCATAAAAATCAAGCTTCCCTAAAATTTTCTAAGAATTTTGGCCATTTTTGGCCCACATATTAAACTTGCACCTAGTGGCTAACAATCCTGATGTAGGGAAAGAGTTAGAGTTCCTGACTAATGGTTTGAACAAAATTTGGATAAATATGAGTGAAATAGTGAGATATTGAATCTAACAAAGCTTTTAAAACACTTTAGGTTCACCTAAACTATAATTTGTCAATTTTTTAAGGGTAGGTCTTGAGTTACAAAAACTCCATGGAATGTCTACAATACTTAGGATAAACATGGGTTTCTTTACATTGGGCCTAGATTACTATGCACTAAGTCTCAGATCATTCACACCAAGTTGCAACTCATGTGATGAGGTAAGATGGAGGATATTCACCTTCAGAGGGTGGCGCCATAGACTAAGATGACTAATCCTTCACACTTGGCCATTTTTGATGTGGATTGAGTAGGATAGCCAACTTGTGTATTTAATATTTTCACTCAAGAAGCCTTTTAGGATAGCTAATGAAATGGGTTTGATCCTTGTAGCATTAAAACCATCCCCTAAAAGTTTGGTGCCTGTACAAGTTCTACACTTCAAGTCATAAGTCTAAAAAGTTGGTCAAAATATGAAAGACATCCATGTAAGTGTCAACTTTTTGCCCAAGTAAAATCCATATGAGTTTAAATTTGATAATCTATGAGATGTCAAAAACTTTCTCATAGATGTCCAATGACATTTGTGTGAGATTCAAATTTAAGCTCTATGAACTAGTTGAGGGGGTTCAAAAAGTCCTTGGTAGAGACCTGAGGAAGAGCGCATGTTTGAAAAGTGCTAAGACCATGGGGGATTTGAGCAAGTCAAATAGTCAGATTGTAGACAATTGTAGTGAGGAGGTGAGTTGGGGTAATCAAATGAGATAAAATAGACTTTATAGGTAAAAGGAAAACTTGAAATTGAGCTTAACTCAAGAAAGTAAAAGAAGCAGAGCTCAATACATATGGGGCCAACTATTGGACAAGGTGTTATATCTATAATAAAACCAATATCCTTAGATTCATTTTCCTTTATAATTAATTTGGTTCAATACCCAATGAATAGAATTGATGTGAAAGGATCATATAAATTCATGCCTCAAAAAGATTCCATTTAGAATAGGCATGATGTATCCCCAGTGGGTATGAGTATTTTATCCTTGTGATGAAATGTCGTAGAAGATCAATAGTCTAGAACTTGGGGATTTTGAAAGTAGTTAGGGCATTTACTTCCAACTAGATCTAGAATCACCTCCTATGGTTAACTTTTATATTCTAGTACACCTTGCTTAATTATTAGAATCATTTCAAGGCTAATTATAGATATCTCACTCATAATAGCTTGTCTTGCATGGACTAGAAGCATGATAAAGAAGCTAAAAAGCTGACAGATTATTGGTTACCAACTTCTCCTCTCTCTTTCTCTTTCTTATATATATAGGCATCTATGCCAAAAAGGATATATCATAAAATCATATGATCATCAAATCTCTCTCTATCTTTCTCTTGATTCCCTCTGTTGGTGATACCAATCTCTACCAAGAAGGAATTTTTAACCTCTTAAAGTAATAGAAGGTTGACCTTTGATTTCACTACTCTGGTATAGTGTGTGCTTTTTTCACCTAGTTACAAGTGCATACACTCATATATGTTGTGTTTAGTGTTCTTTATCTCCAGTTTAAAGCATGCATGTGGATATAATGATAGGTTAGTGTCTTAATTTTGACCTCTCAATTATTTCCCTTATCTGAGGCCATTTGGTGAGCCTCTACATAAACATGTGACATATAGTTATTTTATGAACCTAGCCTCTACTATTTCACTGGTGTTCTTTAGGTCAAGTAGGGAGGATTAACCTATAAATTTTGTGCATCAACCTATTATCTTTCTTAAGATCCATCATCCCCTTATAACCCTTTTCTCATGAATAAATAGGCTTAGTTTTAGTTATTAGGTGAGCATCAAAGAGGAACTAGCCTACTTCAGAGGTTCAGACCCATCATGGGATACCCATAGCCTGGGGTTGTTCCTATTTTATAACTTGATTGGGGGAAGCCCAAATAACTTCTCCCATGATTGCGAGTTGAATCTATTATAATTTTTGGCATGCCCGATGAGACAAAAAACTAAAGTAGTGGAAGAATTGTTGGTGTCATTATTCTACATACTAGCCTTTAGAGGCACATTTTGAAAACATCAATTTTGACTCCAAGCTTTACTTAGTTACAACAGTCCAAGTAAGCCTTCAAGGAAATTTTATATGCATATGATCTCCTTTTATGAGTCTCTATGGGTAGATTTGTAGCCTTGTCTAGTTAGTGAGCCTTATCACCAACCAAATGGATCCAACCAACCATTTAATCACTCCTATCAGCCTTATAATGAGCATATTGATCCTTCATACCAACCCACTTACCCCTTTAGCCAACATTCTGCTACTACATCCTTGCTGGACCTTAAACCAAACATGATAAAGTTATAAGAGGTGATTAGAAAATGGGATACAAGGTTTGAGGTGATCCTACCTCATCTCATAAAAATAATGAGGGAATTAGTTTAGATGTTGGAAAAAGAGTGAATGGTTATCAAAGAGAAAGTCCAGTATGGTTCTATCACTAATGATTTGTATGAGATGAAGACCATGATCCAATGGTGGATATATATATTAGTAAACTGGAAGGGTAAGGATAAATAGTTCAAGAATCCTCTACCCCCCATCCCACCCCAGCCTTCTATTCCCTCTCCCCTTCAAGAAGAGCCTATTCTAAATAAGTAAAATGAAGAGGAGAAAGAGGATCAGGAGGAGTCATGGTAGTATTTTTACCATGACTTCATGGAAGAAATGGACTTGGTTGGTGATCACAAAATATTTTTATCAAATGAGGGAGAAGCAATTTTGACCAACCAATCTGAGACATCAAAAGAAGACTCACATCCCCAAGATCATGGTCAAGGGATTGATATATATACCCTTGAAATAACTCCAATAAAGCTATAGTTCTATGAAAATAAATCTTTATAGGTAGTTAATTTCTCATGAGATGATATTTTTGAGTCTTCTAAGCATGGTTAATAACTTCTCCTATCAATCCTAGACATCTCTCTACCCTTATAATCCATATACAAACTCAAATGGCCTCAATAGGTCATAACATCATAGGCTAGTCTTGAAAATACACTGATGGAGATAAATCAATATATTCCATATGATCATGATTGGCAGTGCATGAATAAAGAAGGATTGGAGATGTTCTTATGAGGCACACAGATCTAGAAGTGTGATGATTAGGTTTTAAACCCATACTTCTAACCTATACAACTAAAGGCAGTGGTAGAAGAACCAGTTTCCCCCCAAGTAAACATGAGCATTTCATTTCTCCTAGCTACATAAAGGAGCAATCAAGGTAAATCAAGTATATCTCAAAGCTCAAATATGTACAAAATACTTTCCCATTTGACCTAGGGGTATTTGAAAATTATTGTATAAATTAGGTTAGATTTCAAAGTTTTTTCCAAATTATTGTATAAATTAGGTTAGATTTCAAATTTTTCTTCTAAGTGATTACTGCACATTTGTTTCATAGATTAGTTGTTTCTCTTTTTAGGTTCCTGCATGCACTATCTTTTTTGTTTTATTCCTTTCTATTCTTTTAAAGAGGTTAAAGCAGGATTGACTCTGTGCCTAATGGATCAGACTAGTACTAGGTTTTAAAGCAAAGCAGGAATGCTTCCCTATAAGTCACCAATAATGTTGGCCATTTTTGACCCACATATTAAATTTTCACCTAGTGGCTAACAATCCTGATGCAAGGAAAGAGGTAGAGTTCTCGACTAATGGTTTGAACAAAATTTAGATGGATATGAGCAAAATAGTGAGATCTTGAATCTCATAAAGCTTTTAAAACACTTTAGGATCACCTAAAGTGTAGTTTGTCATTTTTTCAAGGATAGGTATTGATCTACAAAAACTCCATAAAATGTATAAGATGTTCTAGATAAACATGGGTTTATTCACATTGATCCCAGATTATTACATGCCATGCCTGAGATCATTCATGCCAAGTTGCAGCTCACATGATGAGGCAAGATGGAGGCTATGCACTCTCATATGGTGGCTCCATAGACTAAGATATCCAAGCCTTCACACTTGGCCATTTGCAATAAGGATTGAGTAGGACAACCAACTCATGCATTTAATATCTTCACTCAGGAAGCCTTCCAGGCTAGCCAACTTGTACATTTAATATTTTCACTCAAGAAGCCTTCTAGGGTAGTGGATCAAATGGGTTTATTCTTTGTAGCATTAAAACCATCCTTTGAAATTTTGGTGCCTTCATGAGTTATGTGCTTCAAGTTATAAGTTTACAAAGTTGGAAAAAATATGAAAGATGTTCATGCAAGTGTCAATTTTATACCTAGGAAAAATCCATATGAGTTTAAATTTGATGGTCTATGTGACATCAAAAATGTTTTCACAAATTTCAAATGACATTTATATGAAGATCAAATTAAGCTCCATGAATTAGTCGATGGGGTTCAAAAACTCCTTGGTGGAGACCTGAAGAAGAGTGTATGGCTGACAAGTGTCAAGACTATTGGGGCTTTGACCAAGTTAAACAATCAGATTGCCAACATCTATAGCAAGGAAGTGATTTAGGGTAATCAAACAAGATAAACCTAACTCAGCGTGTGAAAGGAGAACCTAAACTCGAGCTTGACTCAAGAAAGCAAAAGAATTAGATCTTGATACAAATGGGACCAACTACTAGATAAGGTGTTATATCTACAAAAAAATCAATATACTTAGATTGGTTTTCCTTTATAATTAATTTGGTTCAAGACCCAAGGCATAGAGCATATGTGAAATGATCATCTCACATCATGCCTCAATAAGGCACCATCTAGAACAGGCATGATATGTCCCTGGTGGATGTGAGGATTTTATCCTTTCAATTAAATCTAATCAAATATCAACAATATGAAACTTAGGGATTTGGAAAGAAGTTGGGGCATTCACTCCCAGCCAAATCAAGACTTTTTACCTATGGTTAACTTTTATCTTCTAGTGCACCTTTCTCAATTAGTAGAATGATTTTGGGGCCAATTATGGATACCTCACTTATAATAGCCTATCCTAATTACACTAAACAAATTATAAATTAGCTAATAATTTGATAGACAACTGGTTACCAACTTCTCTTCCCTCTTTCTCTTTCTTATATATATAGGCGTCTATGCTAAAAAAGATATATCAAAAAATCATCTGATCATTAGATCTCTATCTTTCTCTCAGTTCCCTCTCTTGGTGAGTCTAGACTCTACCAAGAAGGAATTTTTAACCTTTTGAAGTAATAAAAGGATGTGTTTTGATTTCACTGCTCTAGTATAGTGTGTAATTATCTCACTTAGTTACTAGTTTGTCTGCTCATATATGTTGTGTTTAGTGTTCTTTATATCCTAGTCAAAGCCTACATGTGGATACTATGACTGATTAGTGTCTTACTCTGGACCTCTCATTCATTTCCCTTAAACTAGGCCATTTGGTGAGCCACTACATAGACATGTGATAGATAGTTATTTTTTGAACCTAGCCTATACTATTTCACTAGTGTTCTTCGTGTCAAGCAAGGAGGTTCAACCTATAAATTTGGTGCATCGCCCTATTAGATTTTTTAAGAGCCCTCATCCCCTTATAACCCTTTTCTCATGAAACACTAGGCTTAGTTTTAGTTTTTAGGTGAGCATCAAAGTAGAACTAGCCTACTCTAGAGGTTTAGCCCCATCACGAGATACCCACAGCCTAAGGTTGTTCCCATTTTATAGCTCGACTAGGGGAATCCCAAAGAAATTCTCCCAAGGGTGTGATTTGAATCTATAATACTTCCTTATTATAAAAAGAGAGGAGGAGGAGATGAAATGGATCATCCTCCACATCCATAATCAAAGTAACCACCAGTAATTATTAGAGCTTCTTGCATCAAATTTCCTTTTACAAGTCTTCTTCCAACAAACTAGCACTCAATGTGATAAAGATATAAATTGCCTCTAGTCATCAAACAATAATGAAGTACCATTACTCCACCAAAATTACTCCAAACTCAACTAACAAATTTTTCAACCACTCACCTCAATAGCAACCAACAAAGCTGAGTATCTATTTTTTAGTGATTAGTTCCTTTGTTTCTCTCACAGCCAACCTCTGACCCAAACCCAACTTCCAAAATTCCATTCTACAACCTCGTCAACCATTTTATTAAACTAAACTAAAACCCACAACAACCACCAATGATTACTCTAGCCACTGATGGTCTATCCATAACCACTAATGGTTTCCACCTGTCGATGGTCACCCTAATCATCGATGATCATCTCAACTATTGATGGTCACTATGTGACAAATAAATAGCAAGCTATTTTCACCCATTAGACCTCAACCAAATCCTAATTTTATATCCCCTACCCAATCATAGAGCCTCACCCTATTTTTTGAACCACATCGGGTCATTTAGCATTAATATTAATCTATTTATTTCTATAATTAGTCAAATTCATCTATTTATTTATCCAGCACTTCTTGTATTTTATTTCATTACCTTCTATTATTTATGCAAGCAATTTGTCTTTCAAACTTGATTATTTAAAAGTGTGGATTGATAGCTTCCAAGGAAACTTGTGATTATTGGATCTAGCTTGCTAGGCAATCCACCCTACTATCTAACTAATCAACCATTTATTTAGTGATTTCTTATATGTAGGTCATTACTCTCAAGCCAAAGAGGAGTCTCTATAATCATCTAGATTAATTTTCACACAACATATGAGGTTTTTCTACCATACCCTTCTCAAGTTTATTCTTTCTTTCCTCTAAATAATATAAGGAAAAATTATCTAAAACATTTTGGCATGCCCGGTGGGACCATTGAGTCTTTTCTTGGGTTCATAGTTGCATCTAGGTGCTTCTTTTTCTTGTCTTTCTTCTCATATAATGAAATCAAAATTTTATTTTGGGCTTAAAATTAATTGCATCCATTATTTGATTTCTTATTCTAGTTCACATAGCTTAATTAATCAAGTCAATCAATCATAGCTTCACTCCTATCACACACACAAGACCAAACCACTTATACTTAATCAAGCATAAAAACATTGAGATGAGGTTCAACTAGGATTTCATTACCTAGTGGTCACCTTTCTTGGCTATACTACTTAGATTTCATCACCAAGGGAGAACCAACTTACTTCTCTAGCTAAGTATAATCTTTGTAAATCAATATATCTTGGTTAAGCACCTAAAATGCTTATCATTTTAGTGTGTAAAGTGAGGGGATAGGCCCAAATATAAATCCACATACTGATTTCCAATATAGATCCCTTTGAGAGCCTAAACACAACCTAAAACCAACCACAAACTTCTTTTCTAGTACCCACTATACAAACCAAGTTGAGTCACATAATTCTTAAAGTTTAAAGCATAAGCCACAAGAGAGACTAAAAATAACTTTAGAATTTAAAGTGATTTAGTGTGTTTTTTGTTTTTCTTGTCTTCTATTTATTTAAGTTGTGAGGTTGCTTGTATCTTCTTCTTTCCTTCATTTACATGGTTTTTAACTACGCAACAACTAGGAAACCAAGTAAATCAGGACCACCTATTAATCATACATCTTCCTCTTCTCCCTCATCCTTAGAGTACATATCAGATGTAGAGAGTTATCCCCATCCTTCTACAAGTCCTACCATCCCTCAGATGGTTACCCAAGGTGATGCAAATGTTACCACCTTTTTATATAGAAATCCCATAGCCCTTCAACACTACCTTAACACCATATCTCACTATACCCCTTCTTTAGTTCTACCTACTGACCCGCCCTATGGCATACCATCCCACCTTATGGGTGACACTTTTATTTCCACCACCTCCACCCAACCTTTAGTCACCCAAGCATAATCTTCTACCAGTAACCTTAATGATACCACCATCCAAAACAAACCCACTCAACCAAACAACACCCAAACACCTTCTTCCCTAAATAACAACCTTCTTAGTATAGGAGTAACCCAACCATTAGGCACCAGTACTTCCCTTACCATAGGATTACCCTCTACTAGTGTCACCACCATTCCTCCCACTTCCAACCTACCTACCTCCACTCCATTCCAGAGCTTGGTGGTTCTCATAGCTTCTATCCTTCTACCCATCAGTACCAGGGTTTCCACCTACCCTTTATAAATTAACCCAACCATACCCCTTACCCAACCTATGTTATCCTCTCAATAGGTGCCCATTACACAAAACCTGAGCTACTTCCTAACCCATGAGGGTATATACTTATACCTTCCTCCCAACCACCTATATCTATGTATTCATATGTGGCATCATCCTAACCCCCCATAACCACATGCCAATATGTGGCAACTTCTCAACCCCCCACTAACTATCTGTATGTTGCACCTACCCAAACCCAACATAATCTTACCCTAAAACTATGGGAGTGCACAACCACAAATGAACCTATCAAAATGTTGATGGATAAAATGACCACTTTGGAGTCATCTATTGATAGTACCCATAACCTTTTATCTTAAGACCAAATCTACTATGAACCAATTCACACATCCATCCCCATTCGACCTTACCCTCATCAATAGGAACTCCCCAAATTTTCAAAGTTTCAAAGTAAAGAAGAACCCCAATAATATTTAAGAGCATTTAGGCATTCATGTTATATGATTATCTATGATGATGCCCTCCTTATTCATACCTTCTCCATGTCTCTATTAGGTTTGGTATTAAATTGGTATAGTGTTATTACAAATCACTCCCACTTTTCTTTTGCCCAACTATCTCATATTTCCTTAGATCACTTTTCCATAAACATCTCTAAAAACATCTCCATCACTGATCTTTACTCCATTCAGAAATTGACAAATAGTCTATAACTGACTTTATATCCCATTAGAGGAGCTTGATAAATCAACTCTCTTTCTCTTTTCCCCAACCCAAACTGATTGAACTCTTTGCTCAAGCTTGTGTCAAACACATCTGCTCTACTTTATGTGTCTAAAGCTTCAAAACCTTTAATGAAGCTTTCACCATGGCATGCAAATTAGAGAATAGAGCCATTGATGAGGGGGATTTGAAATTGAGAAACAAGAATTAAACCTTAAAATCAAATGATACCCCCTCCTCTAAACCTAATAATCAAACCAACACTAACTCTAAAAATAAGGTAATCATGAATTTGGTTGTCCTTAAGACTGCCCCTCCACCCATTGTTAACCAATCTAACTCTTTCAATTCCTCCAATCAAAACACTAAGAAAATAAACTGTAACACCCAGAAGCAATTTAGTTTTCTTGGTGAGTCATATACTTTGATATTGGAAAATTTGTTAAAATCTAATATCATACAACTCCCTCAAATCAAAAATCCATCACAATTTTATTCCTCTCATCTTATACCTATTTGGTATAAGGAGAACAAAAATTTTGCCTTCCACCAAGTCATTAGACATGACATTAGTAGGTGTAATACCTTCAAGAACATTGTCCAAACTCTTATTGACAAAGGGAAACTTGTATTAGATAACCCTAATGTACCCACAAACTAATCACTTGACATCTTTAGACAATCATGTCCCAACCATGCTCCTTCTACAAATAAGGAAAATAATCGAGCAAAATTCTCTTACAACCAAGAAGTTCATACCATTAATATAGTCCTTAGTCAACTCATTGTTGAGGAATTCATTGATAAAAACACCTTTCCTACCCCTCCACGTATTGATGTAGTGGAGTCACTCTTCATTCTTTTAGAAAATGAGTCTAAGGAAACAACCACTACCCCTTCTACACTTATTAAGGTAGTGGAGTCACTCTTCATTCCTCTAAAAAATGAAACCCAGGAAATAACCCCTCCATCTTTTCCACCCATTGAGGTATTTAGGTTTCCAACCCAACCTTTAGAAGACATACCAAAAGAGGCAGCCATTATTACCAAGTCTTTCTCCTCCATCATACAACAATCCACTCTTCCTTTAGAAATCACCCCTAAAGAAGTGATCACCCTACCTAACTCTCCCATAGGAAGCTCATCTTCCCAAACCTTAGAGCCTTTGATTAAGGAAAAGGGTGAGGTAACCACTTCTCTCTCTTGACCCATTAGTTTGACATTCGAGCTCAGATTTAAAGGTATCAAACTCATCTATAAGCCCTTCTCTATATTGGTTCAAAACTTGGAATACTTATCCCAACCCAACATAGATAGTGCCACATTTTCACACCATCTCGAGATTCCTTACCAAACCAAGATAGAACCTTTAACCACACCACTATCACCCCAACCTTCTATTCACATTATCAAACCCACTTTTACCACAACTAAGTCATTAAAAACCTCTATTAACCAAATAGTACCTGAACCATCCAAACCAAATCCACCTAAAATAACCAAACCACCTTCTACCAATACAACCAAGCCTCCAAAAAACATTGGCATGTTCCCTATTCAGGACCTTACTCACCCCTCATTGTAATTGGAATTAATTTCACCAAATCTATAAAAGAAACCACAAACTAAGATGATAAAGAAGGTAAAAACACCCAAGATTCTACAAACCTCCACTCCTTTGCCACATTTTTCCAAATATTACGTAACTATCCTATAGAGGTTATTTCGAGCATCTTGATTAACCTTACCACCTATCGGACCATTTGACCCACACAATCCTAAACCCTCTTGGTATAATGACAAATTAGTATGTTCATACCATAGAACACCTGGGCATGATACTGATAAATGTAAGCCTCTCCAAGTATTATCCCATTGACTATATCATGAGGATTACTTATTATCAAATGATCCTTCCATGCTCCCACCATTGATCCATGAACCAAGAGTCATCAACCACCATTTACCTACTCCTTCACTCTCACCTTAGAGAGAAGCGGAATCAAAGTAGCCCTCTAGCCTAACTCCTCCCTGAATCCATACCATTTATGTGCTCACATGATCATAATCCCAACCAAAGGATAAAGGAAAGGGAAAAGTTTCCATTTCATGTATATATCCTTCTTCTACCACCTAATCACCTAGCCAACACCAAGCACCTTTACCTTCAACCAAACCCAAAGTGTCCATCCTGGGACCCTCTCAATCCAATCCTTCTAAATCAATCCAATGAGTAGTTATTAATTAGCTTAACTAAACACTTGTGAAATTAAGTTTGTATGAATTGATGAATACCTCACCCAATCACTACCAAGCAATGATAGAGGTTTTGAAATCCATAGAGGTCCAAATAGAAAATCCACAACCTCTAATAGCCTTTGGTGGAGTTCTTCAACTTTCCAACTTTGTTACCTTTAAGGATTTATAAATACCCTCCATCCACCCAGATGACCCATATCCTCCCCTCTTCATTACTATGTACATTAACCAAACCCACATCAAGAGGGTTATAATTTATAATGGAGCTAGTATCAATATTATCTCCTCCCATACATACAACCAACTCAAATTATCCAATAACATTATGTTAAAAACCTTAGTGATACTCTAATAATTCAATGATACCATGGCCATAAATTTAATAACTATTGTCCTTCACATTCATCTAAGACCCTACATGATTCTTAAGCTCTTCTATGTAGTATAAGGTGAGTTTTAGTATAATTTGTTTTTTAGGACACCCTTGAATTCACTTTATGGGCTATGTGTCATCCATCCTGCATCGATGCATCAAATTTGAACACAAAAGTTAAGTTGTTACCATACAATCTGACCCTATCCCTTTTATAGCATGCAACATAACATAAAAACCTAATGACATTCTCCTTACTCCGTCCAAAAATCCTTCCTTAGTAAAATATGAAGTCCCATCTTCTACCGATGAATCATCCACCGGTTCATCCATCCCTTCTAACCAAATCTACCTTATAATGTTTTTTGTTGGGGGAGTATCACCTTTTGACATTAGGTACTCTTCCTACCCCTTAAGAGTATGGGAACCTAGACCAACAACCTAGTTATGACCCAAATATTAGAACCATTATTCCTTTTAAGCCCTTAACTTGTCTAACCAATTTCATTTATGGGGAATATGATAAACCCCTTGACACTTCTACCACCTCTTTTTCACCTTGACCATTCACTTCTAATTTATCCTATATATAAACCTATTTTTTCCTAGACATACTTTTATAGGTATTCTTGAAAGGGATTTGGTCTAGGTTGGTATGAACATGGGATGTACAAGTTACATCTAATCAAGACCCATAAACCTCATGAAATGCATGACCTCAGTTTCATGCCATCTAAAGAACAAACTAACCCACATCCCATTACCATCATTGATGAGGAAATCCCATCCTCACCATCCACTCCACCATTGACAACTGATTATTTCAACATCATCCCCCCTAACTTTTTTTTCATCAACATGATCATCCTCAAACCCCTGACTTATCAAAAGGATGGGGTGATTGTGACCATTCCTCTAACTCACCTTAAGAAGATAGGAGATGACTCTCTTACCATTAATATCATTTGATGTTAGGATGATGATTCCATTCTCACCTATCTTAGTACAAAAGACTCCTCTATCCACAAATCTCTTCCTCCTAAGACTTTAACCATGTTGAATAAATTCACCATTGATATCAATTTAGGCACTATCGATAACCTACACATTGTCAAAAATGGCCAATCATTAAATTTTGAGGATCTTCGGGACCTCCCCTCCTTCTTACAAGACCACAACATAGCATTTACTTGGTTTTACAATGATATTCCAAGAATCAATCCCTCCATCACTTCCCATAACATAGTCACTAACTATGATGCCAAGCCCATTAGGCAAAAACTTTGATAAATACACCCTCACATATCCCTTCTCATTAAAGAAGAGCTTAAATGTCTCCTATCTATCAATTTCATCCAATATATTGACTATCCTCAATGGGTCTCAAACATCATACTTATCACCAAAACTATAGGGGGACTTCATATTTGTGTGGACTTTTATGACCTAAACCTTGATTGCCTAAAGGATGACTTTCTTTTGACAAGTATTTACTGGTTTGTTGATCTTATAGCTAGACATGAGATGTTATCTCTTAAAAATGGATTCTAAGGTTACAATTAGATCCTAATTAGCCTTGAAGATCAACACAAAACCACCTTCATCACCTCATGGGGAACTTTCTGCTATAGGTTCATGCTTTTTAGACTAAAGAATGTTGGTGCAACCTACAAACATGTTATGACCTATATCTTCCATGACCTTATTCAAAAAATTATAGAATATTATGTTGATGACCTTCTTGGGAAATCCAAATTTTGTAAAGATTATTTGGCCATTCTTAATATTATCTTTGAATGACTCATCCATTATCATGTCTATCTTAACCCCAATAAGTGCATTTTTGGGGTCTTGTCAGGAAATCTCCTTGGCTTTATCATATCCATTTAGGGAATCCAAATTGATCATACCAAAATCAAAGAAATACTTAACATGCCTCCTCCTACCCACCTCAAGCAACTCTATAGCTTGCAAGGGAAATGCCAATCCATTTATCGCTTTATCTCTTAGCTGTCAAATTGATGCCAACCTTTCCACCACCTTATGAATTAGGATGTATCTTTCAAGTAGAATGATGATTATCAGAAGGCCTTTAGTTCACTTAAAGAGTATCTTTTATCTCCACCTATCCTCATACCTCCCAAGGAATATCAACCTTTTTACCTTTATATTTCCACCACCTTATGAATTAGGATGTATCTTTCAAGTAGAATGATGATTATCAGAAGGCCTTTAGTTCACTTAAAGAGTATCTTTTATCTCCACCTATCCTCATACCTCCCAAGGAATATCAACCTTTTTACCTTTATATTTCCACCACTGACCACTCCTTAGGGGCAATGTTGACTCATCAAGATGAATAGCATAGTAATCAATCCATATACTACATTTTTCATATGCTTGTAGAGTATGAGACTTGATACACCCATATCAAGAAACTTTGCCTATCCTTGGTTTTTGTGGCCACCAAACTTCACCAATATCCTCTCAACCACAAGACCTATGTCATAATCAATACCGACCGACTCAAGTATATACAATCTAATCCATTCCAAAACTAGCATATGGTTAAGTGGATATTACTTTTAGCTAAGTTTGACCTTGATTTTCTTCATAAAAATTTAATTAAATGGAAAGTCATCACTAACAAACTAGATGAATCACCCTTAAAATACAATCAACCTCCTCTTGAGTTCCCCGATGAGTCCATCATGACCCTCTCTCAAGCACTTCACCTATCAAGTGACCATGTTCTTTGATGGATCAAAGTGTCAATATGGTGGGGGAGATGGAATCATCCTTATTCCCCTTCACATTAAACCTCTTCATTTATCCTTCAATTTATATTTTGAATGTACCAACAATATGGCTAAGTATAAAACCTTAGTGATAGGCCTCTAAATTGTATTAGCCTTGGGAGTCAAAATGATCAACATTTTTGGTGACTGTTAACTTCTAGTCAATTAAATAAATAGCTCTTACCAATTTCAAAATTATGTCTTGAAACATTAAAAATAATTAACTGATGTACTCCTAGCATCATTTGAACACTACCATATCCATATCACTCGATCTATGAATAAATTTGTCGATATGATAGATTCCCTCACTTATCAAATACCATATGTACACTTTGGCTCTAAGTTATATGTCATTATCCATTGACTGACCCAGCCCTCTTATGTCATGTCAGATTATCCTATCATCTTCAATGTGGAGGAGACCCAACCCAAACTTTAGTATCAACAAAACTTTGACTATCTTAACCTTGCCATCATTCCTTCTGGTCTTTTCATGAATTCTTAAAGAACATTTATCCAGATTACCTCACATTATACTATACTTGGAGGAATTCTTTATAAACATGGCTTTGATGGTCTCTTCCTTCGTTTCCTACATAGTCATGAATCCTCTCATGTTATTAGGGAAATGTATGATGGGATCTATGGGGAACACTTTAGTGGCCTAGTTGTCACTAAACACATCCTTTGCCTTGGCTATTATTGGCCCACCCTTAACCAATATTATTATGATTATGTAAAAAAGTGTGTCAAATACCACCCTTAACAAATGTTATTATGATTATGTAAAAAAGTGTGTCAAATACCAATAAAATGCTAATTTACATCATGCACCTAGCCATAGTTTTCAAGTATCCAAAGATTTATAACCCTTCACACAATGGGGTCTAGATCTCATTTGAGAAATTAACCCCTATTCTTCATGGTGACATCATTCTAGCATCACTAGAATAGAGTATTTTACCAAATGGGTAGAGGTCATTATTCTTGTCTTAATAAAAGCTAAAAAGATTATTAACTTTATTAACCATCACATCATCTATCATTTCAGTGTTCCTCATAAAATTATCATTGACAATGGAAAGTCTTTCAAAAATAAATAATTACAAGGTCTTTTTAACACGTTTGGTATCAAGATAAGTTTCTCATCGCCCTATCATCCACAATAAAATAGACAAGTGGAAGCCTCTAACGAAACTCTCAATAACATGCTAACTAAAATGGTTAATGCATCTAGTCACGATTGGCATTTATACATCCTTTTTGCCTTATGGGCCTATCGTAATATCATCCAAACCCCTATAGGTGCTACCCCTTTCTCTCTAGTTTTTGGTGTGAAGGTTGTCTTGCCTCTTGAAGTCCAAATTTTCTCTTTGCATATCTTTTAAATATTTCATCTCTAAGAGTGATTATCATAAAAAACATTTATCCCAACTTGAGCTACTTAACAATCATCATTTAGCCACACCTACACACCTTCATGTCTATAAGGAATGAATCAATCATGATTATAAGAAACACCTTAAAGTGTGATAATTTAACATCAAAGATATCTTCTTAAAAAAAATCAGCATGTCACCAATATGGAGAAAACCAAGCAAGTCAAGTTTGTTTTAAATTGGCCTAGACCTTATATCATATCACACAAGTATGGATCTAAAGCTTACCATTTATCTTCTCTTAAATGGACCCTAGAACCTGAACCCCTCAATGCTTTGCATCTTCATCCTTTATTTTGTTAAAAAGAAGATCAAACTCACCTTTTTTCCAGCTTAAGCTCATCCCTTATTTTCAAACCACATTCATCTCCTTATTTTAGAGACAACTAATTAAAGTTAAATCATGTGATTATCCATCACAATAATAGCCTAATATTGAACATTGAGTACCAAGACTCTACCCATGGCATTATTCTCATGGTACTTTTTGCCCCCTTTATAAGATGGATTCCCATGGTCGTTGTCACCTAAACCTATTTTACAACTCATCAACCTTCTTGTGATTTTATATTTGCCTTCATAAAATTATAACCTTTAAGCCTATATAAGCAATTATATATCAAGAAAAAAATAAAAATTAAAAGCAACATCATAACTAAAAACAATCATGGATCATTTCTAGCATCCACAGACTGCTCCCTTGAAGGACAAATACCAAAAATAGCTCAATATAAGGTAGACTACTCCCTTGAAGGATAAATATCAAAAGCCTTAAACAAAGCACACAAAACTTAAACCACTCCCTTAAAGGATGGATGAGTCAATCATTTATCAAAGCATATAAATTTCTCGGAAGCTTCTCATATCGATCAGCTTCCCCAACCCCTCTAAAAGAACAAAAAAAGATCAAAAGACCCATTATCAAAATTTGAAAATAAAAACATATCCATTAGCTTTCATAATTAGACTTCTTGCATTGACTAGAATACACATTATATGACATGGAACTTGTTTATACTAGCTCTTTGGTGACCTATAGAAGAGGCAAGCAGTCTCCCAAGAAGGTTCTATTTATATCCCCCTCCCATTTATACACTATAAGAAAGGGATTTTGAGCTTACTTAACATTATGTGATCAAGACACCTTTTTTTTAACCAACTAATGAATGATAATGTGAATCATTCAAACGGCTTATATTCCTTAAGTTGATCCAACTTTATTGTGATTTCATCCTTGCCAAAGAAGAAGCATTGTGCCTCCTTATTCTCACATACTGGTATATATATTCACCTAGACATTTGTCTCTTGATTATTTTCTCTTTCTCACATCTGATTTTTTTATTTAGCTTAATTTATGTGCTTCACCTTAATCTAAACACAATGACCATAATCATAACCACATCACATCATAAACAAAAATAGACATCATTAGCATAATCACAACCTCCATAAATAAATCAACTATCACCATCACATCCTCATAATCACATATATCATATCTACCACATGTTTGAATCTAAATGATTTAGCATGTACTGATTAAAATTTTGGCATGAACACCATAATCATAACCATACCATAAACATCATCATAGCATCCTACCATTTATCACATTCATATAACTATGATCCATAATCCATAACCATAACAATAATCGGATCATAACCTTGTCCACCTAAGCATAACTAGTAGACATAACCATAATCATATCAATATAATAACCATGATCATCCCAAATATAAAATTAAATGCTCACATCCATAAACAACATCATAAAATACACTAATATAATGGCATAACCATAATCCTAATCATTTACAACATCTCATTAGCATCACATAATCATATCAGGATCATCATAGTCATCTGTAACAATCACATCATAATCACATCAATAACATCAATCCATATCAAACATCATCATTAACATGAATTAAAGAGACATATCTATAGACATCCAATTCCTAACACCATTTGTGTTGAAATCGTCAATCTTACTCAAATGCACATTTTAGGTCAAAATCCATAAAATGCGCTAAATGGTTTGAACTTGTCATTTACAAGTGATACTTTAGGTCAAAGATCCCTAAATAGGGCAATGCATTTTATGGGCTAGCTAACTTTGATCAGATCATTTTGAGTTAAAATGACAATTTTGCCATTTAGTGCTCTAGATCACTCTTTTCTTCTAATTCATTGGTACACATCATGTACCTTTATTATTTGGTGTTGGAAATATCATAAATGAGAATACAGCTCCAATGCATCTAACATTGCCTTCCAGTTCCTCTCTAGTCAAATTATGATCCAATAATATGACTTTCTGACCATTTTGATTAATTGAGGGCCAATTTTCAAATAATTGCATAAATATTGCTTAAACTTGTTTAAGGCTTATTAATCAAAATCAAGAGATTAAGTGGATTCTCCATGAGAGTTGTTGAATATTTATTTTTGAAAATTGATTCCTATTAACTGCATCATCAGGTGACATCATTTCTTGGGAAGACATCCCTAGGCCATAAATGCCACAAATATCAATATTGTAGGTCACCCATGCCTAGTTAATGCCTCCCATGCCTCTTCAATGCCCCTTCTTCCAAGGTCATGATGAGGATAATTATGGATATAATTCTAAATATTAGGATTATCCATGGCCACACATCTCAATCTTTAGATGGATGGTCATGGTTTGATCCTGACCAATCTCAAAAATCTATAAATAGAGAAGCCATGGACATGAATTTTAAGTTATTTTGGTGCAAAGTTATTATGCTCAAATATATTCAAAGAGCTTGAATATTTCAAAGTTATATTGTTAAATTGTTTCCACAAGGTTTTGCATTTGATCATAGATTTTTCTTGCAAGCTTCATTGATAGGCTAGTTTAGTGATTTGGAATCATGAGCCTAGGTTTTATGGAGTGTTCTTGAGGAATTGGAGGAGCTTACCACCATTGTTGACAAAGACAAGGATGCTTGATCAAGGGAGAACATGTTTTTGAGCCACATGGGTATGGTGAATCCATTTGAAAAGTTAATATGGTGTTGCTTTCTTTCATTTGTTTCTTGTTATCCTTTTTAATTCTCATAGGAATAAATAGGCTTGATTAGTTAGTTCTTTATGCATGTTTCATTATTTATGGACTAATGCTTGAATAACTTGTTTTATAATCCTCTTTACATCTTGGCATGCCCAGTGAAACAAGATGCATCTCACACCTAAATAAGATCACTTTGAAACTCTAAAATATCCATTTGGACCCTTAAAACTGATACAAATTGATTTTTTAACTTTATTTTTCCATTTTTGTTTGCCACAGTTTTACACAGTAACTGACATCATCAAGTAATACCGACATCGGTTACCTAGATTAACCGACATCGATTAGTAAAAATGACATCGGTTAGATCTCAATTAGCTAAAGTAACCATCATTAGTTGTAATAACTGATGTCAGTCACTATGTTTTTTTTAAAACATAGACCTGAGAGCTATTTTTTCCAAAGTTTATTATTTCAAGATAAAAAGAGCTTCAAAGCTAAAGGACATGCTAACATTTTTTATATAGGACCAAGCTTGACATTTGATAAAAACATGTTTAAATCACTTTTTACATGCTTAAAAATCAATTAGGAACTTTATTTTAGTGTTTAACAAAGAATTTAGATGTTTTGGTGAATGTTTTCAAAGTTTGCAACTAAGACGAAGGGGTCAAATAAACACCACCAAATATTTTGTTTGGGCTTAAAATTGAACGCACTTGTTAATTCTTATTTGTAATAGCTATTTACTAAGGTTTTGTTTGGAAAAAATAGGAATGTCATGTGTATGCTCTTCCATTTGTCCCCTTTAGGGAACCCTTGGAATCAAAATTGCTATTACTATTACAAATAGCCTAGTCTAAGGCTTAGAAAGAATGTCACCTAAAGCACTCCCCAAAAACTCACCAAAGTTTGGGTGATCTTGAAAATGACCCTAAAGTCTTTTTATTTTATGCTTTCTTTATTTTCATGCAAACTTGGCTTACGAGGCGGATGTCATTACCTCCCATGAGTTCTTTAGGGAAGCTTTGACCCAAGGTTTCACCTCCTGACATTGACTTCATTTGACTCCTTTAGAGTTGTACATGGGATGTATCTGCATTTGGACATCACACTACACTAAGTGAATGGCAAGATGTAGTGGTTGTAAAAAGGACTAGACCTTTTTACAATTGGCCAATGCTATCATCACCTAATTTTGATGCTTGTTTTTTGCATCATTTGACATGAAATTCATTATGCAATTGATTCCCATAGAATGATCGAAACCTTACTAGTTTAGTAGACCCCACTTTATCATACCTTGTCAGTTTGGACTTAAGATGTTTATTTTTTGTCATTAGCTTACTTGGTCTTGATTTGTGTCTAAAACTGCTTGTTAACTCAAAAGAGCTTAACCAAATCACATTGTCCTTAATTCTCTTTAGAAAGGGAGTTGTTACGTTGTCCAAATGGAAAATTCACCTTTCCCTTAGTCAAATCGTTATCAAAATCTTTGTGTCATGTCATCCACTTTGGCACAATCATGCTACCTAATTGAGTCTAGATCTTTTACCCAATTTGTTTAAATCCTTCATTTATAATCCACATTCAAAATTGAACCTTTCTGAGTTCTAACGGTTGGTGTGTCAAAGTGGGTTCACCATTTACACACTAGGCTTGTTTTAACTTGGGTTCAATTTTCCATTTGGATTGAAGGTCATTTATTAAGACTCAAAATCATATATCATCTTAGTAGACTCAAGTCATCTTATGTATCGCTCACACTTTGAGTCTTAGAACATATTTTATCTTACTAGAATCATGTGGCAATGTTGTGTCACCTATTTGCTTCTAGCTTTATACTTAGTGATTCACGTATGTTTGTACATCTTGAGTTGCTTAGTTCATTTTGTCTTTTTCATAATCCAAAGAGATTTCCTCTAAACCTCTAGGGTTAACTTGTCAAAGTTGAAGCTAGCTTTTACAGTGTGGGTGTATCACAAAGATCTAGGCTTTGTTGTACTATTTTTCACCTTGGGTCTTTGAGTTACCTTACTCTCTTCCAATCTATACAATTTCAACTTTACCAAAGGTTAAGTAAACTCATGAACCAAATCTTCTAAATTGTGTGTGGTTTAAAACCACCCTCCCTTATAGTATCATCGGTACCTTAGTTATTTATTTAAGAGAGATCCAAAGCATACTTTATTTGGTTGCTAATCATTGGTTTAATGACTAGTTAAACACACAGAACAGCTCTTTTTAGACATGACTCAAAGGTTCATTCGTAGTGGGGCCTCTTATGGTCTTAGTTATGAAGATGAGCAATTTTATGATGGTCAAGATAACCTCATTATTTTTTATGATATCCCCACAATAGTAGGATCCAAAGATGATTACAATGGATATCAACCCCAATAAGATCAAGATGAAGCCCTTCTTAGATTGATAGAGTCAAGTGTTATACTACCTTCTAACTTTCCTACAGAACAGTTGCATACCTTAGTTAGAGAAGGAGAACAATGATGGAAAGATCAAGATTTTGCATAAATGGACATACCTTCTTCCTCTAACAAAGGCAAGGAAATACAAATAGAGTTAAAACCCACAAATTTTGATCTTCTAGCTAAGATCAAGATAATAAGTCAATGATATACAGATCAACTTGTCATGGACTTAACTGACTCCCTAATTGCCACTTTAATTCACAATAATGCTTCGAAAGAGCAAGAAAATGTGGTTGAAATTATGCAACAAATATTGGATGAGGACATTATCATAGTGGATCAAGGCAATATAAATGAATATTTAAAGTCACAAGAGACCTTGCAAAGTGTTCCATTTGATACGAAACATACATTCTTCAATCATCAAGAACCTCTTGTTACTTTACAAACTCATAAAGCCAAACATTCAGTTTCAATTGAGGAAATACCTCAAGATAATTTGGCTATTTCTTTAAACTAACCCCAATATTGGTAAATAAACATAGAAATTTCCAAAATCAGCAAAGTGCAAAATAGCCAAATTCAGGGAATGTTTTATAATCCAAGAATCAATGGCCTATGTTCTCAACTCAAGCAGCAAATTAGAACCAAATCATGGATCAAAAGGTATATGCTCCCTATAGATCCACATAAAACTAGGGGCACATTCCACCCCAATAGCATCTTATACAATCCAAAAATGCACCAAATATGTAAGAATGGAATTCTATAAAGGAAATAGTCCAAAGATTAGAGACAAATAATAGAGTCAAAAAGTACAAATGCAATGAGATATGCCCATATCCATTTGAATTATCTATTCTCCAAAACCCCTTTCCACCTCATTTTGAGGCACCCAAATTTGACAAATATAAAGGGAAAGGAGATATGTGTGGGCACATATAGGCATTCTTCATCTTGTTTCAATAAGTTGCTTATAGTAGTGAGTACTTACTATGACTATTTCCATGAAGTTTAGTGGGACAAGCTCTTGATTTTCTACTTAAACTACCCAAGGTATTAGTTGTGGATTGGAATGACTTATAAAAAAATTTCAGTAACCATTTCTCACATAATATAGAACATGAATTTACCGTTGTTGACTTATGTAAAGCCAAGCAGCATGATGGTGAATTTTTTCTGCATATCTGCAAAGGTGGAGAGCATTGGCACGTCACTTTCAACACAATTTAATAGACAAATAATTGGCTAATATCTTTGCACAAAATTTGCATCTTGAAGTTGCACATAATCTATGGTTGGCTTGTGTTAACTCATTTGAATAAATTATTGACAAAGGAGTGCAGATTGAGAAGGCTCTCATTGCTAAGGACCTTGTTAAGATTTTTGCACAAGGTCAAGCATCTAATCAAGCTAAATCACTAGCTCAAATAGTTATAAATGATAAACCTAAGGTCTTTAGCAAAAATAAGAACATGGTTAGAAATGTGGTGATAGAAACAAGACATGTACAAATGGTACAGGCTATGCCTCCTCTAAATGTATAATTAACTCCCTCAAATCAACAACCTAATTTGCAGAGACAACCTCCATGAAGGACAATTCATAAAAAAATAGATTCTTTAGCAAGCTAGGAGAATTAGTTGAAATAGCGTCGCAAAAGCTCATTATATCTAATTTAATTATATGTCTAGTATTAAGGCCATTTCCTCAAGATCAACCAAAACTAGATTGGGATAAAGAGATTGAATGGTGTAACTTTCATCATGTTATTGGTCACGGTGCATATCATTGCATTTAATTATGACATATTATTGAGGACTTTATTGAAAGTTTTGAACTAGAAATTAATTTGGCCCCTAATCAAGACACAAATTAGGATATGGGAATCTACAAAGACCCCTTTCCTTGACATGATCCACCATCATCAATAAACAATTAAAATGGTCACAATCAGGGACAGAGGTAGAATCAAAACCAATAACAAGGTTAGAATCGTAATGAGCATAATCAAGATCATAATGACCACACTAATAATGTGGCTTATAACAATGTACCTTATGACTATAACAACACTATGGGATGCAAATTAGAACCAAATCATGGATCAAAAGGTATATGCTCCCTATAAGGTATATGCTCCCTATAGATCCACATAAAACTAGGGGCACATTCCACCCCAATAGCATCTTATCCAATCCAAAAATGCACTATGTAAGAATGGAATTCTATAAAGGAAATAGTCCAAAGATTAGAGACAAATAATAGAGTCAAAAAGTACAAATGTAATGAGATATGCCCATATCCATTTGACTTATCTATTCTCCAAAACCCCTTTCCACCTCATTTTGAGGCACCCAAATTTGAAAAATATAAAGGGAAAGGAGATCTGTGTGGGCACATATAGGCATTCTTCATCTTGTGTCAATAAGTTGCTTATAGTAGCGAGTTCTTACTATGACTATTTCTATGAAGTTTAGTGGGACAAGCTCTTGATTGCCTACTTAAACTACCCAAGGGATTAGTTGTGGATTGGAATGACTTATAAAAAAAGTTCATTAACCATTTCTCACATAATATAGAACATGAATTTACTGTTGTTGACTTATGTAAAGCCAAGCAGCATGATGGTGAATTTTTTTTGCATATCTGCAAAGGTGGAGAGCATTGGCAAGTCACTTTCAACACAGTTTAATAGACAAATAATTGGCTAATATCTTTGCACAAAATTTGCATCTTGAAGTTGCACATAATCTATGGTTGGCTTGTGTTAACTCATTTGAATAAATTATTGACAAAGGAGTGTAGATTGAGAAGGCTCTCATTGCTAAGGACCTTGTTAAGATTTTTACACAAGGTCAAGCATCTAATCAAGCTAAATCACTGGCTCAAATAGTTATAAATGATAAACCTAAGGTCTTTAGAAAAAATAAGAACATGGTTAGAAATGTGGTGATAGAAACAAGACATGTACAAATGGTACAGGCTATGCCTCCTCTAAATGTATAATTAACTCCCTCAAATCAACAACCTAATTTGCAGAGACAACCTCCATGAAGGACAATTCATAACAAAATAGATTCTTTAGCAAGTTAGGAGAATTAGTTGAAATAGCGTCACAAAAGCTCATTATATCTAATTTAATTATATGTCTAGTATTAAGGCCATTTCCTCAAGATCAACCAAAACTAGATTGGGATAAAGAGATTGAATGGTGTAACTTTCATCATGTTATTGGTCACGGTGCATATCATTGCATTTAATTATGACATATTATTGAGGACTTTATTGAAAGTTTTGAACTAGAAATTAATTTGGCCCCTAATCAGGACACAAATTAGGATATGGGAATCTACAAAGACCCCTTTCCTTGACATGATCCACCATCACCAATAAACAATTAAAATGGTCACAATCAAGGACAGAGGTAGAATCAAAACCAATAACAAGGTCAGAATCATAATGAGCATAATCAAGATCATAATGACCACACTAATAATGTGGCTTATAACAATGTACCTTATGACTATAACAACACTATGGGATGCATTTCTATAACCCACATTGCCACCATTGTTGTGAAGCCACATGGCCAATCTTGTATTCCTCACAACATGGGACCCATCATTATAGGGTCAGCAACCTCTCCCCCTATGAATACCATGTCGGGTTTGCATCATCATGTTGTTACTCTATTTGCATGGGTTACTAATCCTGAATAATAGTACCTTTCTTATAAGAGCTCCTCACTGACCTAAAATTATTGTAATACTATTGATCACTCATAGGTCACCATCCAAGGCCCTTTGCCTTCCTCTTCCAATTATAATAACTCCTTGCCACCTCTAGGTTATGCAATCACAACTAAATTCCCATAAGTTACCATTCAGGGACCTTCACGCACTTCTTTCCATAAATCCAATGATAACTTTGTGCCAATGGTTTGAAATCTAAATACTATCCCTACAAAGACTAAACTAGTTCAATCCATAGTTCAAAGGTCTTATAGTCTAACAAATCAATTAGATAAAACCCCTAAACAAATTTCCATATTAGAAATCTTACAGACATCTAATGTTCATAGAACCATTTTCAACAAAATTTTACAAGAGTCTATTGTACCTAATGATATAAACCTTGATCAGTTCTATAATGTAATTGGGCATTTGTCTTCATTTTGGCAAATCACATTTGATCAAAAGGACATATCCACCCTTGGCCTGAACCACAATAACCCACTATACATTGAGATAATCATTATGGATCACAAGATCAAGCAGGTTATAATAGATAATGGTTTAGGGATAAACATCATATCTCTTAAATTGGTGTGACGATTGGGTTACATGGATAAAGACATTCAACCAAAAACTATTACAATCAAGGCTTACAACAATGTTGAGAGGGAGTCATCTGATACAATTTGGTTTCCATTCATAGTTGGGTCTATTTCTCATTACACAATATTCCATATTGTGTATATTGTGCTTCCTTATAACATACTTCTTAGTCATCCTTAGATCTATGAAGTACAGGTAGTTCCATCTACTCTTCACTAATGCCTTAAGTTTCCCCATGATGGGATTGAGGTTACTATTCTCACTGATTAATAGCCATACCAATACTATAAACATCTTAAAGCAAAGTTTCATAATTATAACTATTTCCTAGGTTATGAATTCATTACAAAGAATAACAAAGCCATCATTTCTCATCCATCTCCATCTAATTATATAGATCCTAGTGATCTAGCCTCCACTTCGATTGATCCATTTCCTATAGCTCTAGCCAAATAGGTTATTATTAAAGATGTAGGCATTTCCATATACCATATAAAGGATGTCCTCCATATTGTAAAATTGCCAAAATCCCCTAAAACATTTGGTAAGATTAAAACTTCCTAGACTCCTAACAAACCCAATTAGATTTGGAAACCAAAGAAGAAGCAACCAAAACCTCCTATGGTTTTTGTACCAACAATTGCACCAAATAAATATCAAGAGGCTTTTACTAAGGGAGCTTAGTTATATTATGAAGGCCTTGTTAATTATTTTTGAAATCCATAGTATCCTATCCCCAACAATATAATGGATCATCTTAACTATACAGGAAAAGGCCTTGGCCCATATGTGCAAGGAATTTTAGAACCCTTACCAAATGGAGTTGTTAATTGGAATCATGGTCTTAGATTTAAACCACCAAAGGATGACCTCATAACATTTGGTAGTGACCCTTCAAAAATGACTAATAATGAGACTCCTAGTAGTGAAATAATGTCCCATTATAGTCATTTTGATGAACTTGGTGATTCAGACTTCTTTAATTCAAATGCCATATTGACCATAACACCTATTGAAGTTTCCCATCCTGAAGTAAAAACCCATCCTAGTGGTGCTTCCCTTCCTAAAGTAGGACATTATATCTTTACCATTGGTGTGTCCCATCCTAAAGTAAACCCTCACTATAACCTATGTCTTTTCCATCCTAAACTCATAGATTAGGATCAACAAAATTTGGTCATATGCCTCGATGAGTTTCAAAATGAAGAATCAATTGTAGAATACATGGGCCTACAAGATGCATTCCCCATTGGTGATCATAAGTAGGGTTTTGATTTTTCATTGAATTCTTCTACCTACTTTAGAGAGCAGGCAAACTTTCTTGGTCATAATAAAGAATAAACATTGAGATCTGCAGGTTAAAACCTCTTTGAGGCACTTGTTTATCAGGGAAAAAGTAAAGAAAAAGATAAGCCTTTGAGTGAAGACCTATTTCAGGCACTCCTAGGTGGGAAAATTTTCTCATCCCCTCAATACATAGAAACTCCATCTAGCGTAGGTTCCATAGCTAGTACAAGCATCTCTTTAGAACAACATCAAATATTTGAGCATCTTGATCTTGAGTTTCTAGAGGTTTTTTCCAATTGGCCATTATTTGAGAAGGTAGATTTTGATTCTTCATATTATCTAGATCTTTGGGAAGAACAACAATAAAATATAGTAGAGGAAAATAGATTGCTTACAATTCTAGAATATGGATCAACACTCCTTATGGAGAGCATAATAGAATTGAAATCGGGAACCCATGAGGATCTTAAAATTGTTTATCTTGGAGCTTCCCTTACTAAAGCAGAATGTGAACATATTATATCCATTCTTAAGGATTATATAGACATCTTTTCATGGGCATACTCTGACATGCTAGGCTTGGACCCAAGTTTAGTTGTGCATCATCTTGTTGTTCACCCTGATGCTAAACCAGTCAAGCAAAAGTTGAGAAACATGCATCCATGCATCACCCTTTTGGTTAAGGTTGATTTAGACAAGATGTTAGGAGCCAATTTTATCAAACCACTAGATTACTCTAAATTTATTTCTATCATAGTGCCAGTAAGTAAAAATACACCAGGTCTATGTGTTTGTAATGATTTTCATGATATCAATAAATCATGCCCCAAAGATGATTTTTCTCTACCCAACATTGACATGATTGTCAACTCAACTACTAGGTATGAAATTCTATCCTTAATGGATGGATTTTTAGATTATAATCAGATCAAGATAGCCCCTTAAGATCAGCATAAGACCATGTTCACCACTCTGCGGGGGACATTTTGTTACCAAGTCATGCCATTTGGTTTAAAGAATACTAGAGCCACATATCAACATGTAATGATTGTCATCTTCCATGACATGATGCTTGACATTATCAAGGACCATGTTGATGATATACTACCAAAATCAATAATAAGATCTGGACACCCTAACATTCTACATAGAATATTTGAGAGGCTTTATGCATATAAAGTCTACTTGAATCCTAAGAAATGTGTCTTTGGAGTCACATCAAGAAAATTTATAGGGTTAATTGTATCACAATGAGGGATTGAAGTTGACCCTATAAAGGTCACTGCTATTATGGAAATGCCTCCACCAAACAATCTTAAATAGTTACGAGGTCTACAAGGCAAGATCTAGTCTATATTCAGATTCATTTCTCAACTGGCAGATAAGTACCACCCATTTACCCATATCTTAAAGAAAGGGGTAACATTTCAATGGGATGAATACTTTTAGATAGCATTTTTAAAGCTTAAAACATACTTGGCCAATCCACCAGTCTTACAACCTCCAACACAAAGAAGGCCACTACTTCTTTATATATTAGGTAAGAAACATGCACTAGGGGAACTTTTGGCTCAACATGATGATCATGGTAAGGAACACATGGTTTATTATTTAATCCAAAAATTAGTAGCCTATAAATGTAATTATATGCCTATAGATAAGGCATGTTTAGCTATGGCATTTTCCACTTAGAAATTGCAACATTATATGCTAAATAACAAAACTATTCTTATCACCAAGGTAGATCCTCTCAAGTTCCTCTTATCTAAAGTAGATATTCAAGGATGCATGGCTAAATGGATTATGCTCCTTAGTGAGTTTGATATTGAGTACCAAAATCAAAAGCTAATCAAAGGACAAGTTCTTGTAGACCAACTTGTAGAAGCTCCTATCATAGCTACTCAACCTCACAACTTTGACCTTTCAGAGGATTCTATCATGATGATAGAACAAGCATCATAAGAACCTAAATAGTGGACACTCTATTTTGATGGATCCTTCACATCTTAAGGATATAGAGATAGCATATTATTGATCAAACCATAGGGGGATTTGATCCCCAAATCCTTCCATATATAATTTTAGTGTACAAATAATATGGTTGAATATGAGGCATTGGTTGTAGGGCTCCATCTTTCTATACAATAGGAAATTCAAATCTTAAAGGTCTATGGAGATTCATAGCTAATCATAAATTAGAAAATTGATCAGTATTAAACAAGAGATAATAAGCTTGTTCCTTACAAGCAAATTATTGATGACCTCAAAACACATTTTATGTCTCTACAGTTTGAGCAAGTTCCATGAGTCAATAATAGATCTATTGATGTCATGGAAATAATTGGTTCCATGATCCAAATACATGACAGTGCTAAAGAGCATCAATTCCTAATTGAAAATCTTCTTAAGATGATACATATTCTATCAGATTTAGAGAGGATATGCACCATTATTGATGTTAATCTCTCACCTAAGCTACACTATTACCAAGATTTTTATAACTATTTCCATAGTCATGTATTTCCTGCCAACCTTTCCAATAACCAATAAAAACTTTTCCTTCATTGCTTAACACATTATATCTTTCCTTGGAAACATGCTTTATCAAAAAGTCTATGATGGAATGCTTCCTTGTTATTTATCTTTGGGAGAATCTAAGCTGGCACTAAAAGAGGTTCATGAAGGAATGTGTGGGGCCCATACCAATGGTGTAGTCCTAGCAAAGAAAATTATCAGAATAGGCTATTATTGGCCCAAAATGGAGATAGATACTTGTAATTATGTAAATAAGTGTTTTCTTTATCAGTAGCATGGCAACTTGATACATGCACCTTCCTTTCCATTGTAGCCGATTACAACACCATGGCCAATTCTCAACATGGGGTCTTGATCTCATTGGAAAAATTAACCCAACATCTTCAATTGGCCATAAGCACATTTTAATTGTAACTAATTACTTTACCAAGTGGATTGAGGCCATTCCTCTCATTTATATTACTGAGAAACAAATAACCAAATTCATTCATTACCATATCATCTATTGAAATGGCATCCCAACCTGTATTATATCTGATAATGGAAGATCTTTTGTAAACCAAGATGTGAAATCTCTTTATGCCAAATTCAAGATCAATCATAATAAATTCACTCCATATAACCTACAAGACAACAAACAAGTTAAGGCATCAAATAAAAATATTCTAACCATCTTTAAAAATATTATCAATGATGTTGGCCATAATTGGCCTTTGTAACTCTTTCTTGCCCTCTAGGCTTATAGAACCAATCATCGCACCTCAACTAGATCTACTCCATACTCCCTTATTTTTGGAATTGAAGTTATCATCCTGATTGAGATTGAGATCCCATCATTATGAATATCACTAGAACACATTGAAGATAATGAAGACTATAGAGCCTCACGGCTGTAAGAACTAGACCTTCTTGATGGTAAGCATTTGGCTGCCCTAGAAAACTTGTAGGCCTATCAGAATAGATTGCGAAGAAGATACAATAAACACATTCTCCCTTGAGAATTTGAGATTGGTGACTCATTTTTGAAAGAGAACCAGAAGAATATGAATGTTGAACCCAAAAAGAAAGGCAAGTTATAGTCTAATTGGTTAGGACCATTTATTTTCATAGAAAACTATAGATTAGGAGTATATCAATTAGCTAAACTTAATGGTGAAGAAATTTTAGATCCCATGAACATAATACACCTTAAGAAGTTCTATGCATGAATAACTTTGAACCATTGTCTACAAGAACCCTGACTTGGGGGCAACTTGTGTTGTCATAATTTTATTCCACCCTTTTATCTTACCTTAAACACATTTTATACTACCCTGGTCCAATTTTCATGAATCTCGATGGTAAAGGTTTTGAACCCTTGGCACTCTAAAAACATTCTTCATCCCATTTTGGATTGCTCTCTTTGAGAATCACATCTTTGTTATGTCTAAGGCATGTTATAAGCTTGAACACTTTTTATCCCTTGACCAATTATGATCTCGACTATGTCTCATGAACATTATGAACATCTTTAGCAACAATTCTACAAATTAGTTCAACCAAGACAGTCTTATGCAGCTTCAAAAAAGTGAATAGCCACATCTTCTCAATTCAAATATTTGTTTTTCTTTCTTATTTTATCAAAAACCTCACTCTCACCGATTTGTGATTATGGACCATTACAACTGGATTTACTATTTTATTAGAACCTCTAGTCATTTTATGGGCTAGCTAACTTTGATCAGATAATTTTGAGTCAAAATGACAATTTCACCATTTAGTGCTCTAGATCACTCTTTTCTTCTAATTAAGTGGTACACATCACATACCTTTTTTATTTGGTATTGGCAACCTCCTTAATGGGAATACAGCTCCAATGCATCTAACATCACCTTTCAGTTCCTCTCTAGTCAAATTATGACCCAGTAATACGACTTTCTAACCATTTTGATTAATTGAGGGCCAATTTTTAAATAATTACACAAACATTTATTAACCTTATTTAAGGCTAATTAATCCAAATCAAGGGTTGAAGTGGATTTTCCATGAGAGTTTTTGAATATTTCTTTTTGAAAATTGATTTCTATTAATTGCATCATTAGGTGACATCATTTCTTAGGAAGACATCCTTAGGCCATAAATGCCATAAATATCAGGATTATGGTTCACCCATACCTATTTAATGCCTCCCATGCCTCTTCAATGCCCCTTCTTCTAAGGTCATGATGAAGATAATTATGGATTTAATTCCAAATATTAGGATTATCCATGGCCACACATCTCAATCTTGAGATGGACGGTCATGGTTGATCCTGACCAATCTCAAAAATCTATACATAAAGAGGCCATGGACATGAATTTTAGGCTATTTTGGTGAAAATTTATTATGCTCAAATATCTTGAAAGAGATTGAATATTGAAAATCTATAATGTTAAATTATTTCCACAAGGTTTTACATTTGATCATAGATTTTGCTTGCAAGCTTCATTAATAGGTTAGTCTAGTGATTTGGAATCATAAGCCTAGGTTTTATGGAGTGTTATTGAGGCACTGGAGGATCTTACCACTATTTTTGACAAATACAAGGATGCTTTATCAAGGGAGAACATGTTTTTTAGCCATATGGGTACAGTGAATCCATTTGGGAAGGTAATATGGTGTTCTTTTCTTTCATTTATTTCTTGTTATCCTTTGCAATTCCCATAGGAATAGATAGGTTTGGTTAGTTATTTATTTATGCATGTTTCATTATTTATGGACAAATTATTGACTAACTTTCTTTGTAATCCTCTCTAGATCTTATTCTTTCTAAGCCTTGGACTAGGCTACTTGCAATAGGAATGGCGATTTTGATTCCAAGGGTTCCCTAAAGGGGACAAAAGGAAGAGCATACACATGGCATTCCTCTTTTTACCAAACAAAACCTAAGTAAAAAACTATTTCAAATAAGAATTAACAACTATGTTAATCCCAAATAAAATATTTGGTGGTGTTCATTTGACCCCTTGGTCTTAGTTGCAAACTTTGAAAACATTCACCAAAACATCTAAATTCTTTGTTAAACACCAAAACGAAGTTCCTAATTGATTTATAAGCATGTAAAATGTGATTTAAACATGTTTTTATTAAATGTCAAGCTTGATCATATAGCAAAAATGTTAGCATGTCCTTTAGCTTTGAAGCTCTTTTTAGCTTGAAACAATGAACTTTGGAAAAAATAGCTCTCAAGACTATGTTTTAAGAAAAACACAATGATCAATGTTGGTTATTACAACTGACAATAGTTAATTTGACTAACCAAGATCTAATTGATGTCATTTTTACTAACCAACATCGATTAAGCTAGGTAACTGATATTAGTATTACTTGCTGACATCAGTTACTGTGTAAAACCATGGCAAACAAAAATGGTAAAATAGAATTAAAAAATCAATTTGCACAAATGTTAAGGGTCCAAATGGATATTTTAGAGTTGTAAAGTGATCTTATTTAGGTGTGAGATGCATCTTGTCCCACCAAGCATTCCAAGATTTAGAGAGGATTACAATTCAAGTTAGTTAAGCATTAGTCCATAAATAATGAAACATGCATAAAGAACTAACTAACCAATCCTATCTATTCCTATGAGAATTACAAAGGATAACAAGAAACAAATGAAAGAAACCAACACCATATTACCTTCCCAAATGGATTCACCATCTCCCTATGGTTCAAAAATATATTCTCCCTTGATCAAGCATCCTTGTCTTTATCAACAATGGTGGTAAGGTCCTCCAATGCCTTAAGAACACTCCATAAAACCTAGGCTCATGATTCTAAATCACTAAACTAGCCTATTAATGAAGCTTTCAAGAAAAATATATTATCAAATGTAAAACCTTATGTAAATAATTTAACATTATAACTTTTCAATATTCAAGTTTTTTAAAGATATTTGAGGATGATAACTTTGCACCAATATATCTTAAAATTCACATCCATGGCCTCTCTATTTATAGATTTTTTAGATTGGTCAGGATCAACCATGACCATCCATCCTAAGATTGAGATGTGTGGCCATGAATAATCATAATATTTGGAATTAAATCCATAATTATCTTAATCATGACCTTGGAAGAAGGGGCATTGAAGAGGCATGGGAGGTATTAACTAGGCATGGGTGACCCATAATCCTGATATTTGTGGCATTTATGGCCTAGGGATGTCTTTCCAAGAAACTATATCACCTGATGATGAAGTTACTAGGAATCAATTTTCAAAAATAAATATTCAACAACTCTCATGGAAAATCCACTTAAGCTCTTGATTTAGATTCATTACCCTTAAACAAGGTTAATCAACATTTATAAAATTATTTGAAAATTGGCCCTCAATTAATCAAAATGGTTAGAAAGTCATATTACTAGCTCATAATTTGATTAGAGAGGAACTGGAAGGTGAAGTTAGATTTGTTGGAATTGTATTCCCATTTAGGATGTTTCCAACAAAAAATAACAAAGGTTCATAGCATGTACTAATGAATTAGAAAAAAAGAGTGTTCCAGAGTACTAAATAACAAAATGGTCATTTTGACTCAAAATAATTTGATCAAAGTTAGCTAGACCAAAAAATACATTACCTTATTGAGGGATAATTTGACCTAAACTGGCACTTATAAGTGACAAGTTTGAACCATTTAGGGTGTTTTATGGATTTTGACCTAAAATGTGCATTTGAGTGCAATTCAAGTAAGATTGATAATTTCAACACAAATGCTATTAGGAATTGCATGTCTACAATATCATCACATGCCTATCTAGGTGATTCCACATCAACATCATCATGAGCATAACCATAATCAATATGACATCATCAATAATCAATGTGAAAATCACAACCATGAACCATAAACCACAAACAAGGGATCACATCCATATCTCATAAATAATCATCATAGTGTATACAAAATATAAATATATTTAAAAAAATACATCTTACTATATTGGCTCATAGGATAGTTTTAAAATCATAAAATACATTAAAAATATAATCAATCTATGATCCTAGGGAACCACTACCTCCTAGAGCTTGTCCTCCACTTACCTATCCACTTATAGATGCAGCCCACTGACCTAGTGTCATGATACTAGCACCACATACAATATTGACCCTATACACACCCCATCAGGGCTCATCAGGTAAATGCCTAAAGACCAAGGCCTCATAATACCATAGTTCTTCCATGGTTACTACATATCTCTACTCCAAGATAGTCCCTGCAAGTTCCATAATTGTTGTTACTCTACCTCTTTCTTGTTAGAGAGAATCTCTCTCCTACATCACCAGGGCTATTTAAGACTTGGCTTAATCTCTCTCTCTCTTGTTAGAATGGCCACCTAACCTTGTGTTGTTGTTAGATATGCTTGTGCTATAGATAGAGTTTCTCATGCCTAGTCATTTTTAGTAGTCACTACCTATACATCTAGGGTAACCCCCTACACCTAAGCCTACTAACCATTTCCCCCTACATCAATATCCATATCCTACCAACTACTATCATCACCACCTAAATTGGCCATGGCATAGTGTTTATGGTACCATGCAAGATAGCCATCTATCACACCTACATCATCTATATATATCCTCACTGATAAGTCTTCATGATTAATAAAATCATGCACTGGCTATGCAGTGGGTAGTTGAAACTTTGCATCCTCCCTTCAATACCTTGGGAAAGCCTCAGGCATATCCTACATAAGGCTAAACTACCTCCATACCTCATAAAATGGAATCATCTTTATTTCATTATCTCATCTACCATAGATCTAATTATAGCTTTAGAGAATAGAGTATACCTCTTATAGTGTGTCCAACCTAAAAACCTAACATATAGTCTCTAAATCATGTCTCCAATAACTAATGCATCTAGTAGGCCCCTATACTATTTAATGTCATGTACCCCTCCTCCTAGTCCTGATAGGGCATAATTTCTTCTCCACCTCATGTATCCAACCCTATAATCCATCTATTCATAACCCTCCTAGGGTAGCCCTATAGGTCTCAGTTCCTGGATGTGCTCATAAACCTAGCAATGAAGGATAAACTTGACACTGATCTCATATCTCCTATGGTTTTATAATCACCATAGCTCTTATTAAATCTACACTAATAACACAAGTGGCCATGCAAACAATGTAAGACCCAACCACATCTCAACAAGCACCACTAATAATAAGGAAACCTCCCACAGTTATAATTTAGTAATGCATAGCACGTGACCACTATAATCATCATAGTCAAAATCCTCCTTACATCCCTATATAAGAGCTCCATCTTCCCATCTTTCCCATCACTCTCAATGTGGTATATCATCTCACCCTTTATGGGTAGTTGTACTATATTATAAATGTCCTCAAGTAAGATAGTCATCTCACCCATAGGAAGCAAGAAGCTATTAGTGATAGGATCCCATCTCTTGATGAGTGCCATTAACATCATTACATCTTATGGTACATGTTGGTAGTACCTCATGTATCTAAGACCAACATCCTCCATATGCTCCCATTCTACATCTATCATGCCTCACTAAATCCTATCTAGTATTCAGGGCACTTTATCCCTCATGTGTATCCTCTCATGTGCCTACAAAGTTTGATATCAAAAACCTTAGTTCACTAACATATTTTGCCTATGAACTCTACCTATTACCCCTACCTCTTATTTTAACCTACTTACCTTGATAATAATAACTATACCTAATCAAACCCATGAGAAAGACATACCTATGAATTTACCTATTCTACCTGGCCACATCTACTTAACCCTTTATCACAACCACTACCCTTTTTTTACCTTAAAACACTATCCATAACCCTCTTTAACTTTCCAATATTCACTAAAACTTTAATGTAACAACCTTTGCCTATTACCTATCAACCTACAACATTATCCTTGACCTTAACTATTCACAATAACAAAATCAACCTTAATTATTTACTAAAACTTTTAAAACATATCCATCTTCTATAAACCATGGATGGTCAACTATTCATATGGTTGATCACTAATAGTTAAGAGACCAACCATCGATGGTCACCACATAGTGACCTATTACTAATCACCTATCAACCATCAATGGTCGATAATGACTGATGAAGGCCAAAAATAACCATCTATGGTCACTGTGTAGTGACTATCGATGATCACACCTAAACTCTACCCCTCACAAACACCTACCAAAACTCATAAACCTACCTACAACTACCTCTACCCTCCTTTATCTACCCAACCCTTATAAATTTGCATATAACCTACCATTTCAATCCCAAAAATAGAAATTGCTCCCATATCCCTAGCCCTAGGTCAAACCCACCCACACAAATAATAAATAATAACCAAATTTAAATAAACATTCATTTACTAAACTTGAATCTAATCTACCAATTAAAAATAATACCTAGCTCATTCCTCGACCACTATCAAGGAAGAAGTCTAGGAACCACCACCTAAACTCATACTCTCCCTTGACCCCTCTACATCCTTGATCATTTTATCAACCACTCAATTGATCAACCTCAACCATCAATGTTTCTAACTGAATGCAAAAAATATAATCACTAACGATTTCAAATTCATAATGAAATAAAAAAACCCCTAATGGTCTTTTATCTTCACCCTTTTAGGGCTGATGTATGACCACTAATGATCAGGGTGACCACTGACAGTCAACTCTAACCATTGATGGTCAACCAATTTAGGGTTTTCCCTCCCACCCACAACATTTTCAAATAAAATTTCACCTAATTCTAAACCAATAGAGATGGCCTTCTCTGGCAATCCCCATAAACTATGTCAAACCTCACACTTGGCCATTTCATCCCAAACTTACACATATTTTATGATGACCTTTTTTTGGTCATTTTGATGACACTGACTAAATGCCCAAGTTGAACATTTTGAGCTTGAGCTACATTTTACACACTCGACCAATTTATGTCTTCATGAGAGCACTTCCTACCTTGGATACACATGAAAACACTTACCTTATCTAGGAGACTTGGGTTTACAAGTGTACCCAACTATCATGACTAAATGTGATCACGTGGTCCACTTGTCACTTATCCTTGTAGTGTTGACCTATTTTTACCAATCATGATAACCTAGTCATTACATGATCTTGGTAATCAGACTTAGTCATACTTTATACACATGTTTGTGCTTTAGTTACCAACCTACCCAATCATCAAACCTACACCTAATTTTATTTCACCTCACGAATTCTTGATTTGATGAGAAACACCTCCTCCCATACTTGGGGTGACCAAACCTTTGACCCATAATCTTTTTTTTTGTAGCTTACTGATACAAACTGCATAATAAAAAGTGGTAAAATATTGACACTAGAAAATTTCACATAATGGTTCTAGATTTTAAATTAACTCTTAGACCACCTTGGGACCCCCTAAGGACTATTCTACAACATTTCAACTACAAACCTGAGTCAAGTTAATTAAACTAACTAACTAACCCACCATGAATAAACTTAACCTTACCCTCAACCATCGATGGTCACCCTAACCATCGATGGTTAGGTCTAACCATTAATGGTCATCCTTTAACCACCTAAATAGTTAACTCCAATCAAATCCAACTTGCTTTTTTATATTTAGTTTGTTTAATTCATGTGCTAGCTAATGCATGTGAAAGAAAAATTTAGACACCCTGTTAAACACCTTGTTGAACTATTATTTCACCTCTCCTTTCTTCTTATAAAAAAAGATGAGGAAGAGGTGAAATGGATCATCCTCCACATCTAGATATTAGAGTGAACACTAGTAATTATCAGATCTTCTTACATAAAAACCCTTTTTGTAGGTCTTTTCTAGCAAACCATCACTAAGTGTGATAAATTTCTAAAGTGTCACTGCTCATCAATCAATAACCAAATATTGTCACTCTACAATAATTACTCCAAGCTCCACTAATATTTTTATCAACCACTCACCTCAATATCAAATAATAAAGCTAAGAATCTATTTTTAAATGATTAGTTCCTTTGTTTCTCTTACAACCAACCTCTGACCTAAAGTTACCTTCCAAAATTCCATTCTACAACGTCATCAACCATTTTTTTGAACCAAACTAGAACCCACGATAACCATTGATGATCACCCTAACTATTGATGATCTATCCATAACCACCAATGGTTTCCAACCACCGATGGTCACCTCAACCACTAATGGTTACTATGCGATAAATAAATAGCAAGCTATTTTCACCCATGAAACCTCAACCAAATCCTAATTTTATATCCCCTGCCTGATCATAGAGTGTCACCCTATTTTCTAAACCATATCTAATTCATTTAGCATTAATATCAATTTATTTATTCCTATAATTAGTCAAATTAACCTATTTATTTATCAAAAACTTCTCTTATTTGATTTCAATACCTTGTGTTATTTATGCAAGCAATTTGTCTTTTGAATTTGATTGTCTAAAAGTGTGGATTGACAACCTCCAAGGAATCTTGTGCTTCTTAGATCTAGTTTGCTAGGTAATACACCCTACTATCTAATTAATCAACCATTTATTTAGTGCTTTCTTATCTACAGTTCATTCTTCCTAAACTAAAGAGGAGTCTCCACAATCATCTAGATCAATGTATGCATAATATATTAAGTTTTTCTACCATACCCTTCTTGAGTTTATTCTCTCTTTCATCCAAAGAATATAAGTGAAATTTATCTGAAACAAGCCCCTCACCTAAATATATTGATAGACAAACTAAGTTTTAATTAAATACATGTATATGTTTGTGTGTGTATATATGAATTTAAAAAATAAAATCAACCTCATATATATATATATATATATAGAGAGAGAGAGAGAGAGAAATCAACCTTAATTGAAGATAAAGATAAACCATTTATTTTCTAAGTTATAACTTAAAATAACAATAGGTATTTAAATAAGATATATTTTCATTACCACATAAACCACATATACACCATTATTAAAATTTAAGCCTAAGAATCTAATAAACAAACCCAACGAAGGGGAGGACCAATGTCTAATCTAAAATAACTCACATGTAAATAAGAAGTTTTAGTGAAATGGATCACGTGCAAATAGAAACCCTCATCCAAATTGTTGAAGAAAAAACTAAACTATAATTTTTATTTTTATTTTTATTTTTATGTGTGAATTTAGAAAATAGAGTCAACCTTAGGTGAGGCTAAAAATACACCATGTATTTTTTGAGCTAGAAATTCTAATAAATTTAGATATCTAAATAAGATAGATTTTCATTGCCACATAAATGATATAAACACCATGATTAAAGTGGAACCCAGAGAATCTAATGGATGACCCCAATGAGGAGGCTTCCTAAAGTTTTGTAATAAGAGGACTAATGTCTAACCCAAAATAACTCACATGTAAATAGAAAATTTTATATAAATGGAACATATGTGTAAATAAAACCTCTCACCCAATTTGTTGAGGGGCAAACTAAGTTGTATGTATGTATGTAAAATTTTATATAATAAAGTCAACCTTACATGAGGCTAAAAATACACCATTTATTTTTTCAGTTAGAAATTACAAATATTTTATTTATCTAAGTAAGATATTTTTTATTCCCATGTAGATTACATATGTACCATGATTAAATTATAACTCAGAGAATTAGTGCAAAACTATAAAGAGGTGGTTTTGTAATTTTTTTCAATAACCCTCACCTAAATTACTAAGGAACAAACTGTGTGTGTGTGTGTGTGTGTGTGTGTGTGTGTGTGTGTGTGTGTGTGTGTGTGTGTGTGTGTGTGTGTGTGTGTGTGTGTGTGTGTGTGTGTGTGTGTGTGTGTGCGCGTGCGTGCACGCATGTGTGTGTGCGTGCATGCATGTGTGTGTGTGTGCGCGCGCGTGCATGTATGCGTGCATGCATGCATGTGTGTGTGTGTGCGTGCATGCATGTGTTCATGACTATGTGCATGTGTGTGTATATATATGATTTTAGAAAATAAATTCAATAGTAGGTAAGGCTAAAAATACACTATTTATTTTTTGAGATAGAAATTATAATAAGTTTAGTGATCTTAATAAGATATATTATCATTTTCATGTAAACAATATATAAACCATGATTAAAGTATAACCCAGAGAATCTAATGGATGACCACAATGAGGAGGTTTCATAAAGTCTCACAATGGGAGGACCAATGTCTAATCCAAAAATTGCACATGTAAATAGAAACACGTGGGAAAATCCCTCACCCAAATTGTTGAGAAACAAACTAAATTATAATTAAAGATATGCATGTAATTAATAATTTTATAAAATAAAGTCAATCTTAAGTATAGCTAAAAATACACCATTTATTTTTTTAGTTAGAAATTACAATAATTTTAATTTTCTAAATAAAGATAGACTAAAGTGTAACACCAAGAATCTTAGAGATGACCCCAATGAGGAGGCTTCCTAACGTTCTTCTAACAAGAGGACCAACATTTAATCAAAAAAAACTTAAACTTGCATGTAAATAGAAAAAAATATTGAAATTAAATATATACATGTATCAATAATTTTATAAAATAAAATCAGCCTTAAGTTAGACTAAAAACACACCATTAATTTTTAAGTTATAATTTTCGTTTCATAAAGAAAGAGTGTAACCCCACGAATCTTAGAGACAACCCCAATGAGGAGGCTTCCTAAAGTTTTGCTAACAAGAGAACCAACATCTAATCTAATAGAACTCAAACTCACATGAAAATATAAAAAAAATATTGAAATTAAATATATACATGTATATAATAATTTTATAAAATAAATTTAAGCTTAAGTTTGGCTAAAAATACACCATTAATTTAATTTAGGACACAAAATTTTGAAATTGATAAATTAATTTTCATAGCATATAAAACCTTTTAAAATAATGGTGGGCAATGAATTGGAGCATAGTGAAATAGTGTCAAAAAGAGAGGAATTAACAAAGGATCCAAAGTTGTCTAAGGATGAAAATATTGCACATCATGTGACTCAATTTCCAATCTCACATAGGGAGAAGAGTCCACCAAAGTTTCCACTTCAGTTCTTTTGGCAGAAAAATTTGACAAGAGGACAAATGAGTGTTTTTTTATCAATAGTCATGGGATGAGGTCCCTCTCATATTATCAAGTGGAGCTACCTTTATTGAAAAACTAAAAAGATGAAATAAAGGAAACTATTTACAACAAAAGTATTTTTTTAGTGAGGTAATACTTTTGACCATAAAGTACAAAAATGTGACAAAAAAGAAATATGAAATAAAGAGATAGAGAATATAAATATACTTAGAGAAAAATAAAAATAACAAGTCCAAAGAGCCGAACTCAAAGACTAATTGGAAATATCAATAAGGTGAGTAGCTTCAGTGGAAGGAAACCTCTCTCATTTAATGGATAGGAAAGACATCATATGTCCATAAGAACATATAAGATACACCAAAAAAATTTCCTATTATTACTAACAAGAATATGACAACTATCTTGTATTTCCTTGTAAAAGACATAAAATCACTTTTTTACTCCACCAAGGTTTAACTATTTCTAGAATTAAGAATGTAGATTCAAAGAAGAAATTGTACATAAAATTCATGTGTTTTTTGACTAACTATAATATTAGCAACATTTTGAAAGAAGAAAATCATATATATATATATATATATATATATATATATATATATATATATATATGTATATATGTATATATGTATATATGTATATATGTATGTATGTATGTATGTATGTATGTATGTATGTATGTATGTACATATATGTATATATATACATATATGTGTATATATATACATATATATCTATATATATACATATATATACATATATGTGTATATATATATATATGTATATGTATATATACATATATGTATATGTACATATACATATATATATATATGTACATATACATATATATATGTATATGTACATATACATATATGTATATATACATACATACATATATATATATATATATATATATATATATATATATATATATGTATATGTATATATATATATATACATATATACATATGTATATGTATATATGTATATATATATGTATATATGTATATATGTATATGTGTGTGTATATATATATATATATATATATACATTGTCCATGAAGAGATTTTGGACACTAAGTTTGAAAAAAAGCTCCTTGTATTGATTCTTTTTTAGTTGTAGATATAATATCCCCTGTCTCTATTTTTTTGGAAAATTTTAACTATCAATAACCCTTACAAATGAGCCTTTAACTCATATTTATAGGTTGAAATAGGTGGTTACTATGTGTAACCACCTTTTGTAACTTTTAGAGACTTTAAAAAATATAAAAACAAATTTACACATTTTAGAAACTTACAAAAACACATTAGGCAATTTGCACAACTTGAAAAAGTACATAGCAAATTTGCACAACTTGCTAAAATGTGTTGCCAATTTTGCATGACTTCAAATTCATAAGGGAAACCTATAGTGTGCAAATTACTATTACAAAAATATGAAAAATGTAAATTTACAAGAATGAATCAAAAATCTCAAGGCAAGAAACAAATCAAAATATGATGACAACCTATTCTTATTCATCTTCACTGAGAAAAAATTAAATATTTTTTTCCTCTAGTTGTGGCTTCTTTTTCTAAAATTCACCATTTTTTTACAAGATTTCAGGCACTTTATCTTCATCTAGGCCATTTGAATATGTATAATATATCTCTATATCATAATATAGATTTGGCATCTTATGAGTTATTCCTTCAAGTTTCTTTAGTAATGGATTGAGGTTATCCAAAATATTTTGATATTTGATCAATTTTTGAATTGACCTGTAATCAAATGTAGATTTAGGAGTCATAATTTCTTCAATATTATTTTTTAATTAATTGAAAATTATTTACTCATAAACCATTTTCCCATCATCATTTGTACATGTATAATTCAATTTCCCTATTCCTATGATCATTTCTAGGAGAGCATCACCTCCTATTGATTTATAATCATTGAATTTTTGAATACCTTGATAATTCTAATTCTAATTTTGGCAGCCCCCATAAATTCAGTGAGGTATACCACTTATTATTTTTTAATAACCTTTTCCTGGATGAGGTCATCTCTCTTCATGGACAATGCGTGTGTGTGTGTGTGTGTGTGTGTGTGTGTGTGTGTGTGTGTGTGTGTGTGTGTGTGTGTGTGTGTGTGTACATTGTCCATGAAGAGATTTTGGACACTAAGTTTGAAAAAATATCCTTATATTGATTCTTTTTGAGTTGTAGATATAATATCCCCTGTCTCTATTTTTTTAGAAAATTTTAACTATCAAGAACCCTTACAAATGAGCCATTAACTCATATTTATAGGTTTACATAGGTGGTTACTATGTTTAACCACCTTTTTTGCCTTTTAGAGACTTTAAAAAATATAAAAACAAATTTACACATTTTAGAAACTTACAAAAACACATTAGGCAATTTGCACAACTTGCTAAAATGTGTTGCCAATTTTGCATGACATCAAATTCATAAAGGAAACCTATAGTGTGAAAATTACTATTACAAAAATATGAAAAATGGAAATTTACAAGAATGAATCAAAAATCTCAAGGCAAGGAACAAATCAAAATATGATGACAACCTATTCTTATTCATCTTCACTGAGAAAAAATTAAATATTTTTTCCCTCTAGTTATGGCTTGTTTTTCTAAAATTCACCATTTTTTTACAAGATTTCAGGCACTTTATCTTCATCTAGGCCATCTGAATATGTATAGGATATCTCTATATCACAATATAGATCTGGCATCTTATGAGTTATTCCTTCAAGTTTCTTTAGTACTAGATTGAGGTTATCCAAATTATTTTGATATTTGACCAATTTTTGAATTGACCTATAATCAAATGTAGATTTAGGAGTCAAAATTTATTCAATATTATTTTTTAATTGATTGAAAATGATATGATCATTTCTAGGAGAGCATCACCTCCTATTTATTATAATCATTGAATTTTTCAATACCTTGACAATGCAAATTCTAATTTTGGCAGCCCCCATAAACTCAGTGAGGTATACCACTTATTATTTTTTAATAACCTTTTCCTGGATGAGGTCATATATACAAGTAAAAGAGAAATCTTCCAACCTAGGATGTAATTCATCCCTTTATCCTTCCTCTTCAGCATACTTGTCTTTTACTTTAGTTTCCTAATCATATTTTGACTAAATTATAGAATGCATGGTCATCATTATATGAAAGGTATTGATATCTTATTGTAGAAATTTTTTTATCCATTATTTTATATCCTTACCCATATGAGCAATTTATTTATCTAGTATTTTTATGTTATAAAATTTAATGAATATTTGAAGAATAAGATTAAATTAATTTTATCAGCTTTTGGATCACTATTGTTAACTAGTCAACTTTTTATTTAAGCTAATCCTTGGTCACCTTATCTTGATCCATATTTTCTAAAAACCTAGAACAATTACTAATTAAACATTTTCTTTCATTCCTTCCCTTTTAGCCTTCCACAAATTTATTTTTGAGATTTGATATTCAAAGGTACTAACACTATCTTTGTCTTTTTTTATAGGAGGAATAGATATTTCTACATACCTATCTCCATTATTATATGTGATTATTATTGATACAATTCTGGTATTTTTGTTGTTCATGAAGGTAAAGTGGTTAGGGTATTGAAATCAATTTCTTTAGGCTCAACAATTTTCTTTTTTTTTCACTAACTCATCTAATCAATTAAGAATTTTTATAATAGGAAAAATTTGTTGCACTTGAGCATGATCAATCTTTATTATAATATCAAGAGAAGGAAGAATAGTTTCTGAGGGTTGGACATATTTTGATACCATCTCATATATCTCTTTTTCTACTATATCAATTGGAGTTTTGAGTGAAGATTCAAGAAGCAATTCATAATCTTACAAAGGAGGTGTAGGCAAAAAACTAACAATTTGATTAGAATATGGAAGAAATGATGAAGTATCAGATGCAAGAAATTATTGAGTGGTACTTTCTACTAGTGTCTGAGATTGAGTAAGACTACCAAGAGGAACCTCTTAATAAATATAAATGCTAGGAGAACAAGAATATTTTTATCCTAACCTTTTTTATTTTTATCTTGATAGGTATATGAACTGGATAAATATCTATGATAGCCTAAAATTCAGTCTCTTCTTCTACCTTTATGGTTTTTTTACTTACATCGACTACTTGTGATTTACTAGCTTTAGATTTTTTTATTATCAAAGCTTCCTAGTTCAGTCTTTATTAGTGGTGGTGTAAATTTTGTTTTATCAGCATTAACTCCCTTATTTTTCAAATATCTTAATGCTATACCAAGTACACTTTGAGTTATGCTTATAAGAGAAGTTGATTCCTTCTTATTATAGTCAAACTTAAGAAGTGCATCTGATTCAATTCTATCTTTCTGGTAATTAGGATCTAATATGTCTTCATCATCTAATATCATCTTTAATACTTTTATAATGCCAAATGCATTGACATCTTTTATTGTGAACTATAATGAATACCTTATTTTCACATCTCTTTCATCATCACAATCCAACTAATAGTCCTCAAAATGAGGCACATGTTGATATAAAGAAACAAGAATACTTTATAGTAAATCCATTTTGTCAAATTAGGTCCTAATTTCAAATGGTCTCATGGTAACATGTGTCATCTCTGTATGGAATCAAAAATGCATCTTGTATATAAATCGATCCTATCTCAAAGAAGATGGATCATACCTAAACTTCTGATTAGGAATACATTTGTTAAGCAAGAGCATAACCAATATGGGGATCCATTAGACCTGATTAGGGGATCACTTTTCATAATACACCATGTCAGGTAGGATTCCAAAGCCTAAAGTATAAAACAATCATGTAACAACCATAAAAGAGTCCTAAGGTTTAATATTCACCTATTCTAACAAACAAGAAAATTAATCTAATCTAGTGTACACTAAAGCTTGTGACATGATAAAGGGGTTAGAAGCAATAAAAACATGTATAAGAGAATCTCAATTAAGATAAGTATAAGTAAGACCCTAGTGCATGTAATATGAATCATAATATTATTTGATCCAACACTTATGTTACTTCTATCTACTAAAGAGAGGAGAACAAATTTAGAATATACTTACCTAACTATGAACCTATCGAGACTCAATCTCTCCCTTGGATAAAGGGGCTTTGCAAGAGGTTTTTATAGTTTGTAAGTATCACTAAGAAATATCAAAGCATCTAATACATATCCACAAGACTAGATTCTCTAATTAAAAACCCTAAGCTAAGACTCCTCAAGTAGAATGGTGGAAGAGTAGATTGTGAAAAAGCACGAGTGAATAATAACTCTTGATTGCATATTAAAATAATGATGAAATTATCTTTTATTTATAGTGGATCTTGCCATAAATCCTCCCAAAAATGTCATTTATATAGGGTTGATGCAGTTGACACTATATGTTTTCAAGGAAAATTCACTAGGTCTGAGCTAGGTCAGTTGAAAGGCTAACAAACCCAAAAAGTGAAAAATACCCCTAGATTGTACAAGGTCATCCTATTACAATTGACTATCTAAAAGTGAATTAAATTAAGAAAAGGAGGATGGAAAGAGGAAAAATATTGGAGGAATGTACAAGGGAGGATTAATAGCTTAGGAAATGGTTTTAAGAGCTAGTTGGATTCGTATTAATGTGGCAATGAAGGAAAAAAATCCTGTGAAGCACCAAAGGTCTACCCACCCCTTTCTTGATGCACCCTTTAAGGCATTCACTTAGAGAGATTGAGTCTCTACAATTTCATGTAAGGTGTAAAGCGTTAAGTATTTGATAAAAGTTGAAAATATTGTGTATACATATGCCCACTTGAATCTCATCACTTGTCACTAAGGTGCAATAGGGGATGGTACCTTGAGAAAAAAGAAACATAGTAACACACAACGTTGATGCTAAAAAAAATTTGTAGTATTTTAATTCAAAAATTATTCAAAGTCAATGTAATGTGTACCTTGACTTAAATTTATCATGGGATGGTTTTTAGCTATGTTGTTAGTTTTGATTGTGTAGGGTGTAGAGACTACTTTCAACCAACCCAAGAATACAAAACTAAACAAAAAAACAAGAAAAAGTAAGAAAATCCAAGATAGTTGGTGTTATGAGGATGGAATGTACTTGGGAAATTTGGCAAGCTGGGGTGATAGGTGTTATGTTAGACCAAATGACCAAGTCAAAAAATAAGAGTTAATTGGGTAACCAAAAATCCAAGGCTAATAAAGGCCGAAAAACTCAAACAAGCTATCCTTAAGCAAGAAAGTAAAATTCACCAAGTCAAACCAAGGATACATGTCAAATAGTATGGTAATAAAACATATCAAATGGTAAAAATAAGAAATAAAATGGTAAAACAACATTAATGAGTGAGCATTAACAATCCACATCTGGTGCATAAAAATGGAAAACAACATTATCAAGTGAGAATTAACAAGCCAACCACACTCAATAATGGAAAAAGTATATGAACTAAGGTGTCCTTAATAGTAAGATAGTAAAACTATGAGAAATGGTAAAAGGAAAATAAAGTAAGTCTAGAAATGTAAAATCATGGTGAAAAAGAAAGAAGTAATCCATAGTTTCTCAAACATGTTGTTTTGCCCTAAGGATAGATAAAATAGAAACAAAGTAGTGTTAGCACATTTTTAAGAGATGAAGAAGAAGGAATTTAAAGAAGAATGGAAAATGGATTTAGAATCTGTAACAAACTGTTACACCAAAACCTTAAGGAGTTAGTGAAATTCATCCATCAAGATCATAACATCCCACCACACTTTTGAAGCCCAGCCTCTAGGCTAGATTTTCACCCATAACACTAGGATCCCTACATGTACAAGCCCCATACAAACACTTTCATTCGATCATAGCCACCCACTCCATGACTTGAACCCAAGTGGAGGCTCTAATAACACATGTAACGAACTGTTACACCAAAACCTTGAGGTGTTAGTGAAATCCATCCATCAGGATCATAACAAAATAATAATTTTTCTATCAATGGGAGAAATTAAATAGGTGGAGGGGAAAATGAAGGAAAAAATAAGTAGAGGAACTCTTTTTCAAAATCAAGACACTCAAATTAGGTTTTTCAAAATAAGAGGACTTTCGACCTTAGGGACTATGAATAATTCTCTTAGAACACAAGTCTTAGGTCAACAAATGAAGTATATAGATCATCCCATGAAGTCTAAATCTAATAAAATTAAAATATACCTACCTTCCCATAACATGTTCCCCATTCCTTAGAACCCCTTATATATCTATTGGTCTACTGCAAATATTGGGTACTTGCATGAGAAAGTAGGTATTGCCATAGAGTTTCTTTTTTTGTTAATTCCCCTATTCTAATCTATTGTCCTACCACACCCCAAAGGACCTCAAAACTATATGAGGTTGACTATAGAGTTTGATCTTTGATTCGAGATATGAGATGTGCTTATAATCATGTTTTTTGGTGTGATATTAACTTTTGAGATTTGTATGTTGCCTTTTAGATATCATTGTATTTTATTTCAAATGATTTGGATTTTAACTTTTTTGATGGATTTTTCGATTCCTCCTCCATATGAATTTGGAAGAGCAAACATAGGTGCTAAAGTTGACTTTCATTTGAATACTTGGGATAAGGTTTCTAATATAGATAACTTAAAATAGCATGGGGACTAAGATTCTCGTAAATCTAGGTGAAATAAAAGTGTTATCTTAACTTTGACCTTGTTTTAGCCAATGAGGAGTGAAAGGAAGGGGAAATAAAGAGGAGTGACACATGGAACAACTTGAATTACTTCAATTGAAAAAAATGTGACAAAAATAAAAAAGGGATACAATGATAATAAAGTGTGATTCCCTATCATAATAATGAGGGAAATGGAGGAAAACATGCTAATATAGATTGTTATACAAATTTCATATAGCAAAAGAAGCAAAAGCTAAAGTTTGAGAATAAGGATGTAAAATGAAGACAAATAGATGGTAGTTTTATGAGGAAGGTTGGATCCTATCCATGGTCTTACACTATAGCTTCATAAAATAAGGAAAAGATAAATCAAATCGATGGTATTTTTGTGAGGGACATCAGGTCCTATCTGAGGTCTTACAAATCAACTCACAAAAGAAAAACTCAAGGGGTGCCAAAACAATATTATCAAGCAAAAAGTGTGATAAAAATAAGTAAAAGATGGTGGTTTTTTTAGGAATGTTGGGTCATATCCACAATTTTACGAAATAAATCATAAAATAAAAACCCAAGGGGTATGAAAAACAAGAGAAAATGTAATAAGATAAATAAGACTATGGTACATCAAAAAACCAAAAGACCAAAAAGAAGGACTAAAGGTTTGTGAAAAAGAGGAAACTTGTTACAAAGGGAGATACCCATGCTTAAGTAACCTATAAAAAGTATTAGATAGATGTATATAGAAATCATGACAAAAAGAAAGAAATGTTGAGTCAAAGTACTTTTTAAAGAATTAAGCATTGGTGAGATCTTTGAAAACATGGCCTTTATTAATTTGAAAGCGGTAGGTGCTTAGACCAAGAATATCTTTAATTGAATATGGGCCCCACCCCACCATTTTTGGGCATATTTACCTTATTTATCATGAGTGTATTCTAATTTAAGGACAAGATCACAAAAATTAAAAGTGTGAATTTTAACATATTTGTTATGTTGTTCGGCAATATGAGCCTTGTATTGGCAGTTATGTTATAAGGTAGAAAGATGATGTTCATCAAGAAGATCAAGGGCATGAAGGATAGATTCATGTAATTTTTTGTCAATAATAATACCATGAAGAGATATACGAAGAAACAAAAGCTCAAATTCTAAAGGAAGAACCAACTTAGAACCATAGACTAGCTATAATGGAGTTGCCCTAGTGGTAGTACGTATGCTAGTTCGATAGGCCCAAAGTACAGGGTAAATATGATGATGCCAATCCATACAAGTTTCATGAATTATATTTTGAAATTTTTTTTTGATAATTTTATTAGTAGCCTAAGCTTGGCCAGTGCATTATGGATGATAAGGCATGGAAAATTTGTGATTAATCTTGAATTTATCACAAGGTTGTTTGTCATGTTTATTTTTGAAGTTATCACCATTGTCTAAAATGATGGTATAGGGAACACCAAAGTAGAAAATGATTCAATTAAGAATAAATTTGAAAATGGTAAGACCAGTGACGTTAATAAGAGGCATGGATTCTACCCACTTCATAAAGTATTCAGTAACGATAATGATAAATACATGCCCATAATAGGAGCGAGGAATTTTACCAATGAGATTAAATCCCCAAGTGGAAAATGTCCAAAGAGATTTGATATTTTAAAGTTTGGCTAGAGGTGAATGGACTAGATGATCATGAAGCTAATAAGAATTATACCTTTTAGCATATTCAATTGCATCATTTTTAAGAGTAGGCTAAAAGTAACCCATACATAGGCATTTTCAAGTTGTAGCATGTCTGCTATAGTAGCCACCACAAATTCCCCCATGTGCTTGTTCAAGAAGAGGAAGGACCTCATCTTGCATAACAGAACAGAGCAAGGTACCTTCAACATTGAAATAATAAAGGATGTTATGTCAAAATACATACTTGAAATCTTGTTTATGAATGTTATCTTTTCATGAGAATCTAAATTAGGAGGATAGGTTTGATATTCTAAGAAGTGAATGATGTCTTGATACCATGGGTTTTATTGCATGGTAATAGCCTCAATAAGATAGATAAGCAAATCTGATGGTTTAGTAGAAGATGGATATTTTCTTATTTGAATAAGAAAAGTAGAATCAGAAAGGATTTGATGTGGATGAAAGAGCTAAGTTGAAGAGGCAAGAGAATCAGTAATGGAATATTGATCTCTAGGAATAGGCTCAATAGTGAAAGAGATAAAATCCTTAGCAAGAGTGGTTGTAATTTGATGATAGGTAATAAAATTTTCACTTTTACATTGATAATCATCACTAACTTGATGATAAATAAGTTGATAATCACCTAAAGCATGAAGGTATTGAATGTCTAAATCACAAGTAGCTCACATGCCTAAAATGAGAGCTTCATACTTGGCCATATTGTTAGTGACATCAAAGGTGAAATTAAAAGCTAAAAGAATGATCTTGCCAAGAGGACTTGTGAGAATGAAACCTAACCCTACTCCTTGAAGTCATTTAGCACCATCAAAGTGAAGGGTCCAAGTATCCTCATTCAAGTCAACATTAATTTCAAGGATCTCTTTGATAACTACTTTTGGTTTAGTAGTACCAGAGGGAGTGGAAGATTAATCAATTTGATTGGCTTCAAGATTAGCGATAAAGCTATGAAAGTAATCTTTGATAGAGATAACTTGATTAAGACCTTCAATGTAAAGGATCTTGTCACCTAGAAGATCATCTTAAAGGGAAGAAGTGGCTAGAATGTCAGCTATGGCAATTTGATCAGCTATGACTTGCCCTTTAACATATTTTTAAGTGATGATGTACAGATCAAATTTCATAAGTAGAACCATACATTTACCAATTCTATCTCCAAGAAGAAAGGCTTTGGAAAATAAATGATGAAGGGGTCAGAATGAACAATGACATAATTAGTTTGGTAAAGCATATAATGATAAATATTTTTAGTTATAAAATAGATGATGATTCAATCATGATCAATTTTGGTATAACATGTTTCATAATCGATGAGGCCTCAGCTAATGTAGTAGATAGAATACTATCTTCCCATATCATCTTGTTCGACAAGCATTACCCCAACTAAAATAGGTGTGGAAGAAGTATATAGAATCAAAGGTTTATCATTAGAATGAGGATGAAGTGTGGGTGGATGAAGTAATTACTCTTTCATATTATCAAAGGCTTTTTGACATGGATCCATCCATTCTGAAGTAGTACCTTTCTTGAGAAGAGAATTGATAGAGTAAATTTGAAATCCATTTTGGGGATAAATCATCTAATTTCCCCGTGTTTACCTAAATAAATATGAATGTCAGGAATATAATGAGGAATAAGCATGTTGATGATAGCACTAATTTTAGTAGGGTCAACATCAATGCTACAGAGAGAGACTAAAAATCTTAACAATTTTTTAGATGTGACTCCAAAGACAAATTTGTAAGGATTAAGCCTGACTTTATATTTAAGGAGATGGTAAAAGATGATAGTGAGATCACAAAGATGATTCGTATGATGTTTGGATTTATCAATAAGATCATCCACATAGGTTTTAACAATTTTGTGAATGATATCTTGAAAATTATGAGTCATTACTCATTGGTAGGTGGCTCCATTATTTTTTAGGCCGAAGGGCATTTTAACATAGCAATAAGTTCTCCATTCCATGGTAAAAGTAGTCTTATATTGGTCCTCAGGAGCGATATAAATCTTATTATATCCCAAGAAGCCATCCATAAGAGATAACATTTTGTAACTAGCCATGGAATCAACAATGGCATCTATTAAAGGTAAAGGGAAGTTGTCCTTGGGACAAGTAAGATTAAGTTTATGTAAATCAATGTAAATTAAAATGACTATAGTGGGATAATGTTGGAGACCCATTCAGAATAATCCACTGGTTTGATAAATTTAGCATCAAGTAATTTGATGATTTTTTTATGGCATAAAGTTGAAACTTCAAGTGGAAATTTTCTTTGTTTTTAATAGACAAGCTTGGCATTAGGATAAGTAATGATGTTATGCACCACAATGTGAGGGTCAATTCTAGGCATGTCCTCATAGGACCAAGTGAAAGCCTCATGATATTTGTCAAATAATAATCTAAAATTATCATGTTTGATAGGTGAAAGCTCTCAAGAAACTGTAATTGGTCAAGGACAAGATGGGGTACCATATTCAATATGAGAGGTTGCTTCCATAGTCATGTCATTATCATCTTAAAATTGGTATGGTATGTTAGGTAAGGTATAAATTGGATTTATTTTAGGATCAATGCTATAAATGTAGTTGTTGAAGTAAGGAGTTTTAGTCTTGAAAATTCCAAGTTTATGATGCTATCGAGGAAGTTGAGGTTCTCAAGCATAAAGTATCTCAAGGATAGCTTCATCACTAGGCAAGATAGGAAGAGGACCATAATACTCAACATCTGCTTTAAGATCTAAAATTTGATTTCCATGTCAATCATACTTAGAATGTATTTGATGAACATTAGTTGCCTTGGCATCAAGTGTAATTTCAAGAGTAGAAGAAGTAGATGGAGTAGAAGATATTTGTGTGTTTGTGGATTCAATGATGGGATAAGGATTAGATATAATGACTATATCCAAAGGTGGTAAAGGAGGTGTAATAAATTCTAGAGATTTGAAAGGCATAATTTATTCTAGCACCTAAGGAGTATTGATAAGAGGATAATTGATAGGAGGTACATGACCCTCAGGGTCTAAGGTATGATCCACATAAATGGTATGAACATCTTGATTAAAATAATGAATTTGGGCTAAGGTTTTATGATAATGCTGGACATCCAAGTCTCTAGATTGAGCTTGGTCATGATATAATTGTCATCATATGTTGGAGAAATTGCACATGCTTGACAATTTAGGGGAGTTTCAAAGGTTGAAATCATAATAATACTAAATGTACGAGGAGACATGATCAGAGGATTTTGAAATAATTTAGCCACTCTAAAATCATTGAAAGTGAAGGCATCTTCTAGTAGAGAAAGATCCTGAGCATTGCATGAAGTGGGAAAATTGGTAATCTCATCCATGAAAGGAACAATATGATCTCTTGGTAAGAGAGAAGGAGGAAGCCATTATGAAATATAGGGAGGTAACTTGGTAGTATTTCAATTACTTTTCAAATCATTAGGCTCATCATCATCAAAATCTATAAGAGTAACTTGTAAATCAGGATTCATGTTGATGAACGTAGGTAAAGGAGAACTATTGATCTTAGGAATTGTAGAAACACAATATTGTGATTTAGGATTAGGTATTTAGATATTCCATGGGTTAGGATTGGCTTCAATCTTATAACATTTTCCATTATTTAATAATTTATTACATTGGCTACTAGAAAAATCAATGGCCCTCATTTGATGAGTCCATGGATGACCAAAGAGTATGTTATAAGATAAAGGTAGATCAAGGACCATAAGCTTGGTTAAAACTATTTTAGGTCATATGGTTAAAGGAAGCCAAATAGAACCAAGTGGCTTTTGCTTAGTCTTATCAAAACCATGACAAGTAAGATGGGTTTGCCTAAGATGATCCCTATTATAACCAAGTTTTTGTATAAGCCATAAATATGTCACATTAATACTATATCCTTCATCAATTAGAAATTTTTGAATAAGAGTGGTATTAATGGCTACTTTGATGAATGGCAGATCATCAACATGAAAAATAATTTCATCATTGATCATGTCTTCTTCAAATAATTCAATAGAGGGCTTGGAATAAGGTCACATAGTTTCAATGGTATTGACATTGGTAGGTTGAGAATCAATAGAAGGTGGTTCTTCATTTATGGAAAAAGGATCTTCAATTTCTTGAAGTTGTTGCATAAGGAATTTATCATGATAGGGTGGAGTATGAACCAACTCCATATGTGGAATCTTACAGGGCATAGAGTTAAGTTCTTCAAGAAAGTTCCAATGAGATTTATAAAAACCAACATGAAGCTTGGGAGGTAGATTATATTCTGGAAGAATAGATGTGGTTGGAGAATGATAAAGAGGAAGTTATTCCTTAGGTGCTTCCAAATCAGGATTAGTAGTGGTAGTATCTTTAAGAAGTTATTCTTCCAAAGATGGATTTTTAGGCTTGGTAATGGGATATTTGTGAGCTAGTTTGTGATGATAGTTGACCTTAGTAGTATTGACATGTTGAGAATTATTAAATTATTGGACATAATCAGCATCAATGGCATAAACATCCTTATAAATTGATTAATTATTTGAAGAGGGTTTTTTATTGTTAGAGGTAGAAGCTTTATAATTTTGTCATTTTTAAGAGGTAGTAGTGTACTCTTGACAATGAAGATTTATCATAGCTTTATGATTGATTGAATCACCAAGCATATAAGAGACATAAAATTTAGTGATCCCTCTATAAGATTCATGAGAATTCCCAATGTTGGCATCAAACCAAAAAAATAGATTGGGGTCATAACACCTAGGAAGAACATTGGGATAGATGAAAGGTTTTGAGGGTGGTAAAATTGCTTCATTTATTGAACCGAAAGAGGTGTATGAGAAAGTAAAGGAACATCAGTTTTGCAAACTCCTAGTTTGGTTTCTGAAGCATTGCTAGTGATGGCATTAGATGTTTTGGATATATCCTTTAAGAATTTTAGGATTAGGTTCAAATTGCTTTATAAGAAATTCACGTTTAGCTTGATCAAGAGTTTCATTACATGTTTATGGAGCAAAGGTTCAAATGTTATATTGAAGAGTGGGAGTCAAATCTATGATAAAGAGTTTAAATAAGCTATCACCAGTCATTTTATGGTTGGATTTATGGTCCAATGATTTCCATATTTTGATAAAGTCATGAGTTAATTTAGTGAGATATTTATTAGCATTGATGAAGTGGCTAAGACAATTTTTGAGATCATTTTGTTGAATTTATTTAACCAAAGGATTAACTAAATCTTCAAGTTTCCAAATAGAATGTTGGGATAGTTTATCATACCATTCTAATACATCATGGGTAAAAATTTTTACTAAGATTTTAGATGCAACAAAGGTATTAGTTTGGATCCACTCTTTGTAAAGGTTTTCAAAGGCTTTAAGAAATGAGGAAGGGTCTTTAGTCCCATCATATTTCATAGTTGGAAATATGTTACCAATATCAATGGATATAATGAAGGGAGGTAAATGCTCATTTTGAATAGTTTAAAGAATTTTGTTATTCATTATGGGTTGAGGAATAACATTGCCTGAGGCATCCCTAAGAGGTGGAGGAATGAAATTGCGATTAACTTCAGGATGCATAGTTAGAGGTTGATTAGCCACATTGATTAGATGTTGGTGAAGTTGCATCATTTGATGGGTGTTAGAATTTTGCATAACTTTCATATTTTGGATGACTTAAGATAAAATATGAGTTGTATTAGGAGGTGGGTTGGTGTTAGTAGGAACACTCCCCAAATTGGTATTAGGGGGAGGATTACTAGAAGAAGGATTACTAACAGGATTAATAAGTGAACTTGTATCATTAGTTTGAATATTTTGAAGATGAGAAGTTTTTTGGTACGTAAAGAAAGGATTAGATCCATCAACTTCATCTTGAGGTGTTAATTTTACTATATTGTAGGCCATGGATGAAGGATGAAAAGAGGTGCCCCAAGAGTGAGGGTACTCTTAGGAGGAAAAGAGAGGGAGAAATGAATATCCCATATAGTATCTAAATGTATTTAAGCTATCTAAGAATATTTTAATAGCATACTTCATTATGACTAAAGATAGATAAAAAGATTGCAAAGAAGGAAAGATAAATAACTAGATTTATAAACAAGGAAGACAAAAAGCAATACAGGGTTGATTAGGTCAATCCAATATAGGAAATAGGCCTTAAAAACTATATAAATTTGATTGGGTTGATCCATTACAGTGCACAAAGGTTAGAAAAAGGTGTAGGGTCAATTGGGTTGACCTATTATAATAGACAAGGAAAATGAGAAGGTTTATAACAAGTTATGAACTAAAATAAGACAATTTTTATAGCTAATCTAGGAAAGTAAGAATTGAAGAGGAAAAAAAAGTCAATTAGATCAACATTGACCAATACAATTGAAGTAGACAATATAAAATATTTCACTAATGTTGGATAATTCAAGTTCTTATACACATAATTGATCAAAGAGAAAGCAATCAACTATAAAATTAAAGATCTAAATAATTGGTCAACCTAAGAAGTTTATTATATTATTAAGAATATGATTTTAAATGTGATGGGAAGTTGGTTGTAAGCAAGGAACTAGATAGCATTCTAAGGATAGTTTCAAGTAGTTTGGACTGAAAGAGATTATAAAAGAGAAAGCAATCAACTATAAAAGTAAAGATCTAACTAATTGGTCAACCTAAAAAGTTTATTATATTATTAAGAATATGATTTTAAATGTGATGGGAAGTTGGTTGTAAGCAAGGAACTAGATAGCAATCTAAAGATAATTTCAGGTAGTTTGGGCTGAAAGAGACTATAGTGACAATAGTATAGGCTTCATATTGGGGCCTACCCCCTCATTTCACACACCACATCAATAAGGGTGTCAGGTGATTAGCCAGAATATACCATTAACCATGCTTTATACTTAACTAGAGTATCAATTTGGCTTTCCCCTTGGTGATGAAATCCAAGTAGGTTGGCCTTGGGTAGATAAATATTAAAATGCTTGTTTGGATTATGTGATTTTTCCTTATGTGCATAAAATAGAAATAGTGAAACTAAATGGTTAATTAAAAAGCCCCTAATTAGACTATGTGAACTATTCTAAGCATGCAAGCAACAAGAAAAGAAACGTGTGAACTAATCACTAGCATATAGAGATTAATTCCAAATTAAAATAAGGTATAGCATTGACACTATATGTACAAAATATAAAATAAGATTGATAGGGTCAAACCTGTACTATGAAATTAAGGTTTGAAAATGAATAGGGTCAGTCAGGGTTAACCTAGTTATTCAAACAGCACATAGAACATAAAATTGGGTCGACAAGGTTGATCTAGTTGATTGTATAGGGGTAGTTTTGAAGACTAAAAATTGTGAAAGGAAAGATAGAAAATAAAGAGATAGAGAGATAGAAAAGAACCTTGGTAGATCAAATATGTTGAGAATGAAGATTTCTAGTTAAGAACCTTGGAATATGCTTTAAAAATCTACTAACTAGGTCAACTGGGTCGATCAAGCTTTGCCAAATCCTACTACTAAGTGCTTAGATTGTAAAGGGTCAACTCAGTTGACCTAGTAATTAAATATAGATGCTTGAAAGTGTACAAGGTTGACTGGGTCAACCTATTAGTCTAAACTAAAAGTCTAGAAACTTATACTAGATCATTTGAGTTGATTTAGTTACCTGTTCCTAAAAACTTGTGCATAGAGATTATAATTAGGTCGATAGAGTCGATCCAGTATGATAGATATATGATAAAAATTAATGCTAAAAATAATGAAATGAGTTGAAATAAATATTTCAAGGTTTAGTTTCATGTTGAGTTCACCAGAATATATGAAATCATAAATGCATCATGTCTATAAATTGATCATAGCTCAGGAATGATAAAGCATACTTACTCTTTTGATTGGGAGTACATTTGTTAAGCAAGAGTATGACCAATATGGGGATCTGCTAGACCCAATTAGGGAATCACTTGTCACAATACACCATGTGAGGTAGGGTTTTAAAGCCTACAATATGACACAATCACACAATAACCCTAAAAGAATCATAAGGTTTAATATTCATCTATTCTAACAAACAACAAAGTAAATCTAATCTAGTGCACACCAAAGCTTGTGGCACAAAAAAATGGTTAGAAGTAATCAAAATATGTATAATAGAATCTCAATTAAGCTAAGTTTGAGGAAGACCCTACTACATGGAATATGAAGAGTAATATTATTTGAGCCAACACTTATGCTACTTATATCTACTAAAGAAAGGAGAAAAAAGTTAGAATATGCTTACCTAAATGTGAACCCATTGAGACTCAATCTCTCCCTTTGTCAAAGGGGCTTCACAAGAGGTTGTTGTGGTTTGTAAGGATCACTAAGAAAGGTCAAAGCATCTAATATTTATCCACAAAACTAGATTCTCTAAGTAAAAACTCTAAGCTAAGATTTCTCAAGTAGAATGGTGGAAGATCAGATTGTGAAGAAGCACAAGAGAATAATAACTCTTGATTACATATATAAATAATGATGAAATGATCTTGTATTTATAGGCAAATCTTTCCCTAAATCCTCCTATAAATGTTGGTTTGATAGGGTCAACCTAGTCGACCCTATATGTTTTTGGGGATAATTGACTAGGTTTGAGCTAGGTCAGCCAAAAAGCTAACAAACCTAAAAAGTGAAAAATACCCCTAGAATATACAGGGTCAACCCAGTTAACCTAGTACATCCAACTATCCAAAAGGGAATTAAAGCAAGAAAAGGATGATATAAAGATTAAAAAGAATAGAGTGTGTAAGGGAGGAGTAATAGCTTAGGGAATGGTTTCAAGAGTTGGTTGCAATGGTAATAATGTGGTAATAAGAGATAATAATCATACAAAGTACCAAAGGTTTGCCCACCCCTTTCCTGGTACACCCTTTAAGGCATGCACTTAGAGAGATTGAGTCTCGATGGGTTCTTACAAGATGTAAAGCATTGTATTTGATAAAAGTTGAAAATATTATGTGTATGCAATCTCTTCTTCAACTAATTTTGCTTTCGCCAATGATGCACATGTGTATCTACCTATAGAGATAATAAAATTTACCCCAACTTTTTATTTATTTTCTAAGAACTTGTCAGTCTTTGAAAATTATCTCACCAATTCCATCAAATCCCATTTTTATCAACATATATAGGGATCATATATGGTGACAATTCACATCCATAAATATAAAGATAAGTGAAGGTGGGAAATTGTATAAACCATGCTCCCTTGTTGCCAATCTCTATTGATGCCTTTACATATATCCTCATGTTATATGGATCTCATTCAAATATTTGAATCACATACTATATGAATGCATCATTTACTCTTCAAAATTAATGTTCACTTCCTTTCATATCAAGTTCAGGATAGAATTCATATAGTTTTGTAGTCTTGATGTCTCCTACTTGATTCAACCCATTGTAAAATCTTCTCCTAGAAACTATATAAACCAGATAAGAAGTCATGTATAATTTGGAAGTTTTTTAACTTCCATCAACTTCTTATGGATTGAATCACTGATTATTTTTTCCTAATTGATATATTAATTATTTTGGTGAGTAATACATATATATCTATAAGTCTAAGTCTATAAATTCCTTATAACTAGCTTCCTCACTACTCTATGCAAGAGTGTGATCATATCATTAGCTTCATTCATGAATTCAAATCTAGAAAGATTATTTAGAAGTCTTGTTGTTTTATGTTTAGGTTTTATTAACCATTGCTTTTTCACCTATTTTTCATAGGAATTTGTGTTGTCTTCCCAGAATTATTGAGCAGAAGTAGAATTCAAATCAACATTGGATTCCCTTTATATAAATATAAGTAGTTTATCAATATGTTTCAATGACAAACATATAACATATTCTCCTATAGGATATTTAACCTCTCTCTTCTTAGTATCATAATTCTCAACTATAGTTAAGATTAATTATGGACACTATATAGAAGTTGGGAATGCAAATACATGTGCCAACCCGCTGTCATGTATGTTTTGGACATAATTTGTTTTATGTAACATGTTGATTCTATTGAAAAAGTATTCCATGTCAACATTTCTAAAATTAGTTTTTATTATGTTCTCAATATTTGATTCCATATTTGATGGAGGAACAACACCTTGAAACTCATACTTCATATATGATCCTTCTCCTTGTGGAACCTTTTTTGGGGGATTTTTCTTTGGATTATCATTAATGGGAGTCCTAAATTTTGACATCTAGGAGTAAACACTAATTGGATTAAAAACTTGCACTACATTGTCCCTGATGAAGATGAAATTTTGAAAGTATTCAATCAAAAAACTTGTTTGTTGAAAAATTTCAAATATAGTTATCAGAGTCTAGTAGGGTTGCCTATAGGGGTATCAGGCTTTGAGGGTAGTGATGGCATAAATGTCAAGTTTTTTAGGTTGTGTAAGCACACCTATCATATTTTATGAGTTTTGAAAGTACACCTATCATATTTTGATAGGTTTATTGATAGAGATAGGATCCAATTGGTTGATGAGTAGAGTAGTTAGGACCTAGTGCATTTGAAAACAAGTAGGGTGGGATCTGATTGTGTGGCTAGTAAGTGCAATGGGTTCTAGGGATATTTTGAGAAAATTTGAGATTTTTCTAAGTATTCTTGACCTAAAAAAATACAAAGAATACATAGGTAAAATGGATCTTAGAGAATATAAAGGGATTCAGAAGAGTTTGTAAACAACAAAAGATAGAAATATTTGAGAATTTAACTATAAAGGAAAATGGGATGGAATAAATAAACTTTTCCTACCTTATCCTCTAAAGTTATAAACCTTATTTACTGACTAAAAATCTCCAAATTTGAAAAAAGTTGTAACACATGAACAAGATTAGGAGATGTGAATAGAATGCAAAGGAGGAGTTCAATGAATTTTCAATAAGGTGTAAATAATATTAAGAATGAATAATTTAATGGTTAAAACCAAATTAAAAACATTATCATAAATAGAGGGGTTAGTGACATTAATGGCCAAAATTTTGTGGTTTATTCTTAGATAGATTAAGATTCAATGATGTTTTTTGCATATAAATCAGGATTCTATGAGTGTGTCTACATAAGTTGTGGGTTCCATGCATATTGCTATCATTGAAATCAAATTATGAGGGTATTGTTAGCATGCCTATCAGGTTATAATGGTTGTATTAGCAAGCCTATCAGAATCTGACTAGGATGTTGACATGATTATCAATTTTTGAGGGTCATTCTTACATTGGCATCAAAATATGATAGGGTCATTAAAACATTTTGAATTTGTAAAACAAAAAAAATTGGATAATTTTCAATCTTTTTGCATAATTTTGACCTTATGAAGATGAATTTTATCGAATATAAGAATTTTAACCTTGAATAAATTTGAATTATTTTGACTTTTCTCAATTTTTTACAATCAAAATAATTAATATTTTTACTTTTTGACCATTATTCAAAAATTTGTACAACAATTAGCTCTAACTGGGGACTTTGAACTGGAAGTAATGAGAGTAAAATCCTAGACTCTAGTTCCCTAGACAAGTGCATCTCCATTGGGTTATGGAGTCATTTAAATTTTGACAAAAAGATAAACTTAGGATAAAGCATGAGATTTTAGAGGCAAGAGAACCAACTCATAGGGAGAAAGACATGAAACAATATGACATAACATAAAACAAGCCTAAAATGCAATGAAAAGGGAAACACAACCAAAAAAATTATATGCATACTTACATGTAAGGAATAATCTTACTTTCACTTGAATTAATGTTTAAGATATTGCCCATTTGTAAGGAAACATAAAAAGTGTGCCATCATGATAGGCCAAATATAAAGTATTGTCTCCATCGAAGTGTTTGATTTTGAAGGGGCCCATCCATAAGGATTCTAATTTTCCATGACTTCCCTTTGGTTCTTTGTATCTATCCCATACAATAACAAGATCTCCCACCTAAAAAACCCCTTTTCTTTATTTTTTTAATCAAAAATGACTTTTACTTGAGTTTGATGCTTGGTAATTATGTCAACAACTCGGGATCTATATTCTTCAAGCTTATTAAAATAGATAATTCTTTTATCTAAAGAAATTTAAAAGTTTTGATTCTCAATGGCCCTGGCCAACTGAAGTACATGTAGTTCAAGTGTTATTGGAATTGTTGCATCAATCTCATAAATCAATTTAAATATAGACATACCTATGGATTTATTCCATTTTATGTGATATTCCCATAATTCATCATACAACTTCATATGTCAGTTTCTATGATTCTCATCAACTAACTTGTGAATTATTGTGACCAAGTTGTTATTACTAGATTTAGCTTGACCATTTCCCTATAGGTAATAGTCTAAAGAGTGGGACAATGAGATGTCATATATATAGTATAATTCAATCAACTATGAAGAAGAAAAATTTGAAGCATTATCTATTACTATTTTCTATGGGACACCATATCTCACCAAGATGTTCTCTTTGATGAAATTACAAACAACTTCTCAAATTATTTATTTAATTAGGATGGATTATACCCACTTGGTGAAATAATGTGTAACATTAAGAACATGTGTGTATCCTACACTTGAATGATTAGTTCCTAAAAAATCCAATCCCCATTGTTGGAAATGTTCTATTATTACTATATTAAGAGGAAATGTTGTAAGTTGTTATCCTCTGATGAACTATGGACAAGCTTCACATTTTATTACCCATTCATCTGAGTCTTTGAATAGTGTTGGATAATAGTAGTGAGGTATTAAGATATTGTAGGATATCACTGAAGTAGAAAAGTGTCCACCACAAGCTTGATCATGAAAATATTGTAAGAGCTCATTTTGTTTTTCATTGTCAACACACCTCAATAAAAATCCATCATTACTTTTTTTTAACAATGTACCATCCCAAATTACATCTTTTTCACCTTTTAGCTTTAGTGTTCTACTTTTTTTTTAGGAACTCATGTTCTACTCTTCTATTTGCATTATTAGCATAGTAGTTGCTTTGGAAGCATATGCTTTGTAAGTCATCCCTGAAACATATTTGTTTTATCCCACATGCATGAGATTAAAATAGTTATTAAGAATAGAATTAGTATTTAAGTCAGTGTTAAGGCCCAATGAAGGCATCCATGAATTGTATTGAATTGAGCTTGCTCAAAGGAGGTTGCCTCCTCAAAGAGGCCAGTGATTCTATAATTTTTCTATTGTAATTTAGTTCTATTTGTTTCATTTAATATATTGTTGATTTTCATAGTTTATTTCATGTATTTGAAATTATATGCTAATTTGTTCAAGAAGGACCTTTCATATGGTATCAGAGCACTTTCTAGGGAGAATTTTGTTTTTACTACCCACTGTATGCTCTCACCTTACCGTAATTGGATTCTGGTGATCAAAAAGTGGTAACAAATCCATTCTCAGCCCCTCTGTGGGATAATCTAGATCTACAGTTTCATTTTGGCAACAAGACATCACCAAAGATCATGATTTTCTACTCAACCACATTGCATTTGTGTTCTACTCCAAATTTTATCTTCTATTTTGAATTAAGGTAAAAACCTATCTGCTTAATTATGGGAATTTCTTGGGTGAAATCCTTAAGACTCATTATGAGGAGTACCATAAGAACCCCAAAGTATCCATCTCACTGAGAGGACCTAACAGTGAAATGAGTAACAACCCCTTCTTAATTGACTAGTTCCCACCCATGAGGAAAACCAAGAGTTGTCATTAAGAGGTAAATCCATGGCCAAAAAATTTTTGGAGAGTGTTACTCACTCAGATGGCATTAGTGGCCAAAGTGATTTTTATAAACCCTTTAGGCAACCATTCAAAATTGGGGTCCATTTTTTTCAGATAGATCAGAAGCAAAACAAATTATAAAACCATATTAGTTTTAGAAGACTATCAACAAAGTAGCAAAAAACAAAAAATCAAAATAACCAAAAATCAAGTGTTGGAAATTTTCATTTTTTTACAATATCTTCCCATTTATAGCCTTGTTGCTTCTCAAAATTTACTAAGACACCTAAAATTGAATTCTCCATATTTATTCCACTCCAAATTTCCACAAATCTCATTTTTTTATTTTTTCAAGTTTTATCATAACTTTCTTAGTTCCTATCTATTTGCCTTAAAATGTTTACACAGTGTTCATCTCCCTTTTCTGCTTATTCATCCCTCCTTGATAATTTATTTATTTTTTCCATTTTCCCCTCTAAAACTACCCTTGTCTTCATCAATCATATTCCTTATATGCAAAAAAAATAGTAAAAGTACCTTTACCTCTCCCAATTTTATCTACATTAAAAAATTCATTTACTAAACATGTCCTAACTTTAGATTTCCCACCCATTGCAAAATAATGGTTATGGTAGTCACATGTGTAGGCACCAAGATCATGGAGGAAGAAATTGCAGCTTTGACAACTCATGTCACTGACTTAGCTGATATGGTATGTGGATTGAATGCACAGAATGGCCTTTTGCTCAGTAGATTATAGAAGATGGAGTCTTCTTCTGAGCATACTTTTCATCCACCAACCCACCATGTGGGACCAAATTGGACTTTCCAAGCTCAATGGTACAGACCTAATAGGCTAGATTTATTATGTTGAGCAATACTTCAACCTTCATAATACTTATCATCTCAACAAAGTTCCAATTGATTTCTTCCACTTGGAGCTAGAGTCAATCCAATGGTACCATTGGTATCTCAAATCTATTAGTGTAGGTTTTAATTTTTCCCTATTTTTTAATTAGAGAAATTGTATTTCTTGTGCATACATGGAGTTTTCCTACATTTGTGGGATAGGCTAGCTTATGTGGAGGTGTGTGTCATAGATGTGTCATAGGTGTCATAAGAATGTCATAAGTAACTACCTTGATGGGAGTTACTTCTCTATTCTTAGCACCTTGTCACCACCTTTCATGGAGGGGTTATAGTCTATTCTTGGTGTGCCTTGTCCACCTTTCGTGGAGGAGTTACTTACTCTCCTATATGCATTCCTCACTTTGGCCATCTCATGTTAATCAGATTTTGGTTTTCTCCATTTTGTCTTGTGCAATTTAGCTTCTTGTATAATTTCAAATTGCTTTAGCATCTATGTGGTGTGCACTTGCTTCATCTCATGTGATCACGTCTCCATTGCATTCACATTATCCAGATTCTGGCAACAACTCCAATATGGTATCAGAGCAAGAACAGTAATCATGTGTCTAGTTATGTTGTTAGTTTATTTTGAAATCAAGAGGAGTGGAGTTCTCTTTATTTTTTTATTTCTAGATCTGATCTAAAATTTAAAAAAAAACTTTCAATATCATTTCTTGCATCTTTTCTTTGGGATCCTTGGCCTTTGGGTGTCTTGGTTGTCTTCTCTTCAGTCCTTGCAAGCTTTCTGGCACCTTCTTTGCTCTGATATGGTTTAGCAGTTGGCTGATTCTGTGCCTTATTTTGTTGATTCAGCTTGGGCACCATTATTGTGAACAAAGGGAGGAGCAACATCAGCAACAACACCGTGCCAAGCAGTAGCAATGCCTTCAGCATCAGCTACACCAAGCAACCGTACGGCGTCCAGGTCTGTAGGTTATTTTTTTTGCAAATCAAAGTCAGAACTGTTTTCTTTCAAAAATGGCACTTTATTTTCTGGTTTGGCGTCCCATGTGGACCCTTAGTCACTAGGCGTCCTATTTTCTACACCTGGCATTTTGTTTCTGCACCTGTTTTTGTCTCTTCTGTGGTAAATCTGTGCTGGAAGTGTTAAGTCTATATTCTATGTTGAAAGTGCTAAAATATGCATTGTGTTGGAAGTGTTGGAAGGGAGCATGTTCATTGGTGAAGCCCTGATTTCATCTTCTTGGTAGTGCCTATCAAGGCCTTAGACATCACACAACAGCTATCTCCCTTTATTTCCTCTTATTATTAAAAAAAAGTAAAAAAAAACTAGCTGGAAATTCATTTTTTTGCCTTACTAGTTGTATTTTTTACTAAAAGAGGAAGGTAAACTTGCTTTCACGCATACCGAGACAATTAGTTAAACTTGATTTCACAAATACCTTTTTATTTATATTCCTCACTCTGTGCTGAATCCAACGAGTGGTTGGAAGGCCACTTTCTCTCTCAAAACAGGCATTTTTTTAATATTTCAGTGCTTTTTTTTGCAAAAATACTAGTTTATGAGAAAATTGAACCTTTAATATCTTGCAAACGGTAGCTTGGATTTGGGTGCCACTTTTTTCAAAAGTGTTTTTAATTCAATTATCCATATTTTAGGCTTGTTATTTGTAAAAAATGAACAAGTTTATAAAGTGCCTAAAATTTGGGTCTCTCGGGACGCATTTTCGGCTGAGTCCGATGTCCTATTTGCTTAAGTCTTGCACTGATTACTCTAAGACACATTCTCAGCTGAGCCCGACGTATTTTAAGTGTGCACTTTCATATTTTTTGGGGGCTCAATATTTCGGGGGGGTGTGATTGCTTTTCACAACTTGCAAATCTTTGCTTTCATTCTCCTTTCTATATAATTTCACTACTTGCAATCAACACAACTTCACCTAAATTCAGATTAAAATGGATTATTTTCAACTTAAACTCCTAACACCCTTCAACTATCATGAATTGAAGGTTAAAATGTCAATCATTCTTAGAAGCAAAGGGTTGTATAGGATCACCATGGGTACTGAAGTAGAACCCAACACTGATGTTGAAAAGGTCAAGTGGTACAACCGTAGTGATGAACCCTATGGACTACTGAGCTTGTCCGTGTCTCTAAAACTTCTCTTCCATTTATAAAAATCTAAAACTCCTAAAGAAATATGGGACACCTTAGAAAACTTATTTAGGAAGCTTGATGAGATGAGAGGTCATGAGCTCAAAAACGAACTCATAAGTCTAAGTCCTAGCAACTTTGACACCCTATAGGACTTCTTCACTAATTTTAAGGCCCTTAGATTGAAATTTAAATACTGTGGGATAGATAATAAAGATGATCAACTCATTCTTTCTATTCTCGCAAAGTTAGGTCCAAGCTATTCAGTCTTTGTCTCCACTTTTCATGCCACAAAAAGTGCCCTTGGCACTACATGGAAAATGCCTTCTTTGGATTCATTCATTGCCAACTGAGCAAGATAAGATAATTCAAATGGGCACAATGAAGTCTACTCAACCCCAAGCTTTGATATCTAGAAATAGTAAGGATAAGACTTCAACAAAGGAGAAGAAGAAAAATAACAAGGACCTGAAGAAGAAGAAAGAAAACAACAATCCTGCCAAAAAGAACACTAAGTCTTCATCCTCCAATGCTAAACCTAAGAATAAGGTTAAGTGTGCCTATTGTAAAAATAAAGGGCATGATGAATATAAATGCATGAAGAAACAAATAGATCACCTAACTCATCTTCTAGAGAAGAAAAACATAGGTGTTCCAGAGTCCATCAAGAAGAATTCATCTACCCAAGATTCTACCAACGCAAAAGGCAAGGGTAAGGAAAAAGAAAAGGGCAAGGCCCTTTTAGCTACTACAGCTTCTACAACATCATGGGTCATTGATTCAGGTGCTTCTCACCACATGGGCTCTTCACTAGTTGAGTTTTCATCTTTAGAGCCTTGTAGCAAGACTTCAATTAGTTTGGGTGATGACACATCAGTTTTTGTTGTAGGGAGAGGGTCAGTTGAAATGGAAGGAGAAAAATTCAATAATGTTTTAAGTGTTCCTTCTCTTTCAACCAATCTCCTATCAGTGTACCAAATCACTCACATTGGTCAGGGTATGAGAGTTGAGTTTTCACCAGATTTAGTGGCTATCAAGGAGTTGCATAGTGATACTACAGTGGCAGTGGGTACAGCAAATCACCAAGCAAGGTTATACACCTCACATTTTGCATCAGATTCTTCTCTAACAGCATTGCTGACTCATTCAGATGGAGTTGGCAAATTATTGCATGAGTGGTTTGGCCACCTTAACTACCGCTACCTTGAGCAACTTTGCAAAAATGACTTGGTCATTAGCTTGCCTCGTGTCCGATTCTCAAAAGGACTTTGCGAGGGGTGCTCCCTTGGAAAGCATCCCAAAGCAAAATTTGACAAAGGCAAAGCTTGGCGGGCTTCAAAACCTTTGGAGTTAGTCCACATTGATGTATCGAGACCCTTTTCTAAACCATCTTTCACAAGGGCCAAGTACATCCTCACTTTCATTGATGATTTCTCTAGGTACACTTGGATATATTTTCTCAAACAAAAGTCTGAAGTGTTTGAAAATTTTATAGACTTCAAGGCTCTTATTGAGAAATAGAGTGAAAAATCCATCAAGGTTCTTTGAACTGATAATAGAGGAGAGTATGTCAGCATCAGGTTTGAGTAATTTTGCACCACAGAGGGGATTAATTTGTAGTGCACAATCACTTACAATCCTTCACAGAATGGGGTTGCAGAATGCAAGAATAGGTTCTTGAAAGAGATGGGTAGATGTATGATTCACTCCAAATCCTTAGCACCATAGTACTAGGCTGAAGCCATCAATGCTTGTTACATTCAAAATAGGGTTCCTCACAAAGCTTTGAAAGGGATAACACCCTTTGAAGCTTGACATAAAAGGAAACTTGATGTTGAGCACCTTAGGGTTTTTGGATCCCCAACCATGGACTGCATTCCAAAGAAGAAACACAAAGCTATGGAATGTTAGTCCAAGCCTTACATCTTTGTAGGATATTTAGATGGTATTAAGGGGTATCATCTTCTAGATCCAGTCACTCATGAGTTCATTTTTAGGAGAGTCCTAGAGACTCAACACTTGACACTTCTTCTCCCTTACCAGATCTACTTCTTCATGATGATTCCTCATTAGATTCAGATCAGCCACAGTAGGCTCTCGAGCCAAAGACATCTTCTTTGAGTTTAGACAGTGAGGATAGTGATACAGGGTCATCCACCTCTAGTCAGTCAAAGGATGAGGAGTTAGCACCTAACTCACCCACTTCTGGGCCTCTTTGGGCCAGACAGATACTTGAGAGTGTTGGCACTTGGGTAAGAGATCTTGTAGATGACAGAAGTACTAGGGGGGATTTTTAGAGAGATCCACATGTCTTCTTTGCTTTAGTTTTGGATCCATAGACTTTTTGAGAGGCATCTGGGGTACCTGAGTGGGATAGTGTTATCAAGGAAGAATATTCTTCCTTAATCAAAAATCACACTTGGGATTTGACTTCACTTCCTAAGGGAAGAAAGATGGTTTGATGTAAGCGGATATATCAAACCAAGTTTGCAGTAGATGGGTCGGTTGATAAGTATAAGGCATGATTGGTCACCAAGGGTTTTTCACAGGTGGCAGGCATTGACTACTCAGAGACCTTTGCACCCATTTCATATATGACTTCTATCCGACTCACCTTGGCTATTGCCGCAGCACATAGTTGTGATGTGCATCAGATGGATGTGAAGAGTGTCTTTTTTCACAGAGACCTAGAGGAGGAGATCTACATGGAGTAGCTACCAAGATTTGTTCAAGATTCTTCATTAGTATACAGATATAAGAAATCTATCTATCACCTCAAATAGACCCCTCGAGCTTGGTATGCCAAGATGGATTCCTTCCTTCTCACAGTGGGTTTCACTAGGTGCCATTCTGATCCCAATGTCTACTTCTTGTGGCAGGATGATTCGCTCCTAATTTTGGTTCTATATGTTGATGACCTTTTGATCACCGGGAGTTCTCCATCAACTATTGTAGCAGTGAAGGCATCTCTCCAAGATAGATTTGACATGACAGACTTGGGTTTGTTGCACTACTTCCTTGGCATTGAGATCTCACAGTCAAATTCAAAGATTTCTCTTACACAGCCTAAGTATGCTCTTGACTTATTGGCTCAATTTCACATGGCTAATTACAATCCATCTTCGACTCCCTTTCTATCAGGATTCAAGCTTGAGGTTGATTGTTCTTCACCATTGGTTGATGCCACTCAGTATCGACAACTTGTTGGTAGTCTCATCTACTTGACTCACACTAAGCCTGACATATCATATACAATGGGACTTGTCTCCAGATTCATGTAGGAACCTCATGAGCTGCATTGAAAAGTAGTTAAGAGGATCTTGCATTACATACAGTGTTTACATAGATACGAGATTCATTACAAATTTGGCATAGAGGTTGACTTGGTTGGATATATAGATTCAGACTAGGCTGGTGATTCACAGACTCACAAGTCCACTTCTAGTTACAGTTTCTCTCTAGGTTCTAGTCCTATCAGTTGGTCTAGCAAGAAGCAGAATGCTATTGCTATATCATCCACAAAGGCAGAGTATAGGGGAGCTATTAATGCAGCTACTGAGGCTATTTGGCTTCAAGGGATTCTTTTTGAGTTTGGCATTCCTATCAGGCAGCCCACCATCATTTATTGTCACAACTAGAGTACCATTCAAATTTTCAAGAATCTGGTTCAGCACCAGTGGACCAAGCACATAGAGATTCACATGCATTTCATTCGAGAGCTTATTCATAGTCAGGTCATTAACTTGATATTTTGTCAGTCTTCAGATCAGGTTGCAGACATCTTCACCAAACCTTTCACTGAGATCAAGTTCATTCATCTATGAGCTCTTCTTGGGGTGCGGTCCACATTTGCAGTATCATCATCTTCAGGGGGGGCCCACTAGCCTCTTCTTTCTTTTATGTCTCTCTTTTGGGGGGGAGTTTTTTCCTACGGGTTTTCTCCTTTTCTCTATCTTATGGGAGATTGTATTTGTACATGGGTACCTCATCAGGCCTCGTTATTGGGACCTATTTTATATTTCCACACTACCCACCTAAGCTACACTTATTGGGGGTATTAGTGTAGGTTTTTATTTTTCCCTATTTTATAATTAGAGAAATTGTATTTCTTGTGCATACATGGATTTTTCCTTCATTTGTGGGACAGGCTAGCTTATGTGGAGGTGTGTGTCATAGATGTGTCATAGGTGTTATAAGAATGTCATAAGTAACTCCCTTGATGGGAGTTACTTCTCTATTATTAGCACCTTGTCATCACCTTTCATGGAGGAGTTACAGTCTATTCTTGCGGTGCCTTGTCCACCTTTTGTGGAGGAGTTACTTACGTACTCTCCTATATGTATTCCTTACTTTGGCCATCTCATGTTAATTAGATTTTGGTTTTCTCCATTTGGTCTTGTGTAATTTAGCTTCTTGTATAATTTCAAATTGCTTTAGTATCTATGTGGTGTGCACTTGCTTCATCTCGTATGATCACGTCTTCATTGCATTTGCATTATCCAGATTCTGGCAACAACTCCAATAAAATCCAATTATGAACCTGATTGGACAACTTTTGCATCCCTACTTTTGGGTAGGTTTAGTCCCTTAGCATTCAAATATTTTATAGGAGCCCTCACCAAGCTTCTTTAGATAGGCACCATTCATGATTATCAAATTGAATTTGAGAAGCTAAAAAATCACACTGAAGGGTTATCAAATTAATTCTTCAAGATTTATTTTATTAGTGACATTAAAAATCCCATTTTCTCTGAGGTCAAAATGTTTCAACCTCAAACTATGATGGTAGCCCTTTGTCTCACAAAACTTGTTGAAGACAAAATCAATACCCAACATCACACTTCTAATTGGGCACCCTCCAAGCCTTCTTTTCAACAACCTAATACTATAACAACCCCTATCAAATGTCTCATAAGGGTTGAAATGTTTGCACATCATGAGAAAGGGCTTTGTTGTAATTGTGATGATAAATGGGTTCTAGGGCACAAATGCATCGAATAAAAATTATACCTACCAGATGTTGATTCTCCACTAGATATTGAATATTATGAGGATAATACCAAAGAGATCACTTAGGAAGTTGATGATTCTATGGACCCAAATTTCCCTCCAAAAATCTCCTTACATGCTTTGGTGAGAGTCACTACCCCTCAAATAATATGTATCCAAGGTTATTTTAAGAAGCAACTCCTCACCATCCTTATTAACTCTAGTACCACCCATAAATTCATCGACCCTCAAGTCGTCAAGAAAGTAGATTTTTTATCCACCCATGTTCTAATTTTGAGGTCATGATTGCCAATGGAGGTACATTACCCTGCAAGGGCAAGTGTCATAATATTTTTATTTTAGTGGGTGACTATAACATTTAAGCTGACATGTTTATTTTGTCCTTAGGGGGATGTGATGTTGTTCTCATTTCCCAGTGGTTATGAACACTTAGACCCATCCTTTAGGACTTTTTAGAGTTTTGGATGTAGTTCCCAGATAATGGACAAAAATACACCATATAAGGCCTTTGATTGGGCTCCACTAGCATTGTTAGCTCTCACTGCATGGAGAAACTTCTCAAATAAGGATACCATAGCATCATTGCCCAACTCTCTTCTCTTCATATTGCTTCACCATCAGACTCTCACCCACCTTCTCATTTGCACAACCTTTTAGTCAAACAAGCATTTATTTTTAAAGAACCTACTAGATTGCCACATCATCAGCCTTAAGACCATCGCATCCCACTACTCCTTGGCAGTGCACCTCCCAATATTTTTCCCTACTAGTACCCATTTCATCAAAAGACTAAGATCAAAAATATCACTCATGATTTCTTGTAGGCTGGGGTTATTTGACCTAGCGCTAATCTATATTATTCACTAGTATTGATTGTTCATAATAAGGATGGTTCTTGGTGTCTCTACATTGATTATTGGGGTCTGAATAAATTAACCATCAAGGATAAGTTTATAATCCCCATCATTAATGAACTCCATGGTGTAAAAAATTTTCCCAAATTGAACCTGCACTCAGGGTATCACCAAATTTGTCTTCATGATGCTGGCATTCGTAAGATAGCCTTTCACACACATGATGGTCACTATGAGTTCCTTGTCATGCCATTTGGGCTTACTAATTCCCCCTTCACCTTTCAAAGTTTGATGAACCAAGTATTTTTCCCCTTCTTTAAAAAATTTCTCTTGGTCTTCTTTAACGACATTCTTATCTATAGTCCCACATGGGAGGATCTCCTCCACCACCTCGATACCACCTTGGGTATTCTTACTACTAACCACCTATGTGTCAGACATTAAAAATGTTCTTTTGGCCAAATAGAGGTGGAGTATTTAGGACATATTGTCACATATGATGGTGTTTGTGTTGACCCCACCAAAATTGTAGCTATGATAAATTAACCCCAGCCAAAGACCCTTAAAAGCTTACATGGATTTCTTGGTTTGATAGGATACTATAGAAAATTTGTCAAGGATTATGGCATAATTTTAGCTTCATTGATAGCTATACTCAAAAAAGATGAATTTTCATGGTCTCCTTCATCTTCTCAAGCATTTGATGACCTTAAACATGCCAAGTGCACCATGCTAGTCTTGGACATGCCCAATTTCTCCAAGCCATTTATGTTTGAGTGTGATGCATATGGAATAGGTCTTGGTGTTGTACTTATGTAGGAGGGTCATCCCATCACCTTCACCATTAAGGCCCTTAGTAGATGTAATTTGGTATGTTCTACATATGAAAAAGAGATTATGGTTATTTGTCATGCAATTCATAAATGGCATCCCCATTTGATTGGCTGACACTTTTACATTAAAACCAACCATCAAAGCCTCAAATATTTTCTATAATAATGGGTATCTTCTCTAGAGAAATAAAAATGGGTTTCTAAACTCATGGGATATGATTGTGAAATTACCTACAAAAAAGGTAAGGAAAGCTTGGTTGTTAATGATCTCTCTCACCAGTTTGAAGATCCAGTGTAACTCTATGTAGTCTCTCTTCCCATTTCCACATGGCTCCATGATCTTGAAAATGAGTGGCATAATGATCTCCCAAACCAAAAAATCATTCTTAAACTATCTACTAATCCATCTTCTAAATCTCATTATACTTGGGATGGGCACACATTGTGATATAAAGGTCACCTAATGTTACCAACAGGCTCCAAGTTCAAACAATCAGTCTTACAAGAGATGCATGCTTCCCCTTTTGTTGGTCATTCAGGGTTTCTAAAAACCTATGAGAGAGTTCATTGTAATTTATTTTGGCATAGACTCAAGAGGGATATCAAAACATTTGTTGTTAAATGTGATATATGCCAATGTACTAAAGGTGAAACAATTGCCCCACCTGGTCTACTCAAACCACTTCCCATTCCAACATGTATTTGGACCAAGATTTACATGGATTTCATTAAAGGCCTCCCAAAATTTGGTGGTAAATCAGTGTTTCTTGTCATAGTGGATCACCTCTCTAAATATGCTCATTTTTGCACTTTGGCCCATCCCTACACTACTTCCACCATTTCTTGGACATTTCTTGATCACATATTCCAACTTCATGGTGTCCCTACTTCTATTATTTTAGATCATGATTCCACCTTCACCAGCCATTTTTGGCAATAACTCTTCAAACATCTGGGTACATAATTAAAAATGAATTTGAGATATCATCCACAGACTAATAGCTAGATCGAAATCATCAATAAATGCCTAGAAACCTATCTTCATTATTTTGTCATAGAGTAGCCACATCAATGGGTCAAATGGTTTCCTCTTGCATAATGGTGGTATAATACATCCTACCACACCTCTACTAAAATTACCCCATATGAATTAGTTTATGGTCAAGCACCCCCACCACTTCTCCTATATACACTTGGCAGTTTACCGATTTAGGCAATTGACACTACTCTCCACCATCGCGATCAAATTATCCACATATTGTGAGATAATCTTCATTTGGCACAAAATCACATGAAGCAATAGGTTAATCAACACCACTCTGAGTGCACCTTTCAAGCAAGTGATATGGTTTTTCTTCATCTACAACCATACAAACAATCATCCCTGAAATAAAAGGGGTGTCAAAATCTTCCCCCTAAGTTTTATGGTCCATATAAAGTTCTCTATCATATTAGGTCTATTTCTTATAAGTTTGAGCTTCCACCTTCCTCTCGCATTCACCTAATATTTCATGTTTCATGTCTAACGAGATTTATTGACACCAACATTCAAGCACAAATAGTCTTACCAGAATTTGATAATGAAGGCTCCCTCCTTCCCAAACTAGAAGCATTCTTGGCTTGACACACCTACCAACTTTGTTCTCATGCTATCACAAAAATTTTAATTTAGTGGCAAGGACTGCAACCCGAAGACACCACATGGGAACCATTATTCTAGATTCAGTAATGCTTTCCACAATTGAAGCTTTAAGGACAAAGATTTTTCCAAGAGGGAGGGTATTTTAGGAACTTGTGTTCTACTCTTCTATTTACATTATTATCTTATTAGTTGTTTTAGATGCATATTCTTTGTAAGTAATCCCTAGAACATACTTCTTTTATCCCACATGCATGAGATGAAATAGTTATTAAGAATAGAATTAGTATTTAAGTCAGTGTTAAAGCCCAATGAAGGCATCCATGAATTGCATTAAATTGAGTTTTCTCAAAGGAGGTTGCCACCTCAAAGAGGCTAGTGATTCTACAATTTTGCTATTGTAATTTAGTTATGTTTGTTTCATTTAATATATTATAGCTTTTTGTAGTTTTTCATGTATTTGCAATTATATACTATTTTTTTCAAGAAGTATCCTTTCATTTTTTTAGTATTAAAATGAGATGGGCATTCTCAATATGTCAGAAGGAAATTAATATCTACAAACCATTCATTAGTGTAATTTACAAAAAAGATAAAGTGGATATCCTCTTTGTTTGATGATCAAAATTAGTTGAAGAGAATAATTGGGAATATTTATATTTTATTATGAGTCGACACAATCCTTTTCATTGAACTAATTTTATGGAATTGATTTTGAGATCATATTCCTAAACTTTTTCTATCTAGTTATCTCATTTATACCCTAGTTCTTATTGAGTCAGACTAGACTTCACCACTATACTTGGCACCATCACAATGAAATGTGAATGCAAAAGATAGTATCTTAACTGTTTGACATATTTCACAATTGCATATGCATGTTTCTCCTCTTAATAATATTTCAATTAATAATCCTTCATATTATAACTCATGAAATCATTAAGAGATGAAATACCTTAGTTTTTATTTTATTTAATGTTTCTTTTCCATCATTATTCCATCTAAAATAAGGATTTCATTTCATCATTTTAGCAATATGTCTCATGAGCTCTATAAAATTAGGAATAAATCTTATTATAAATTTAAATTTTCTAAAAATTAAATGTACTCATGGTTTAATGGTTGGTAAATATATTTCTTGAATTGATTCAACTTTTTCTATATCAATATTAATCCCTTATTTTGAGATATTATATCTGATAATTTTCCTTTTAGTTACCCCAAAAATAGACTTTTTAGGGTTGAGAGAGATACCATGCAATCGATATTTTTCAAATACTTTCTCAAGGTGTTCATAGTGATCTATTTTTTGAAAACACTATTATATCATATAACTACACTAAAATTATCTTATTCTCTAGATATTTGAATGTGAGATCCATATCTCTCTAAAATATAGCTCCTGCATTAATCAATCCAAATGACATTCATCGAAATGCAAAAGTGCCCCATGGCATTGTAAAATGTGTTTTATGTAAATCATATTTATCAACCTCAATTTTATTATAATTTTATAAACCATCCAACGTTGATAGCATTTCTAAACTTTTAACTACCTAAAAAAATTGATCCATGATGGGAAATGGATAATTATCTTTGAGAAAGATGTGATTCAAATTACTAAAGTCTACACAAATCCAAATTTATCCTTTTTTTATGAACTACGACTATATTATCAATCTAAGTTGAATGATGAAGGGAGAAAATAATTTGATCATTCAATATTTTCTATTTTTTTGTAAAAATCTTTCATGCAATCTTTAGATTATATGATATATGTTTTTGATTGAATTACTTATCATCAATTTTTAGAGGAACTATATGCTCTTTTTATTTCTAGATAAAAAGATTTCAAATCTTCATATGAATATGCAAAAATGTTTATATATTTTTTAAGCAATCTGATGAATTTTATCTTTTCTTCTAATGAACAACATTTCCTAATGTTAACTAACCTGGGTTGTTCTTCAAATTCAATGTTCACTTTCTCATAGTCTTCTAAATTAAGATATTATTTATGTATTTTATTTTTTATGAACCTATCATGCTTGTTAAAAAATTATTCCATTGAGACTAAGCCTTTAGGAATCTTATTTACTTTTAGTTTTATTATTCCTTATTCATCTTGTTCTTTAATAATGCCTTCTTGCTAAGTTTAGAAAGAAGATTCTCTATATGATGAATCATAACATTAAAAATAGGCATTCCTAAAAATATTATATTTTCCAAGAAAGGAAATTATTTTTTGATCATTATTGAATACCCATCATTTTTTTTTGAATTATCAAATACATTAGGTTGATACACCAATTCAATTGTGTATTTATTTGAAATAATTTATGAATTTAGAATCAATAAAGAAGTTGATACTATAAGCATGTATACCTTGGAATTATTTTATTTTGGAATGATGTGAATAGAGAATGCCTTGAAATCTTATATATTATCCTAGAATTTATTTCTATAATGTCTAAAATTATCATTTTTAACTTGATACTAGCCTTTGATCTGATTTACAACAAGTTCTACATCACCCAACACTTTCAAATTTTTAACTCTCATCTCTTTTATAACATGTAACCCAAATAAGAGTGTTTTATATTCTATAGTATTGTTGATACACTCAAACTGTAACTTATAATAGAAAGGAAATATTTCCTTATTTATGGATATGAGAATAATTCCTCCACCATACCCTTTTGAATAATAACTACCATCAAATTCTAATGTCCAAATTTCCTTAGGATTGATTTCCATGATTTTTGGTATATCTAGATCTTTTTCCAACATCAACAAATAATTGACTATACTTGCATCTTCATACAAGATATTAGTCCTAAATTATCTTCTTTTTTCACTATATATTTTTTATTCAATTTTGGTTCAAAGCATTATTTCACTCCTTTGATTAGGATAATTTCATGTCATAAATATAATTTAATTTAACCACCAATTTATTTACAAAATTTTATCCCTAAGAGAATTACATAAGTTGTTGGGATATTAGCTACTAAAATGTTAATCTTAGTCCTCTTCTAAGGAAAATATGCTAAGGCAACTTGGGTGTATTTTATCTGGCCAACAACTAGAACTTGCTTTATTTCCATTGAGTAACAATGGTCAAAGGTCTTTGTAAAATTTAGGCCAAGGGCATGGAAAAATTTAGCAAGAATTATGTTATTTGAGGCTCATGTGTCAATTATGCAATTACTGACTTTACATCCCTTAAAGATTAAGGAAATGTAAAAAGGATCAAGTTTATTGGACTTGGAAGTGTTAGTGACCATGAAATTTACTAAATTAGAATAAGACAAAGTAGTGATTATTCTTTTGACATTAACCTTATTTTTAGTGGGATTTTTTCCTTTAATAAGTTATACCAAACTATCAAGTTGATTTGGATATGCTCTCAAATATTCAACTTGTGACATCTAAATTTTAGTTTTATTAACATGTTTAATTATATCAAAAGTAGGTAGGCTAGAAGAGGAAAAACATTATATAGATTGATATAAATAATAAATACTATTGATAGGATCATTATTTTAATAACTGATATTATAAGTCCAGGGAAACTCGCCTATTTTAGCCATTGGTTGTTTTCCCTTCATCTGAACAGGAGATAGTGTTCCACATGGGAGAATAACTTTCATAGATTCCTCTTGTCTATCACTTTACTAATTTTTTTGATTTTGAGATTTGTGTATATTTTGAATGACTGACTATTCATGTCCCCAACATTGTCTTTATAATCATCTTCATCTGAATTTTATTTCAAGAACACCTTTACAAAGTTACCCTTTAGTTATTCAGTTTCATGTCCTTAAAGATCTAAATTTTCTGATTCATTTTCTTCTTGAACTTCTTCATACCCAAATATTTATTCCATTTCTAAAATGACATTCACAAGTGGATTTATATTTTGTTGTAGAGGAGATTCTAGTGCAAGCTTCTGTTGAGGATCTTGTAATCAAGAAAATTTCCCTTAAAAAGATAGATAGTTTATTCTTAGGATGTCTTGATAAGGAGCAATTATGGTTTTATAAGGTACATACTTCTTTAAATATTTTTATATCATTAGCCATTTTTTGAAAAGTTGCTTAGTTAAATATTGATTTGAACTTTATATTTTTCCTTGTGACAATTATTTCATTAGTTTTCCCATCATTATCATATCATATTTGACATTAATGGCTAAATTTTGGGTTGCATTTAAATCAACTACTATGGCTTTTATTAACTGATAACTTAATTCTAGCAATTGAGAATTAATAAATAATAATTTTTTTCTCATCCATTGGCTTAGTAGTTACTAGTATTTTATAAAGTAACTTATTAAATTTTGCTACAAAATCACTCATAGGTTCATAAGCGTATTTCTTCATCTGAGTGAGTTGAGCCACTAATACATGTGCATCTTATGTTAATTTGAATATATTTTCAATCTTGGTTTTCATATCATTCCAATTAGTTATTGTTCTTGAAAGAAAATGATAAAACTAATCTATAGCTACATTTTGGAGAGTTTCAACAAACAACATCATTATGTTATATTCATGTTCAACACCCAAAATTCTACATGCTATAGAGAAAGAATCAATATGTTCATCTAGATTTACCATCACTTGAGAATTTTTTAAAAATCCTCTGTGAACCTTTTAGAAGTTCATGTAATTGTCCTAAATCCAATTAACCAATTACATTACCCCAAGGCTAAGCCATGGTTGGAAAGACTACTTGTAATGGGATAACAACACATGGTAAAACAAGTGTTGGCTGATGATTGTTCCTTATGACTATTGACCTTTTTTAGGAGTTGTAGGAAAAATGATTGTTTTCTTGAGTTTACTTTTGTGCTTGGGATTCAACTTGAAATCATAAGATTCTTGTAACTAATAAAAAGGATGAATTTGACCTTTTGATTTATTAGATCTGGTGAATCTTCTTTTTGGCAATTTTGAAAGACTTTTTATTGATGAGGGGCTAGTCCAAATTGAAAAAATATCTGATCTAGTCCCTGTTGTTGAACTCTATGTGTAGCTAGTGTTTCATCTCTTTGTGTCAAAATTACATGATCTTATTCTTATTCTAATACATCTATAGTTATAATAAATTGCATTAAACTAGTTTTATTATCCCAGGTAAATTCTCTCAAATCTAATGAAATGTCTTCTTGATTCTTGCTTAAAAAATAAAAATTCGACTGAAGTATTGGTGCTTGGATTGCTTTAAAGGTCATTAGAATAAATTATTACTACATAAAGTCTTTGAATAGTTCTATGAACTACTCTTCACACTCGTCTTCTATCTTATCTTCTTGAAGCAATTTTAGTGTTTCATCAAATTATGGAAGCATGATCTTCTTATATATTTATCACTGTAGTGATAATGTTGAATTAAATGTAAAACTTATTTTGTTATCCTAGGCTAGTTATCAAAGACTTGAAGCAATGTCTTCTTTTGCAATTTCTATATAGTTCAAACCAAGTTGACGATCATGATCTTGAATAGTTAAAATTATCATGAATGAAATCTAATTATTTTAAGCTACTTATTGAGCTCTATGGGCCTCTCAACATGCAAGAATTATTTCTAATATTTCTCCATGATCTAATTCTTGATTCAAAACTACAAAAATGGTTTGAAACTGAGTGGCTTAAACTTCATTATAATCCCAAGCAAGTTGTATGATGTGTGACATAATATCTAACTATGTAAGTTATTCAAAATCTAGTTCAAGTTGATAGAGTGGTCCTTGAGTTGATGGAAAATTCATATGGGCCAATATCTCAAAATGTGAGTTTTACGAGTGTTGTATAAACATACCACATAGTGGGCACCAAAGATTATTGGCTGAAAATTTTTTTGAGAGGACGAATGGATTTTTTCATCAATAATCATAGTATGAGATCCCTCTCCTATTAGTAGACATAGTTACCTTTATTGAAAAACCAAAAAAGATACAATAAATGAAACTATTTACATAAAAAATAATTTTTAGTGAGGTAGTACTTTTGACCATAAAGTAGGAAAAGGTGATGGAAAATAACTATGAAAGAAAGAGACATGGGACAAAAATATACTTAAAAAGGAAGAAAAATAACAAGTCAAGTGTGTTAAACTCAGAGACTTACTGTAAATATCAAGAAGGTGAGTAGCTTCAGTGGAATGAAACCTCTCTCATTCAATGGATAGGAAGAACATCATATGTCCACAAGAATATATAACATACACCAAAAAAACTACCTATTACTACTAACAAGAATATGAAAACTATATTTTATTTCCTTGTAAAAAACACAAAATTCTTCTTTTACTCTACCAAGGTTTCTCTATTTGTATAAATTAAGAATGTAGATTCAAAGAAGAAATTCTATATGAAATTCCTGTGTTTTTTATTAATTAACTATAATCTCAACAAGATTTCAAAATAAAAAAAATGGATACATATGAATGTACATGTATACACATAATATTTTCAAATTTTATCAATTATTGATGTTTTCTCTCTTGTAGGAGCCTATTGAGTCTTAATCTCTCTAAGTGCATGCCTTTAAAGGTACACTGGGAAAGGGGTAGGTATACCATTGGTGCTTCGTAGGATTGTTGTCCCCTATACCACCACTTGTTATCAATCCAACCATCTCCTAAAACACTTCCTTAAGCCTTTTATCCTCTCTTTCACCATCCTCCAACCATTTTCTACCTTCATTAGTCCTTCCCTAAGATTAAAACCCTTTTCAAAAGTTTACATTACATTGTTGATCCCATGGACCCTATACTTTAATTATTATATAAATTTAAGGTCTAGGTTGGCCCCTGGCTGACCAAAACCATGATTTAATTTATTTTTATCAATAAAGATATAGAGTTGATTGGGCTGACCCTATCAGCTAAAATTTTAAAAAGGTTTAGGGTTAGATTCAGCTATATACACATTCATTTCATCATTTATTAGAGAGATAACAAGAGTTAATTATTCATTTGTGCTTGTTTAAAAACTTTTCTTCTATCATTCTCCTTGAGGAGTTATAGCTTAGGTTTTATACTTGAAGAATAATCTTGTCTTATGGAAAATTCTTAGATGTTTTGGCATTTTTAATGATTCTTACAAACCACAACAACCTTTTGCAAAGCACCTTTGGCCAAGGGAGAGCTTGAGTCTCAATGGGTTCATCTTCAAGGTAAGTATTTCTAACTTTACTCCTCTATTTTAGTATATAGAAGTAACATAATTAATGGCTTTTGAATATATTTCTTCCACCATGCATTAGGGTTTTACCTATACATAACTATATTTTGATTCTCTTATGCATGTTTACTTTTTATGTTTACTAACCCCCATTTTGTGCCATAAGCTTTGGTGAGCAATAGATTAGGATTTTTATTTATTTATTATATACTTTGTGAATATGAAAGCACAGGAGCTAACTAGGGTTATTGCATAGTTTTCTTTGACTGGAGGCTTTTAGAACCCTTGCTAGTGATTTTATTATGGTAAGAGATCCCTAGGTTAGATCTAGTGGATCCATCTTAGTCATGACCCTGAATATCTAATGTATCAACAACCAAAAGTGTAGGTAATATTTATCTTCTCTAAGATAGGATTGATTAATAGATCAGTTGCATTTTCCTTTGCATACATTCAGGTGAACCCGATGTGAATCAAACCCTTGTAGTTTTTATTTCACACCATCATTTTCTCATCATATTATATTTTTCTATAGCTATAGTACTATATTGAACTAGTCAGTATAGTTCTAAAACTTTATGCATGGGTTTAATACACAATTGATTTAAAATGACTATGTTTAATCTATTTAGGTCTTCACCAAATACAAGTTACTATATCGATCAGTTAGACATAATATTATTCTTCAACTCTAGATTTGCATAGTAAAACCAATCAACTCTATCTATTATTCTCTTCTATCAACATATATGTCTACAAACATAGTTGAATCAATCAACTATATTCACAACTTATTCTTATAGAATACAGGTTCTGTAGACTCTATCAAAATAGTTGAATTAGTTAACAAAATTTTTAAATTGTATTTAAACATCACAATATAAAAATATATAATATAAAACATCTTTAAGCCCATCAAGGTTCATTCCTTTCTCTCTCTATCATTTTAGTTATTCTTTCAATACTTTTTTCACAAATTTGTAGTCTATAAAATTGTAACCCTACAACAAATTAGATCAACCTATTTGACATAGTTATGTAGTGTATCCTCCATATAGAATACATAATCAAACTATTCAACTACTTTCTTATATATCTTGCTTTTGTAGAATAGTAGCAACCTATTTGAATCTGTTCTACACTATTTGCATATAATGTCTCCTAAATTGACTCTATACTCTTCTCAATCATGTAATTAACCTATATTTTCTAGTAATTAATTCACCTTTCCTTTTTAGTTGCTTGCATGCTTGGAGAAATAAACATAAATTAAATAGGTGGTTTTTCAAATTTCCATTTTAATCACATTTTTTCTCTTTAGCACACACTACCAAATCACTTTACATTAAAAAAGTATTAAACATTTGTCTTCCCAAGGCCTACCTACTTATATTTCATCACCAAGGGGGAAGCTAACTTGGTTTTTTGGCCAAGTATAAACACATGGTTGATGGTAAATATTGGCAAAGCACCTGACACCTTTATCACTACATGATTGTGAAGTGAGGGGATAGGCCTTAATACCCATCTAGTACCATAACTAATATAAATCACTTTCAGCCTAAATGTCCTAAAACTTACCTTAGATTACTTTCTAGTTTCTTATTTCAACCAATTTCCCTATCACATTAAAATTAAACTTTATTATAACTTAATAACAATTAAGATGACCAATAAGTTAGCATTTGCTTTCCAATAGTTACTTGATCTTTAATCATTATATGGTATATTTCAAAACTTACATCAGCCAATGTTGGTACAAGTTTGTGTTTTGTATTCTAATTGGATAAATCATAATGATCCAATTGCTTGTGTATTTAATTTCATATTGCTTCAAAAATATCTTTCAAATTTTTCCTTTATTTCTATAAACACTATCATTTCTATCGATATAGTATTTTGCAGAATGTTTATCCTTCCTATCTATAATACATAGTCGACCTGTCTGAGTATGTATCCTTATCATCCTATTTAGTTCCTTGTCCAGTAGTATATTATCAACTCATATGACTGTGTCTTCTCTTTAGCCTATTTCAATTTCATCCCTTCTAGCACATAGTTGACTAGCTCGACTGTGTCCTCTGATCTCTTTGTTCTGTAAATCTTCATTATAGCATTCTATCAACCTAGTTGAATTTATACCTATTGGCTAACATTGTTCTCTATCTAACCAAATTTATCCTTATTTTTCACCCTTAATTCCTAATCTCATATATTTTCATCTAGCATCATGAAATCCCCTATCAAAATCTTCTTGGATAACCTAAATCCATTTAGATAATATATAGGGTGTTATTTTATTCCTCTCTTTAATTCCTATGAGGATCCTCACTCTTGGAGTACTTCTCCCCCCTCATCTTTAGATTGTAATTGACACAAGTCTATTCAATAACCCTATAAGGAATTTTCCACCTAATAACCCTCCCCCTAATACCAATTTGGGGAATCCTCCTAAAAACACCAATCCACCAATTTATATCACTAAGCTTCTTGCATAGATAGTGTAACAAATGAACTTAATGCAAACATCCAACACCTCCTAAATGATGTAACTACAACATCATTTGATCAACATGTCTCATCAACCTCCCATTTTTCACCCTCAAAACAATCAAAATTTTATTCCTCCACCTCTTAGAGATGCCATGGATAATGTCATCCCCTAACTTATTATGCATAATAATATGCTTCAACACATCCAAAACAAGCCTTTGGCCCCTTTCATATTTCTATCGATATTGGTAACATATATCCAACTATTAAATATGATGGGACTAAAGACCCTTATCTTTTCTTAAGGCATTTGGAAATATTTATAAAGAGTGTATCCAAACTAATACTTTCACAACAACTAAAATTTTAGTTAAAACTTTCACTAGTGATGTATTAAAATGATACAATCAACTTCCCTAACATTCCATATGGCAACTAGAAGATTTAATCAATCCTCTTGTTAAAGAATTTCAACACAATGATCTTCCTAATAATTGCCTTAGCCATTTCATCAATGCTAAGTAGTATCCCACTGAATCATCTCATGTTTTTATCAAACAATGGAAATATTTTGATCACAAGGTTGATCATAACATGATTGATGAAATTTTTTTAAACTTTTTATAACAACATTAACATATTTACTTAAATATAAAGTTTATACTTTTGCTCCTCAAATGATAAATGTATCTCTTGACCAAGCTAAGCATCAAGACTTCTTAATGAAATAATTTGAACTTAATACTAAAATCATTAAATGATATTTTTAAAAATTTAATAATGCGATAACTAGTAATCTTCCTCAACCCAAACTAGGAGTAACCAAAGTTGATAATCTCCAAGTTTATCATACATCATTAATGGTGAAATAAATGAAATAATTTTTAGTGCCCTCTAAACCATTCACGCATGTCAATAATCCTCCAAATGGTATGAACCTAATTAATTTTGTTGGTTCTACACCAACATAGGTCATTCCCATGAAACATGTATAGGGCTTACAAAATTTATTCTCTTATATGCTTGGTGATTCATTTAATCATGAAGCCATGATTCAACTCCATCATCTATATTACATTAATGCTTCTCAAAAATGACAAGATCCTAAAGCTTCTTATTCTAACAACCAAAAATATTTCTTCACATCTAATGCTCAACAAGCTAATAAGGAAATTTATGTGATTGACACTGAATATGACCATTATTACACTAATTGCTAATATGCCAACATGTCTAAGGTTAATTATTGATGTAAAGCAACCCATAAATATCCCATAACCAAACCCAATAAACCATCTTTGGAAGAGCAACTTCTCAAATATACTACAACTACTCATTTACCTTCAAAAACTAATGAGGAACCATCCCCTCCTTATGAATCCCCAACCACTTATCTTCCTCCTGAAACTATTTTACCTTTTAAGCCTCATGTTAGTTCTTCCGCCAAAACCCATTGGAACTTCTTAGAAGACCTCAATTTTATGCCTTAAAAAATTCCTCTTATGGAGTTAGTTTGTACCTTTCTTTATCATTGTAAGTTCCTCATGCAAAAACTTCAAGAAATTGAAGATCCATCTCCTTTAAAAGAGGAACCATCTTCTCATGAGCTTCAATCAACCAAAGTGCATACCATTAAATCCACTTATCCTTCTTTGAAACCCTCCATAGAGTTCCTCAAAGAAGACATGATCAATGATGAGATCCTCTTTCAAGATGATGATCCACCCCTCTTTATTAAAATAGCCATTCTTTCCACCCTCATTCATAAATTATTAGTACATTAAGGGTCTGGTATTAATGTGACATCTATGTGGCTCATCTAAAAATATGGCTATAATAAAGATCATCTCAAACAAATTCTCTTGACATGTCATGGATTTGACAAAACTAATCAAATGCCACTTGGTTGTATTTGGCTCCGTCTTACTATTGGAAATAAGATTATATCAACTAAGCTCATGATACTTAATTTACCATTATCTTAAAACATACTCTTAGGATGCCCATGGACTCATAAAATGAGGGATATCATCTTTTTTGGAAGCCAATGTATCAATTTATTTTATAATGGTAAAAGGTATAAAGATGAGGTCAATCCTAACCCATGGAGTATTCAACTTCCAAATCCCAAATCCCAATATCATATTCCCACTATTTTTAATATTATTAGTGCTCCCTTACCCAAATTCTTTCAATGAATCCATAGTTACATGTCACTCTTGTTTATTCTAATGGTGATGAGCCCAATGAATTGAAAAATACCTGCAACACTACCAAGTTACCTCCTTAAATCTCAAAGTGGTTACCTCCCTCTTTATTGCCTCATGATTGCACCATCCCTCTCATTGATGAGATCATTGATTTTTCCCCTCCATGAAATGCTCAGTAAGCCTCTTACACTGAAGATGAATTCATGTGCAATGATTATGAAGTGGCTAAATTATTCCAAGATCATTTAATCATGTCTCCACATAACTTCAGTGACTTAGACATCTCACCTTCCAAATTTCCTACTGAATCACAAGCATGTACAATTTATCAAACTTATGATGACAAATACATCATATCCCAATCTTAATCATGAGACTTAGATGTTCAACATTATCACAAAATTTTAGATCAAATACGTGCTTTCAATCATGATGTTCATATTATTTCAATAGATTTTGAGTTAGCACCTAAAGTTCATGTACCTCTTACTAATTCTCCACTCCTTAATACCCTTTAGGTAGTGGAACAATTCCCCACCTCCCTCCACCCCCCCCCCCCCACTTGGTAACTGAAGAACTTCTATCATATTCGGTATCTCTTACCAAACCAGTCATTCTATCCAAACCTATCCCTATCAATAATTCTAATGATAAACCAATTAAATCAAATCAATATTATTCTCCAACTTCACCTACTTTATGGATTACACTTGATGTAAAATCCACAAATGTACATCAAATACATTCTGAATATGACCACCATAGTAACAAAATTATTTATATCAAAGTAGATGTGGAGTATTATGGCCCTCTTCCCACTTTTTCTAGTGATGAATCAATTCTTGAATTTCTTCAAGCCCAAGAACCTCAACTTCCTTGACAACATTACAAACTTGGGAATTTCAAACAAAAATACCCTCATTTTAATAACTTCATTGCTAGCATTGATCCTAAAATAAATCTCATTTCCTATTTTCCTAATGCACTATATCATTTCTAAGATGGGAATGTTATGTTTTTTTAGGAAACTATAATAATTGAATATGGCACCCCATCATGCCCTTTACTAATCATAGTCTCTAAAGAACTTACACCAACTAAACATGATCACTTTAGTTTATTCTTTGATAAATATCATGAGACTTTTAATTGGTCCTATGAGGACATGCCTAGCATAGATCCAAGTATTGGAGTGCATAATATTATCACCTATCCTAACACTAAACCCATGTGATAAAAACAATAGAAATCCACCACACTGAAGTTTCCAATTTATGCCATAAATAAATCATTAAACTTCTCTATGCAAATTTATCAATCATATGGACTATTTATAATGGGTCTCAAACATTGTCCCTATTTGGAAAAAAGTCATAATGGTCATTCTTATTTGCATCGAATTTAGTAACCTCAATCTTGCTTATCCCAAGGACAATATTCCTTTACCTTCCATAGTATCTATTATATATTCAACTGTTAGCTATGAAATGTTGTCCCTTATGGATGATTTTTTGGGTTATAATCAAATTCACATTGGCCCCAAAGATCAACATAAGATAACTTTCACCATGGAATGGGGAACCTATTATTACGTTAAAATAACCTTCGACCTCAGAAATGGTGTAGCTACCTATTAGTGGGCTATGACCCACATTTTCCATGACCTTATCCATAAAATTGTGGAAATATATATGGATGACCTCATTGGCAAGTCTAAAGCTACAAAACTCATCTTTTTGATCTTGTTATCATCTTTGATCACCTCATCAAATATAAAGTTAGACTAAATCCCTACCAATGTGTCTTTGGTATCACATATAAAAAATTTATAGGGTTATTAGTCTCTCTTCATGGTATTGATGTTGATCCCACTATGATCAATGTTATTTTCATCATGCCTATCTCTCATTCCATTCTAGATATTCGTACTTACCTTAGAAAGCTTGGGGTAATAAGATGATTTATCGCTGAAATGGATTACCACATCTATTCTATTAATTCTCTTCTCAAACAAGGTAATGATCTTGAATGGATGGATCCTTGTTTGAAAGCATTTGACAATATAAAATAATATTTGCTTCATCTACCCACCCTTCATCCACCTTCTAAAAATCATCCTTTAATATTATATACTTCTTCCACCCCCGTATAAGTTGGGGAAATGCTTGCCCAATAAGATGATACCAAAAGAGAATATGCCATATATTATATCAGTTGAGATCTCATTGACTATGAAAATGTTATATAAAAGTAAAACATGATTGCCTCACTATATACTTTGCACCTAAAAATCTCCATCATTATATGTTTTATCAAGCAACTTACATTATCATTCATTCTAATCCATTTTGTTACTTCTTCTCTAAAGCCTTTCTTACTAGGGATAGAATTGGCAAGTGGATGGTCTTTCTAATGGAATTCAATCTCTACATTATTACACAAAAAAAATTAAAAGGATAAATCATTGATGACCAACTCACACCAGCTCCCATACCTACTATTGACCACCTTCAATATAGTCTCCCTAATGATAATATCCTCTATATTGAAGGTCTTAATCAAGTTATATCTCTCAAAGATTACTTTCATAATTTCAATATTGATCTTGAAGAAATTAATCAAGAAGATTCATTTATCCTTCCTGATGCTACTAAATCTAAATTAGTCACCAAATAACTTTCTAAAATCAATGTTGATTTACATGAAGATACTTGGAATCTTCATTTTATGGGCACCAAATGCCTTCAAGGAGCTATGGCAGGTTATATCCTCACTAGTCCTCTTGGTAAAATTATCCTATTGGCATTTTTCCTTACATTTAATGTTACTAACAACATGGTAGAATATGAAACATTAATCCTAGGAATGAGAGTAACAATTGACTTAGACATTACATATCTACACACTTTGGGTGACTCCCAACTCATCTATCGATAGGTTAATGGTTATTATCAATGCAAAAGTGAAAACTTTATTGATTATCATTAAATAGACACTAACCTTGATAAATAATTTGCTTCTTTTACCATAGATCCCATCCCTAGAGATCAAAATTATATAATTGATTCATTTACTTCTTCAACATCTCTCTTTCATCCACACCAAGTTCTTACTGATTCTACCTTTCTTATTCAAATAATAAAGTCACCATCTTCCATTCAATCACAAGATTCACTTATTTATCATATTGAAGTTGTCACCATTTGATAGATCCTATGGTACAAATATATCATTCAATTCCTTGAACATCAAACCTATCCTCCAAACACATATTCTCATAAATTCCCACAAAAAAAATCAAATTCATAATAAAGATTTCAAATATATCTTTCGATATAACACCCTTTAGTTTCACAACACTAAAGATACCATACTATGTTATGTTATGAAATAATATGTTCTTCCTCTCCTTGAACAAAAACATGGAGGCTTTTGCAATGGTCATTATAACATACACGTTACGGCAAGAAAATGCTTACGTATGAGTTACTTTTGGCCTATTCTTGGAAAGGATGTCATCAAGTCACTAAAAAGTGTAGTCATTTACAACTTCATGATGATTTCATCCATTCACCACCATCCAAGAACCAAACCATGAAATCTTCTTATCCATTCTTAATGTGGGGATTAAATCTCATAGGCAAACTACCTAGATCATAGGACAGGAATGTATTTATCATCACAGTTACCGAGTATTTTACCAAATGGGTTGAAGTTATGCCTCTTAGTAATTTAAATGAAACCATCATTTCTAAATTCATCCTCAATAAAATTATTTATCATATTGGAGTTTTCATACTATAATTTCTAATAATGGCAATAATTTCAAAAATAAAGATGTTAAATAGATCTATTTTAAATTTAAAATCAATCACAAATTTTCCATGCCCTACCATCCACAATATAATGGCCAAGATAAGGCCACTAACAAAATCCTTAATAAAATTCTCAAAAATACAATCTATAAAACATGCACGGATTGGAATCTTCATTTATATCTTGCTCTTTGGGCCTACCGTACTAGCATACACATTACCACTAGGACAACACTATTTTTGCTAGTCTATGGTTCTAAATGAGTCCTCCCATTAAAATTTGAGCTCTCATCTATTTTTATCTCTCTTCATGGTATCATAACTGGTAAAAAATTACGTGAAGATCACCTTCATACTCTTGATCTTCTTAATGAACATCATCTTTTTGCTCTACAACATAACCACCAATATAAAGCTTGTAATACTAAATAACATAATAAAAGGGTTAAAGTCCATCATTTTAATTTTGGTGATCATGTCCTTAAATTAGACTACACACATGACAAAGAGGAAAAATATGCCCAAAAATGGTGGGGCCCTAATGGCAATCTTATACTGTTAGCATACAAGGATGACAAACTGACACTATTTACATACCCATAAAACTACTCACCATAGTAGTTACTTGCATCATATTCCTTATTAAAATATTACACAATCAAAAGTAACTATGCTTAGGTAAAAAATATTTTTGATAAAATTGACTTTAGAAGTAAACTCTCACCTACAAGTGAGTCTAAATGCTTCAACCATAAAAATTAAAATATTATCTTTTCACACAATTATCTACAGTCTTTAAATCTTTATAAAGGCATCTTCAAACACTACCTTTATCCTTATCTTGGCCATATTAGATTCTCAAATGGTCCATAATTTCCAGATTTCATTCTTTGATAAGATTCGACCTTCTTTGAAAAGAATTCCACTATTCATAAGGATGCACTAAATATTTATTGGATCTTATGTACACAATGATTGAAGAATTGGCAGAGTTATATCATAAACTTTATGATCTACATGAATATTATAAAAATGAGATTAAATAAAAATGAATTCCTTCATTTAATTTCATGATATCATATTTCTAAGAGTTTTATCACCCTATCAAACTTATGACATAGGCACTAATCAATCTTCATAACAATCAAATCGGCTTATATTTTATTCTAAAACAGTTCTTGAATATTTTGTTCATCATTTATAAACTTGGGTGGCATATGCAAATTACTCATATTCTAAAATTTGAAAATTTAGTAGATCCATATGATAAACAACATCCTTTCTCACGTGGGTGACTCGGAACTACTTTGAATGTAGAAATGCATTCTATATGTTGTATGTAGGACTGTGTATTTATACTACCATAAATAATTTTATTTTCTCCTCCTCAAAAACCTTGAAGACACCCAACATAATATTACATTTAGAATTGATTATGTTATGAAATCTTACCTAAAGAGTAATTATTGATCTTTCATAGAATTTAATTCTACATTTTACAAGAAAACTCTTCTCTAATTGTTGCTTATCTCCACAATAATCCTTTGTAAAACACGTGCATCTATTCTTATATCAGGCCCGACTAGATCTTTACTTAGCATAGATATTTTATTTTCAAAATTATATGACTCTTTTTTGGACTTTTATTTATCTTATAGTTCAGGTTGCATTATTTTCCTTCTACATTAAACTTTTATTATAACCAACCTATGTGTCTATTTAAAGTTGCATAAATGAGGTGGAAAGACATACAATAATTAACTGACCTGAGTGAGCCAAATAATATTACCTAATCATGACTCACATTATTATAAAATTGATTAGAGTTCATTTCTATCTCTCCACCAATTTTTTACATACAAAATATGCAGGTTCCCTTCTTCGTACCAAAGATCAACCTTTCTCCATGGGAATTATTTTTAAATTTAAGCATCCCATATGATAATCTCAACTCGCTTTCAATTATTAAATAATAGTGAGTGATGCAAATAAGTCAAAGGTCTGAGATGAAATATCCCAATAAACATTGTCTCAATCCATTTATTTGTCAAGTTATATAAATACAGACTTTTAGAAACATCTAATATAGACCTAAAGGTCTATGACTCTCCTTCTAAACTCCTACCTACTCCTTCACAGACTCTCTCCTCTCTATATATAAATGTATATGCTTTCTTAAGCCTTCTTAGAGATGAGGCTCAAATCATCTCTATTACAAACATAGATAAATGATAAGTGTAAATCCCCAACTTACTCAACAAATTTCCCTTAAATTAGTACATACTATCCTTACTTCCCAATGTAGCAATCAACTTATTGAGACTTGGTAAGTTACCTTTTACCATGTTAGAGGATTTTGCAATTTAAATATTTAAATCTGATTTTAAATGACCACTATAGGATTCCTTATATCACTTAGGACATATAAGACTCTTTACATAGAATGACTTGAATTATTACCTTCATAAACAGGGCTTATTTTGACTCACATTTACAAACATGTACATGGGTGAGATGATGCTCTTGCATCAAACTCCTAGGATTAAAAATATTTCATGAGTTCCTGCTCATAAGCTTTGTTTACATTCCCAAATACAACTAAAAAGCTTTTAGAAATTGTTTTCTTCAATTGTCCATTCGTACATATGGACATGTTCTTTACTCCTACATTTATGGTTCTTCTTGCTTATTATCTTCTCCATCCACACAATGCTTTGTCGTCCTCTTCCATTTAGTTTTCTTCTTTGCATGATTATACTCTTTAATGAGGATATCAAATTATATTCTCTTAGCTTAAGCTCTTAGAAGAGCTCTCTTCTCAATGTTCTCCACTTCCTTCTCAATCAAACCTATATATACATAATCAAATGAACTATTAGAAAAAAAAAATTTGAGACCCTTTATATTCAATGATTATGGTCCCTCCTTATTCTTATACTACTTATTGATCTTCTTCATCTTGCATTGGTTCTTCATTTGATGATAAGATCAACTTTTCCAAGGCCTTCAACTTAGCTTCCAACTGTTCTTGACTCTCATAAATAAATGAGTCATTTATCCCTTCTTGATCTTGAAAACCTTTTCTTTCAAATTGAAGCTTCTTTAGTTGGTCCTTTCTCATAGGCATCTCCTTCAACACTCTTCTCACCATCTCTACTTTATCAATCAAGCCTATTTCATCTTATTCCATTTCTTGTCCAAGCTTCATCTCCTTGGATGAACTTCTTTGAGCATCACTTGTGCTCATACACTTGAGCTTTCCCTATCTCTTTACCTTCAATCCTTACCTATATTTGTGTAGTCATATTAAATGTCAAAATTGGTAGCGTGAGTGTGGCTT
>JARHVA010006733.1:50000-255000 GCA_037957365.1 Torreya grandis | reverse complement strand
TGACAAGGCGTACCATCCCCTAAATAGAGCACTCCAAAGTCTCCCTGTTCATACTCATGAAACAAATCTCTATTTGGGGATGCATGAAAAGATGAACCAGAATCTAAAATCCATGATCCTACCTGACTATCCGAAGAAAGTATGAGAGCATCTTGTACCACAATATTTGCATCCTTTGCTTCTTCAGTACCTGCATGTTGATTCTCTTTATCTCTCAACCAACACTCCTTCTTTGTATGTCCTTTCTTTCCACAAAACTCGCAAGTAATACCTTTGGACTCGGATCTCCTTCCCGACCTTGATTTCCCTTGCTCAACCTTCTCCCTTTGCCTTCCCCTGCTTTCTACACTTAGAGCATTCCCTGATGATTCACCTGTGCTTCTCTTGCATATTTCTTCATTCAAGATCACACTCACAACATCATCAACTTTTAAGATTTTAGAAGCAGATATAGAATTACTTACTGCCATAACCAAACCATCCCAACTTTCAGGCAAAGAACATAAAATCAAGAGAGCCTTTACCTCAACATCAAAAATAATATTGACTGAAGCTAATTGGTTTACCAAACCATGGAAATCACTGAGATGAGTATGTACCGATCCACCTTCCTGCATTTGCAAAGTAAATAGCTACTTCATAAGATATACCTTATTAGAAGCTGAGGGCTTTTCGTATAAATTCGCCAAGGACTTTATCAACTCTTTCGTTGTCTTGCACTGTGATAAGCTAGAAATCACAGACGATGCAAGGCTCAACCTTATGGAACCGAGAGCCTTCTAATCAAGAACACTCCATTCTTCATCCTTCATATCTGTGGGCTTGCATGCAACCCCACCCAACGGTAAGTACAAATCCTTTTGATACAGATAGTCCTTAATCTGCATCCTTCAGTGTTGATAATTCTTGCCGTTAAACTTCTCCATTCATAGCTTACTTTCTTCTGCCATTGCTGAACTCCCACTCAATCAGAAAACCCTGTGAATGACCTGTAATCAAAAAATTAACCTGCTTCTTGCAAACCGTAGCTCTGATACCACTTGTCAGGAGAACCTACAACAATCAATATGCTCTGATACCAACTGTTAGGTGACCCCTTATCCAACGGAAGCACAATTGATTACTTTCTTATAAGCAATTAAACACGAAATTATACCAGAATGATAAAGTAACTAGAAACTTGAGACAGCAAAGAATTTGAGAGACAATACACACTCTTATATTAGATATTACTAGAAGAAAATACAATAAGGAAGATGCCACTTCTTCCTCCACCTCAAAGGCTTGCCACACCTCAAGACCTTCTTCCCTCTTTCTCTTGATCAACACAAAACCAACTCTACAACCTGAGTTACTATCCCTCCTTGAATGCTTCAGCTGATCTCCTTGACCTTACACCTGTAGATCTCCTTGACCTTGCTTGCTTCAATGCTTTTGCTTGCCTTCTTGGTAATTATTACAATACATGCCTCATGGGTCTTTAAATAGAATCCCATGCTTACAAAAATAGAACTCTAGTTACAATAATTAGACATGCAGCTCGTGATTATAATTAGTCATTTGACATGCAAACACTCGCTTCACTTAACTGACTATTCATCAATAGCAGTTCTGAAAATACACAGGCGACCGACGTCAGTCCCTGCTTGCCTGGTGCTGTCGACGTCGACCGACTACCTGTCGTCGCTAGTTTCCTTCTGCACTGTCTGTGATCGACGTCGGTCATACTGCCAATGCTGGTTCCTCTGGTTCTTCAGCATCCTCTTCTTGTGTCTGCAAACAGTTGAAGCTTTTAGCTCCACACCCTAACAGAATGATGAATTTTACCATATGTTAATGCAAAGCTTCATTATTTCCCTTTCATGCTTACTTTTCATAATATGGGATGATATTAAGAAAGTTATTGTTAAACATAGTAAGATCCCTCTCCTTCAAAGTAATGTTTACTTGTCTTTAATACAAGGTTTCATTACTTACTCTCCATCTCTCATATGGAAAAAATTTCAAATTTATCTTGCTAAACATATTAAAATTTTCATAGCACATGTAAAAGTTTTTTATGCATTAGTGCACCATTTCATGCTCTATATGCCTTGATTTCTATCTCTCATATGGAAAAAATTTCAAATTTATCTTGTTAAACATATTAGAAATATCATATCACATATCAAAGTTCTTTATGTATTAATTCACAATTCCATTCTCTCTATCCCCTGCTTGTTATCTCTCATTTAGAAAGTTCATTATAAACATATTGCTATAAAACTTATAACTTCAATTTCATGCATTTCATTCCACATACATGATTTCTACCCATCTGCATATAACTCAATTGCTACTTTTGAGTATTACCCTATCACTACTCGACACAAGCAAACACTAGTAGTTATATATATCCCTCCTCCCTTCAAACTTGGTACATCTAGCTCTTATCTCATACCTAATACTAGATCTATACATATATTAGATCATGTGGTAATGTTATCACCCAAGTTTATGAATATAGGCAGGTTGATTACACCAATGGATATAGCTTTGTCACTCAAGTCAGTACCCCTCCCAATATAGTTTCAGTTCTTGCACTCCTTCAATGATTATATATTTACAAATATGTGTTGTATGCATCCCTTTATAATTCTAGAATTCCTATTTCCACCGAACTAGCTTATGTTGCCTCTATCCTCAACACATTAAAATGGACTGAAGATCAATTTCCTTTGAGAAAGAGGATTTAACCCCATGACACATCATTGAACAACTTCTACCTCTGTATATCCAATTAAGAATTAATTGTGTGGGGGTAAAAAGAGTGTTATTTGATAACGGTTCAAGACTCAACATTTATAACATTTCTTTTCTTAAACATCTTAATATACAACCTCAAGATCTAGACCATTCTGACATGAACATCAGAGGTTTTGACAACATTCCATTGAAATTCATGGGTCAAATAACACTCAATCTTACCTTAGGGCCTAAGACACCACCAACTACTTTCCAAGTCATACTAAATGACCTCAATTATAATTTATTACTTGGTTAGCCTTGGTTTTATGATATGTATACAGTCCCTTCTACACTCCATGCTTTTCAAAAATTTAGTCACAAAGGCTACATCTACACATGCCCAATAGAAAACAAACCTTTTAAATATTTTTAGGTTGTCAAATCTCCATAAAATTATATTCCACACTTTAATCTCATCAATATACCTACACAACCCACTACTCATATTGTCCCCTCAGACCATGCAGCACATCAAAAAATTCCAAGTTATGTAATAACATCAACACCAAATCACCAATTTACCTCCCCTTTTGAACTTAAATGTCTCAATAAGATTCGATATCATGATAAAGGTCTTGGAAAGCATGAACAAAGAATCATCAATCCTATTGAGGCATCAACATAACATGAAAAGTAAGGGTTGGGATATCAGCTTCCCTTCTTCATGATAAACCTTCTTCCACCACTTCAAATCATATAAAGTTTTGTCCACCCATTCCATAGGTAGACCACACCATTAATCATACTTCAATAATATTATTGATCTATCTTGATCTCATTGATGATATGGTTTCACTAGATATGTTCACATTCAATGAATTTTATAATAATGAATCCCTCTTATAATTTCTTGAAGCATGTGAGGACCTCCCATCTTGCTATCATAAAAACATATTTCCTCATCACACAAATGCCCATGCATACTTCATAGAAAATATAGATTATGCCCAAGACATACCAGTTGATTTAGATGATATTATTCCTTCAACCCCATATACACTAGATCATTCCACATTGCTTAACAAGGAAATAGTTAATTACAATTTTGGAATTGATAATGATTCTTGTATTGTCTTTTTATCCACTACCCTACAAAAGGAAGAGGATACAGATATCCATCAAACTTTAACAAAAATTTTAGAACTCTTTGCTTGGTCCTACTCAGATATGTCAGGAATTGATACATCTATAGTAGTCCATCAGATTCCCTTATACCCAGATGCTAAACTGGTTAAGCAAAAAAAATTCAAAATCCATCTTAAAGTGGATCTCTTAATCAAAGATGAGATCTAATGCCTCTTAGATGTTGGCTTCATTCAATCAGTAACACACCCTGACTAGATTCCTAATATCATCCCCATGGTTAAACCTAATGGACAAATTTAGTGTCATTTTCATTGTCAAGATTTAAATAAGGAATGCCCAAAAGATGATTTGTCTTTGCCTAATATTGGCATGATCATAAATTCCATAGCTGAGTATGAAATTGTATCATTCATTGATGACTTTTTAGGATATAACCAAATCAAAATAGCTAAAGAAGATCAAGAGAAAACATCTTTTACAACACCTTGGGGCATATTTTAATACATTATCATGTCTTTTGAATTAAAAAAAGTAACAACCACATATCAGTATACTATGATGCATATATTTCATAACTTTATTCACCATATTATCAAAGATTATGTCGATGATATATTAGCTAAATATAAACAATGACAACATCATGCTATTGACTTATGAAAGATCTTTCAATGACTCTAGTAATACAATGTCTGATTAACCCTAAAGAAATGTGTTTGGAGTTACATCAGGCAAACTCTTAGGTTTCATTATTTCTTAGTGTGGCATAGAGGTTGACCCTAAAAAAGTAAAACAATTAGTGACATGTTGCCTCCCATGAACTTAAAAAAACTTTGATACTTACAAGGCAAGATCTAAGCAATATATCATTTTGTAGCTCAACTTGCTAATAAAACTTAATCATTCACTCAATTATTAAAGATAGATATAAAGTTTGTCTAAGACCAAGCTTATCAAGAAAGCTTCAACATAATCAAGCAATATCTTCTTAATCTACCTATTCTAGTACCACCTATACCTAACAGGCCTTTCCTACTATTTATATGAACAATAAATCATGAATTAGAGAACTCTTAGCATAACATGATGATCAACATACTGAGTGAGTAGTTTATTACATCAGTTGCACATTAGTTGATTATGAAAAAAATTATTCCATGATAGAAAAATTATGTGTAGCATTAGTTTTTTCCACACAAAAAATTCAACATTACATGGTCAATAATGAGACTCAAGTTATCACAAAAATATATCCTTTGAATTTTATAATGGAAAAACCACATATCTCTGGTTGCATCACAAAATGGGTCATGTTATTAATATAATTTGACTTAAAGATAGTTCTATAAAAATCAGTAAAAGGCCAAATTATTGCCAATCATTTGGCCACCACACCATTATTAGACACTAATCCTATTAGTGACACATTTTGAGATGATTTTACTACCTATTATACTCATTCTGATATTTAGACCATGTTCTTTGATGGTTCTCAATGCTCATCTAATGCAGAGGCAGGCATTATTTTTATCAACCCTTATGGTCACACAATTCCTATTGTATATCGATTAAGCTTATCCTACATCAATAACACCAAGAATATGAGGCACTTATCTTAGGTCTTTTTTCCAACCAGTCCCTCCAAATTAGATTTATTTGAGTCTTTGATGATCCCAACTCATGTTCATCCAAGTCAATGATGTCTATTAGACAAAAGAAGAACATCTTATCCCATACCATAATATGGTACAATGTTTATCATCACAATTTGACTATTTTTATATAAAAATTATACCAAAAAAAGATAACTGACATGAAGATGTAATGGTAAGTACCGCATCTCTAATTCCTATCAACATCAATGATGATAAATCTATTTTTACAATTCAATGATTACCCTCACCATCAATAGCCAATGTGGACTTGATTTCCATTTCCATCTTATTCATTATGCATAGTTCTAAAATTCTATAAAGGTTCTTTGATATTTATAACTTTTTAAACAAATATATTACACCAAACACTTTCTCCCAAAATGACAAATGCAAGATACACAAACAAGCACTCAGTTATGTAATCATTGGTAGAGATCTCTTTAAGTGACCCTTTGATGAACAATTTATGTAATGCTTGACTTCAGTAGAATCCAAAATTGGTCTTACATAGATACACGATAGTGAGTGTGGTGGTCACTATAGTGGAAAGGCTGTGTCACATAAATTGCTTTGATAAGGATAATACTGGCCCACAACAAAATATGAGTGTTTAAAATACACAAAGCTATGAAATAAATGTCAATGACACAGTAACCTATAGTATACACCATCAAAACAATTGCAACCTATTGTTTCTCCATGGCCATTTATGTTATGGGGATTTTATCTTATTGGAAAAATTAACCATAAATCTATCAATGGGCATAATTTCATCATCACAACTATAGAATAATTCATTGAGTGGGTGGAATCCATCCCACTTCAATCTACCATAAGGGAGGACATTTGTAGCTTCCTCATAACTCACACTATTTCACACTTCAGTTTACCCACAGCTATCATTTTTGATAATGGAATATCATTTAGAAACAAAATGGTCAAGAAATTTTGCACCAAATATAAAATTAAACACATGTTCTCTATTCATTACTACCCATAAGGAAATGGTCAAGCAGAGGCTATAAATAAAACCATCAATAACATTTTGAGAAAAATAGTGACCAAACTCAAAAATGATTGGCACAATCAACTAGTTTATGTATTATAGGATTATCACACAAGTATTCCTACACCCACAGGAGCCACTCCTTATTCACTCATTTATGGCACAGAGGTATTTTTACCATTAGAACTAGAAACTCCATCCCTACATGTCTCCCTTAAAGGTATCCTCACTAACGACTAATATTTTGAAAAGTGTTTGCACCACTCGAGTAGTTAGACCATACACATATTCAAGTAGTTAAACATATTAGAATCTACCAACAATATATACAATGATCCTACAATAAACGAGTTCACTCCAAAGAATTCAAAGATAATGATCTTGTTCTGAAAGAAAATCTTCACAATGTCAATGCCAAAGAAGAAACAAAAGGAAATTCAAACTGAATTGGCTAAGTCCATACCTCATTATCAAAAATATTAGCCCTAAAGTGTATCATCTAGCTTCACACGAAGGAAAGACACTCAAAAATCTATTGAATATTATGCATCTATATAGATTTCATTATAGTATGTCTTTTTGCTTACTTGTACATACTTTCTTAGTATTTATTGTACATAGTCTCCTCATGATTGATTGTACATAGCTTATACCAAAAATATTAAAAACATTTAAATAACTCAAAATACCAGAAAAATACAACATTTCAAAATCTAAAAATATTCAAATAATTTAAAAACAAAAAAACTTTTCAATTGTATGCATCATTCATGCTTTACATTTCTATTACCATGCTAAACCTGCATTTGATGTTTTATGGTATTGTTTATCAATTTATATACATTACCATGCTTCACTTGATCTTCTTTGAGTGTGTGCAGTGACTTCCAAATCCTTTATTGCTTTACTCTACCCATCGAGGGGGCATCATACTTTTACATTCAAGACATACATCAATATATCTACCCATTGGGAGCATCTTCTACATGACTACACTATCCAAGTTATGTCATTCCTATACCACACAATCTAGTTATCATGTTGATATACATTACTTACTAGCTTACATAGATTACTCTATTGACACTCACTAGTATATATCACTTGTGTATTTCTTAGCATCCACCTAGTCTTATACTACATGTTTTGCATACTTTCACTTCTTGTTTTGATTAATTAGATGCGATTATATTTCTAACATTTACATGCTTTATTTTCTTGATTTGCATAGCTAGATATGATTGAATTTTTTAGTTCTTAAAATATGTCTTGTGTGTACATTAAGACATTTGTCAATATTCTTTGCTTTTACTCTTCTATATAATTATGGCCCTCATACCAACCTTGCTTGTTTTCAATTATATGTGTATGTGTAAATTGAACATGCCTTGTAAGCTTGCTTTCCAGTTTGAGTGACATGTGTCCATGTCCCATTTTTGCTTGGCCCCTTGGCCACTATTATATGCTTCTTTCTTCTTGCTTTGCATGTTTATTTTCTTATTTACTTCTCAATTGTTTACAATTCCATGATCCACATCATGCATTCTCTTGGTTTCTTAGATGCCATGATGGATATCATGCTCCATCCCTATTTGGTAACTAAAAATTAAAAACTAACCAAACTTATAGTTCTAGTTCACTATATTGCACATGCTATTACATTATTATATCTATCTAGGCATACCCCTATTGATCTAAAAATCTCCATTATAAATTATGTTATATCTTGAGACATCTTTTTTATTATCATTGTTATATCATGTACTTCATAGCATAACACACTTACAAAACTCTTTCTTCTAAGGGAATTCATTGCAGGGTCTTCATTCCTACCCTCAAAAGAGGGGGAAACAAATAGGGGTTTTGTTAGAGATCAGAGCCTCTAATCAGTCAAAAAAATCAATTTTTAGAACACCCAAAATTGTAACTATAGTTCAAACAAGGTAGAACATACCAGATATATAGTGAAAATTATAGAATATTCTTTAGAATTAGCACATGACAAGAGTGCCAAGTTTGGACTATAGAACTAGATAGAAAAGTGTCCTATTTTGATGCTCTTATCCAAATAGTAAAAAAATAGATTTTCTAGAAATAGACAAAAAGGTAAGACCGGTTACAGTTTTATCAGCAATAGTTTAGTTTAGAATCAGTAGTTTTAGTACAATATTTCATAGAGAATCCAAATATAGGGGGCAGCATGCATAGCATGATGGCTCTCACTTCTAGTTTTAGATATAGCAATTGGTATAACTTCTAGATCAGAATCCATGTTACAGACACCAGTGATTGGGGCAAAGTGCATGGCATATTTACTTTCTCTTATTTATAGTTTATGGAATTATCAAGGCATTTTCAGTAGTTTTATGCCTTATTCCATCTATAATTGGTTAGAATCATTCTTGAGTGGCTTTCACATAAGCATATTGCCTATTTTTAGAGTGGATTTCATACAATCCTAATCTCCACCTTTTTTGAGTGGCCAAGAGTGGCCTAGTTTCTAGCACACATTTAGCTATCCATGCAACATTATTAGATTATAGAACATCTATGGGCTTCAAGAGCCATCTCATATAACACATATTCATACCAATATCAATTCATAGCTTCACTTCATGGGGAAATGATGGAGCCAAAGGACTAGCTAGCCTTTGTATTCTTAAGCCACCTACTCAGAAGGATTGGACACACAGTCCAAACATAGATTAATACATGCAAGATCACATATCTTCACTTAGTGGGTGATGATGGAGCTAAAGGGCCAACCTTTGCATTCTTAAGCCACTCTCAAATAATTGAGCACTTAGCTCCATTGATGATATTAATCTTGGTATAGCATCATTCAACACATACCCAGCATCACTCAGCATCACAACAAGTTTTATATTGGTTTATGTACCCAACGAGGTGTATTTATTCCTTTTTCTTCCTCTTTCTTTTACCCAACTTTTGTACATTTTTACTCTAGACATAGTGTGTCTAGTAAGAACTGATCTACTCTTAAATTTTTTTTGCATATTTACAATTCATGATGTGTTATCTCTATGCACACCTACCACCACACAGATTCATGAGCTTCACCCTTATAGGTAAGTTTAGGTACACTTTCTACTTTTCATTTATCCTAGTATTTCACTTCACTACATTACTATAATAAAGGGTGGGAAATGTAGTCGTATAAAATATCAAAATTGGTAGCTTGAGAGTGGTTTGTGACACCCAACCCATAAATCTTTCTTGCATGCCTTCGTGACTCTTCTAGATACTTTTTTGCTTATTCCTAGTCATCTAAGCTTACCAAACCATCATTCAACCTCAACCAAGCAGTATTTCCCATGCCAATCATATACCCCTAGGTCTCACACCTGTAGGATAGGAGTGCCCAACTTGGACTATAGCATCAGACCCTAGGGTGTCCTATTTTAGCATTCTTATCCAATTGCATTTTGAGCTCCAATGGTTATTTTCTTTTGGATCCTATCTTTCATCTTATTAGCCTAGCATGAATACATTCATCCCATGACCAATAGATCTCTATAAAATCCCATTCAAAGCTAATTTAGAAGAGGTGGGAAAATATTACAAAGTAAATAAGAATAAAATCAAAACCACTTAGGTAAATTTACCTATTCTCTAAATATAGCCATATAATACAACTACAAGCATATCCAAATTCTCACACCAATCCCTAGCCACTTCAAGCACACCTAGTTTAGCATTTTTGCATTTGCATTACACCATTGCACAAACCACATTAAGAGGGAGAACTACATATGTCTTGATCCCTCTTCAGATTATTGGTATGTAGGAAGCATGCCCACACAAGGGGTATGGATACACATTTAGTTCATCTTACACACATTAACCCCCCCTTCTTTCCCAAGTTTTATCAAAGCATAATGAAATATAGGGTTTGAATATTAAATTATCTCTACAAGAAGTTTTGTAGACTTTAAATAGTTGATATTTCATAGGTAAGATCACATAGGGATAGGGAACAAAACTTAGAAAACTCAGATCTCTATGAGTAGTTTAGACAATAGAAGTAGAAGAGGATAATAGCACTAGACTCTAGGGTGTCTAATTTTGATGGTCTTGTCCTTTCATAAAATAAAATATAGATCCTAATTTGAAACACTGTCCTAGTCTTTCATAGCCAATATCAAACCCTTGAATAGTCATTTTAATTCATTCTAAGCTAAGTCTTATTTTCTTCATATTTATTGCTATTTATAGAAAGGTTAAAATAATAAATAAATTATACAAATCAATGGTTAAATTATTACAATATTATTTACTAATTTATTCAAGTTAGACCTTTAACTAAATTAGGAATAAGACTTCAATGTTCTCCAAAAAGTTAAATCACTTTTCTCTTTTTCCTCAAGCCTTTACTTGGCTTTCAAACTGTCTGACCAACTTCCTTTTGCAATCTCTATAACTATATCACTGAAACATTAACATTGCAATATTAGCACTGTAATAATCAATTCCCAAGAACTTCTATGCTCTGATACCAAAAATGATGGCAATCTTATACTAATAGCATATCAGGATGATAAATTGACACTATTTACATACCGATATCACTACTCACCATAATAGTTACTTGCATCATATTCCTTGTTACAATATTATACAGTCAGAATTTATTATGATCAAGTAAAAAATACTTTTGATAAAATCAAATTTAGAAATAAACTCTCACCTACAGGTGAGTCCAAATGCTTCATCTATAAATAGTAAAAAAAATTCTTTTCACACACTCATCTATAGTCTTTAAATCTTTACAAAGGCATCTTCAAATAATACCTTTGTTGGTGAATTTATTTGCTTTATTACATTTACTTGTATTTATTATTTTGATGCACTAATTACTTATTATAATTATTTTATTATGTTTATTAATAATTTGCACTAGATAGGATAAGCTAGCTTAGCTAGTAATTAACTTAGACACTTATCTTGTTACACTGGAGTTCCACTCCACTATTTAGGGTAATAAAAGATAAGATTGCTTAACTAGTAGTCAACGTGTGTTGATCATTTACACAATTTGGACACCTATCTTGTTAGTGTGGAGTTGCACTTCGCTATTCATGTAGTCAGATATCAATTGAACTACACGTGTTATGTGAGTTCCCTGATCTTTATTATGCACGTCTTGCTCTATATAAGTCATGGTTATTTTCGTATTCTACATCAGATTAATATTGAATTATCAAATTAATTCATCATATTTGAGTTATTTATTCATTTCAATTATTATCTTGGATATATAGATATTGTTAATTATATTTTATCTCTTATTTATGTTTTCTATTAGATTTATTAGATCTTGTAGCTAATTCTAACATGGTACCAGAGCTATCTTAAATCTATAGATTGCTAAATATTCAAGAGAAAAATATCTAGATATAGGATCAATTTTTTGATTTTATATACAAGCACAAATTGGAGCTTTGTGGAGAAATTATGAGCTCACCATTGAAATTAGAGTGCCTGAGATAGTCAAAATAGTCTAGAATTTTGTCCAAATTGGGTATAGGAGTCAAAATTCACAAGGGTTTGATCCAAAAGCACCACACCCAAATCTAGCAAGTACCTAAAAATTAAAGCATTTTTTAGTAAAATGGACCTCATTATTGCATTTGAAAGATGTCAAAACCTATAGATCCATATAAAATTTGGCTAATTTGGACATAATCACCCTGAAAGGCAATTTTTTTTACTTCCAAGTACAACCGTATGGACTGTACGGACTATGAAAACCAAAAAAAAATTTGGTAGGTCTCATGGATCAGCAGGCAGATTAAAAGGGAAATTTTATGAGCCTACCATTTGAACACCAAGAGGTATTTTTGAGCAAATTGTTTTTTGAAATAGCTTAAAATTTTGTGCTCTTCACTACTATACTTTAATTTTTTTCTATATTTTCTAGAATTTAGATTTTTCTATAGCAACTCTTGCCCATTCCCATTTTTGTAACTTCAAAGGCTCATAACTTTCACATATGACCTCTTATTAATTTTCCATTTTTTTTTTAAAGTTAATATTTTTTTGAGCACAACACATTGGTATAGAAATTTTTGTAATAAAGTGCATATTTTTTATGCTTTTAGACTAAAGGGCCTAATTGAGCTTTTTGTAAACTAGAAAAAATATAATCCAGCCTTGTAATTGCACTTAATTATAAGGTGCCTAAAAAATACTTGTTGGGTGGGACAAAACTAAGTAATTCAAGGTTTTGTGGTGTGTTTTATACTTTGATTTCTGCTTTGTGATGGTGTGTTTTTAAAAGCATCATGGAGAATCCTAAGTTCTCACTATTAATAGCATATAATTATAACACATAGAAATAGAATGCTTGGAATTCATTAATGAAGTTAGGATATACACCTTATATAACAACTCTTCTTACTCCACTTACTGATGTAAAAGAGTTGCAACACTTTCTCTTTGAAACTACTAAGGTAATTGGATGCATTTGATCTTACATGTCTTTAGATTTGAATTTCCATCTTGATAAATGTACAACTCTGAAAGAGGCTTGGACTAAATTAGCATCATTTTTTGGCAAAATAGATGAGGTTTGTGGTTACCAAATTAACAACAAACTCATTAGTTTGGATCCTAAAAATTATGCTACAATACAAGACTACATCACTAACATTATAGATCTTAGAACACAATTTTTTGAATGTAAAATTGATAAAAAAAGATATTCAATTGATTTTCAGTGCCTTACACAAATTAGGTCCTGAATATTCATCCTTTGTCTCTAGCTTTTAGACTTATAGGCTCACATTGGACACATCATATCAAATCCCCACCTTTGAGGTATTCTCTGAGATTCTAATGGCTGAAGAAGAAAAGTTAATAGCTATGGGTCTAATCATATCATCCAAATCTTAACCTCTAATTGCAATTCAACCTCAGCATAAGCAAGTTTCAACATCAACATCCAATACAGGTTCAAGTAAAAAGAAGCAAAATAATCATAATAAGTCATAGAAAGATAAGAATGAAGGGCAATAATCTTCCTCACAAGGAGATTATAAATCCACTAATAAAAAAGGATATTCACAAAAAAGGACTGCCACTCTTTGCCCTTATTACAAAAAGGGGTTTCATAGTGAACAAGATTGTTGGAAGAAAGAGATTGATGAACCATAGGGTCTTCTCAAAAATAATAACATCAATAAATCAAAGGATTCTACCACTCCTTCAAATTTAGGGAAAGAGAAAGCTATGACACTAGTTGCACTGGCAAATTCTCCCAAGTCATGGTTAATTGACTCAAGTGCTTCACACCATATGGGTTATGATCAAGAATAATTTTTTGGATTAGAACCAAGTTCCTTGCCTCATATTCTCATAGGTGATAATTCTAAGGTAGATGTTATAATAAAAGGTGCAGTTGATGTAAATAGTGGTGTATTTGAGGATGTCTTATGTGTGCCAGAGTTATCAACTAACCTTCTCTCTATTTACCAAATCACTCACTTTGATACTAGTAGGAAAGTTGAGTTCACACCCGATTTTGTATCAATTAGAAAATTGGAGGGTAATTCCTTAGTTGTAGTGGGAAAAGTTGACAATAATACTCATCTTTATTCATTCTCCCACTTTCTGCCTCAGTCTTCCTCTACATTTTTTCTCTCACTCACTGATTCAATGAGCAAGCTATGGCATGAGCGATTTAGTCATCTAAACTACCACTATTTACAACAACTTAGTTAGCAAGAGATGGTTACAAGACTTCCATAAATTCAATTTTTATGGGGTGTATGTCATGGTTGTGCCTTAAGCAAACATCCAGAGGATAAGTTTGATAAAGGGAAGGCTTGGAGGGCTACACAAATCCTTGAGCTTGTTCATAGTGAATTATCAGGTCCATTACCTACTTTATCATTTAGTAAAACTTGTTATGTTCTCACATTTATTGATGACTATTCTAGATATACTTGGTTTTATTTTCTAAAACTCAAGAGTGAAGTATTTGATAGATTTCTAGTGTTCAAAGCTCTAGCAAAAAAACAATCTGAGAAGTATGTCAAGATCCTCCACATAGATAATGGGAGGGAATATGTGAATAATAAGTTTGAAAAATTCTATGCTCTTGAAGGAATTGATCTTCAGTATTTAGTTGCATACACATCTCAGCAGAATGGTGTAGCAAAAATGAAGAATAGAATCTTAAAATAGATGGCAAGTTATATGATTCATGCAAAATCATTATTACTTAAAAACTAGGTAAAATCAATTAATTGTGTTATATATATACAAAATAGAGTTCCTCACAAATATTTAAAGGGGATAACACCTCTTGAAGCTTGGTGTAATAAGAAGCCAAATGTGCATCATTTCAGAGTCTTTGGTAGTCCAGCATGGGCTGACATACCTTTAGGCAAGCATTGTGCTTTAGAGCAACAAATCTAAACTTGCATATTTGTGAGATACCCTGATGGTGTTAAGGGATATCAGCTCATTGATCTAGATTCACATGAGCTTATTATAGCTAGAAGTGTTTACTCTAAAAAAATTCTTTCATACTTATCTTTTAACATTTCTCATTCTTCTTCTTTAGAATAATCAGATAGCAGTGACAATGATACTCCTGCTTCATCTACTCATAAGGATGATGAGGTAATACCTCCCCAGTAAGTTTTATCAGGGCATGTTCCTCCTCCTCTAGATCCTCACCCATTGATGCCTTTGTGGGCTAGACAAACTTTGGCAGATGTGGACCCTCTTGTTAGGGATCCATCAGATAGAAGGAGAACACAGTCATAGCATGATCTTTCACATTCCTACATTGCCATAGCTTTTGATCAATAGTATTTTCATGAATCCATAGGGATAGTTGAGTGGGATTCAGTAATGGAAGAAGAGTATGACTCATTGATTAGAAACAACACTTTGGATCTTGTTCCTCTTCCTAAGGGAAGAAAATTAATATGATGTAGGTGGATATATCAAACTAAGTTTATAGCAAATGGAAATATTGATAAGTATAAAGCATGCTTAGTGGCCAAAGTTTTTTCCCAAGTGGAAGGCATTGACTATATAGAAACCTTTGTGCCTATTTTTAAGATGAATTCTATATGCTTGATACTAGCTATTGGTGTAGCTCATGGTTGGGTTGTACATCAGATGGATGTGAAGAGCACATTTATTCATGGGGATCTTCATGAGGAGATATATATGGAGTAGCCACAAGGGTTCATTTATGATTCTTCATTGGTGTGCTACTTATATAAGTCTGTTTATGGTCTAAAACAAGCCCCTAGGGCTTGTTATTCTAAGATGGACACATTTCTTCTCTTAGTTGGGTTTTCAAGATGTCACTCAGATCCAAATATCTACATTTTATGATAGGAGGATTCACTATTGTAATTAGTTCTCTATGTTGACAATCTAATTATTATAGGGAGCACAGCATCCATCATCAGTAGTGTTAACACTACACTTCATGATAGGTTTTTTATGACAAACATGAGCCTATTGTACTATTTTCTTAGGATTCAAATATCACAATCCTTTTATGGGATTACACTTTCATAGCCCAAGTATGCCATGAACTTGTTAGCTCAAATTCACATGGTTGATTGTAGGCCTACACTGACTCCTTTCTTATCTAGAGTTAGACTTGAGGTTTATTATTCCACTCCCTTTGTTGATGCCAAATTGTATCACCAACTTATAGGCAGTTTCATCTATTTGAATCATATGTGGCCTGACATTTCATATGTAGTTGGCATGGTTTCATGCTTTATACAAACACCACATAAGCTTTATTGGAGAACCACCAAGGGCATTTTGAGCTACATTTAGGGTGTTATCAGATACATGATTCATTATACATCAAGTATAGGTTTAGACTTAGTGGGATACACAGATTCTAATTAGGCTGGCAATTATGATGATCGTAAGTCCACTTTTGGTTACATCTTTCACTTCAGATCTGGCCCCATTTATTATTGATAGAGTAAGAAGCAAAATTTTATTTCTCTTTCATCTATAAAGGTTGAGTATTGTGGCACTTTTAATACCACTACTGAGTCTATTTGGCTTCAAAATATTCTCACTAAGTTTGGTGTTCCATTTTGGAAACCATCAGTCATCTATGTGATAACCAGAGCACTATCTAGATCTCAAATAATCCTATTTATCATTAGAGAGCCAAACAAATAGAGATCCATATGCACTTTATCAGGGAGTTGATTCAAGTAAAGATCATTGATCTTCAATATTATCCTATGGAGGAGTAGATTGTAAATATTTTTGCCAAACCTTTCACTGAGAGCAAGTATCTTCACTTGCAATCTATTTTGGGGGTGAAAGACATCAGTTCTTCAGGGGACATCTGTTCTTTAGGGGGGGTCTCCTAGACCTTCATTTTGAGGAAGAATTTTTTTTCCTTTGGGTTTTCTCCCTTCCTCATCTATTTGTACAAAGTACCTAATATGGCTACACATTGTCAAGACTCTTATCTGCATAGCCCTACCTAAGCTTCACTTATGGGGGGTGTTGGTGCATTTATTTTCTTTATTACATTTACTTGTAATTATTATTTATTATTTTGGTGCACTAATTACTCATTGTAATTAGTTTATTGTGTTGATTAATAATTTACACCAGATAGGATAAGCTTGCTTAGCTAGTAGTTAACTTAGACACTTATCTTGTTATAGTGGAGTTCTACTCCACTATTAAGGGTAAGATAGGATAAGATTGCTTAACTAGTAGTCAATTTGTGTTTATCATTTACACAAGTTGGACACATATCTTATTAGTGTGGAGTTGTAATCCACTATTCATGTAGTCAGATATCAGTTGAACTACATGTGTTGTGTGAGTTCCTTGATCTTTATCATGCACACCTTGCTCTATATAATCAATGGTTATTTTTGTATTCTACATCAGATTAATATTGAATTATTAGATTAATTCATCATATTTGAGTTATTTATTCATTTCAGTTATTATCTTAGATATATAGTTATTATTTATTATTATTATTATTATTTTATCTCTTATTTATGTTTTTTCTTAGATTCATTAGATCCTATAGCTAATTCTAATAGCCTTTATCCTTCTCTTGATGATATTAAATTCTGAAATAGTCCACAATTTCTAGATTTCATTCTTTGATAAGATTCAACCTTCTTTGAAAAGAATTCCACTATTCATAAGGATGCACTAAATATTTATTGGATCTTATGTACATAATGATCAAATAATTGGTAAAGTTATATCATAAACTTTATGATCTAGCTGAATATTACCACAATGAGATTAAATACAAATAAATTCCTTCATTTAATTTCATGATATCAGATTTTTGAGAGTTCTATCACAATAGTCCTATCAAATTTCTGACATAAGCACTAATCAATCTTCATAACAATCAAATCAGCCTGAATTTTATTCTTAAATGGTTTTTGAAGATTCTGATCATCAGGTTATAGACTTAGGTGGCATACACAAATTACTCATATTCTAAGATTTGACAATTTAGTATATCTATATGATAAATAGCTTCCTTTCTCACTTGGGTGACTCAAAACTACTTTGAATGTAGAAATGCATTCTATATCTTGCATGTAGGACTACGTAATTATGCTACCAAAAATAATTTTATTTTTGCTTCCTCGAAAACCTTAAATACACCCAATAAAATATTACATTTAGAATTGATGCTATTATGAAATCTTACCTAAAGAGTAATTATTGATCTTCCATAGAATTTGATTCTACATTTCATAAGAAAAATCTTCTCTGACTGTTGCTTGTCTCCATAATAATCCTTTTTAAAACACGTGCATCTATTTTTATATCAGGCCTAAATAGATCTTTACTTAGCATAGAGATTTTATTTTCAAAATTAGATGACTCCTTTTTGGACTTTTATTTATCTTACAGTTCAGGTTATGTTATTTTGTTTTTGCATCAAAATTTTCTTATAATTGACATATGTGTCTATTTACAATTGCATAAATGAGGTGAAAATACATATAATAATTAACTGAACTAAGTGAGCCAAATAATAGTACCTGATCGTGACTCACATTACCATAAAACTAATTAGAATGCCTTTCTATCTCTTCACTAATTTTATACATATAAAATGTGTAGGTTACCTTCTTCATACCAAAGATCAACATTTCTCCACAGGCATTCTTTTTAAATTTAAGCTTCCCATATGATAGTCTCAACTCACTTTGAATTATTAAATAATAGTGAGAAATGCATATAAGTCAAAGGTCTGAGATGAAATCTCCAAATAAATATTGCCTCAATCCATTTATTTGTCAAATTATATAAATATAGACTTATACAAACTTCTAATATAAACCTAAAGGTATGTAACTCTCCTTATAAACTCCTACCTACTCCTTCATAGACTCTCTCCTCTCTATATATACATGTAGATGCTTTATTAAGCCTTCTTAGAGATGAGGCTTGAATCATCTCTATTACAAACATAGATAAATGATAAGTGTGAATCCACAACTTACTCAAAAGATTTCTCTTAAGTAAATACATACTATCCTTGCTTCCCAATGTAGCAATCAACTTCTAGAGACTTGGTAAGTTACCTTTTACCAAGTTATAAGCTTTTACAATTTAAATATTTAAATCTGACTTTAAATTACCACTATAGGACTCTTTATATCACATAAGACATATAAGACTCTTTGCATAGCATGACTTGACTTCTTGCCTTCATAAACAAGGATTATTTTGACTCATATTTATAAACATGTACATGGGTGAGTTGATGCTCCTACATCAGGACCTTACTTAGTAAAAGACATACTTGGTCTTAACACCTATTGCCTTCAAACTAATGAAGGCCATATTTTCAAAGAGCCCACCAATGCATAATTTTTTAAAGAAGTATTTTGCCTAGACCATTCCCTTATTATCATGCTTCCTATATAATATCTTTTTAACACTTTTGTAGGATATCTACATGGGTCTCACCCTCTACAATAGTTCCTCTCTCCATAAACTGTAGTTCCTTCTTTTTGGTCCTTTGGTTTCTCTTTTCTCATGAATTACAATGTAAAACTACAGATAGGACCCAGTCTTCCTCATGATTTCCTTTTGTCCTCATGAATTCCTTTTATTAAATTGTTTGCTTTCCAATGACATTTTCACCTCTTGGATTTTTATTTTTGAGAGTTTCAGTGTAAAACCATGGATAGGACTAGGCCTTCCTCACAAATATCATCTTTCTCACTTATTCATTTTCACATACTTTGTGCACCCTATTAGGTTTCTCTTTTATGAGTTTCAATGTAAGACCATGGATAATACCAGGCCTTCCTCATAAAATAACCATCTTTAATTTAGTGTTCCTTTTCTATAATTTTTTATCAATGATTATAAGTTTATGATCCTTTATTCTCAACTTTAGATTTTACTTCTTTTGTAGATAAAATTTATAGAACAATAAAATGTTAACATGTTTTCCTAAACTTTTCTCATTATTATGATAAGAAATCCCACTTCACTATCATCGTATCCCTTTTTCACCATTTATCATATTTTTTATGATTTAAAGTAATTCAAATTATTTCATGTTCATTCTTTTGATTTACTTTCCTTTCATTCCACATTGGATAAACCAAGGTTGAAGTCAATATAACACTTTTATTTCACTTGAATTAACAAGACTCTTAGACACCATGCTCTCTTAGTTCTATTTCTTAACAATCAAGTCCAAAGTTTTCAAATGATAGTCATCTCTAGCACCCATGTTTGGTTCTCTAAATCCATATGGAGGAGGAATAGAAAAATCCATCAAAACAATTAAAATCCCAAATCATTTTAAACAAAATTTAATGATGCAAAAGGTAACATACAAAGTCAAAAGTCAAAATCATGCCAAAATATGTGATTAATATCACATCTCTTATCTTTAATCAAAGCTCAATGTCCACATTTGGCCTCATGATAGAGCTAGGGTCCATTAGGGTGTCGTAGGCTAGTAGATTGGAATATGAGAATTCAAAAAAATCTATGGTGCTACCTACTTTCTCATGTAAGTACCCAATCTTCACATTAGATTGACAACTTAGGGAACACATTATGGGAAGGACCTCTTGTGAAGCACCTTTGGCCAAGGAAGAGATTGAGTCTTGATGGGTTCATCTTCAAGGTAAATATCTCTAACTTTACTCCTCTATTTTAGTATATAGAAGAAGCATAACTAATGACTTTTGAATATATTGCTCTATCCATGCATTAGGGTTTTACCTATATATAGCTTAATTAGGATTCTTTTATGCATGTTTACTTTTTATGTTTACTAACCCCTTTTTTATGTCACAAGCTTTGGTGAGTACTAGATTAGGTTTTTGATTTATTTGTTATATACTTTGTAAATATGAAAACATAGGAGCTAACTAGGGTTATTTCATAGTCTTACTTGACTGGAGGCTTTGGCACCCTCCCCAGTGATTTTATTGTGGTAAGAGATCCTTTAGTTTGGTCTATCAGATCTATCTTGGTCATGACCAAAAATATCTAATGTATCAACAATTGGAAATATAAGTAGGATTTATATTCTCTGATTTAGGATTGATTAATAGATCAATTATATTTCCCTTTGCATATAGTATGCACATACATTATCCATGAAGATATTTTTAACATAAATTTTGTAAAATTTATCCTTATATTGATTATTTTTGAGCTGTAGATGCAATCTCCCCTTTCTCTATTTTGCTATAAATTTTTAACTATCAAGAACCCTTAAAATGAGCCTTTAACTCATAATTATAGGTTGAAATGGGTGGTTACCCTACGTACCCACCATGTTTTCCTTTTAGAGACTTGAAAAAATACAATAGCAAAGATGCACATTTTATAAACTTACAAAAACATATTAGGTAATTTGCATAACTTGAGAAAGTGCATTAGCAAATTTGCACAACTTACAAAATTATGTTGACAATTTTGCATGACTTGAAATTTGTAAAGGAAAACTACAATATACAAATTACTATTAAAAAAAATGTGAAAAATATAAATTTACAAGAATCAATCAAAATCTCAAGACAAAGAATAAGTTAAAATATGATGATAAGTTATTCTTGTTTGTCTTCATTGAGAACAATTTGAATCTTTTCTTCCTCTGGTTGTGGCTTCTTCTGATATTGCACATTTTTTTGTAGGATTTCAAGCACTTTTTATTCATCTAGACCATCTAAATATGTATAGGCTATTTCTAAATCATAATATATATTTGACATCTTATGATCTATTCCTTAAAGTTTCTTCAGTACTAGATTGAGGTTATGTAAAATATTTTGATATTTGATCAATTTTTGAATTAACCTGTAATCAAATGCATATTTAGGAGTCAAAATTTATTCAATATTTTTTTCGAATTGATTGATAATGATTTATTCAAAAACTATTTTCCCATCATCATTTATATTTGTACAATGCAATTTTCCTATTCCTCCCATCATTTCCAAGAGAGCATCACCTCTTATTGATTTAGAATCATTGATTTTTATAATACTTTCCTTGATAGTGTGAATTCTGAATTTGGCAGCCCATAAAAACTCAGTGAGGTATGCCATTTATTATTTTTGAATAACCTTTTCTTAGATGAGGTCATCTAGGCAAGTAAAAGACAAATATTCCAACATTGGAAACAATTCATCCCATTTTTCTACATCTTCAACATACTTTTATTCTACTTTAGTTACATGAACATATTTTGACTAGATTTCAAAACACATGGTCATTATTGTATGAATGGTATTGATACCTTGTTTTAGAAATTTATCTAACCATTATTTTCTAGACTTGCCCATATGACTAATTTATTTAATAATATTTAGTGTTTCTATGTTAGAAATTTAAATAATTTTGAATTGGTTTTATTAGCTTTTGGATCACTATTGTTGACTATTCAACTTTTTATTTAAGTTGATCCTTGGTCACCTTATCATGATCCATATTTTCAAAGAAGGTACCAATTGATGATTGAATATTGTATTTCATTCCTCCCCTCGTAGCATTCTCCAAATGCATTTTTGAGATCTGATAGTCATAGGCATTGATAAAATATTTATCCATTTATGTAGGAGTAACCGCTACTTATACATACATATCTTCCTTATTATCTATGATTATTCTTGATACAGTTTTGGGATTTTTTTCTATTCATGAAGGGAGAGTGGTTAGGGTATTGAAATCAATTTCTTCAAGCTTAAAATTTTTATTTATTTTATTCACTACCTCATCTAACCAGTCAAGAATTTATGCATTAGGAAAAAGTTGTTACACGTGAGCAGGTTCAGGCTTTGTTAGAATCTCAAGATAAGGAAGAATAGTTTCTAAGGGTTGGAGTTCTTCTAATACTATCTCATCTTTTTCTTTTTCTACTATATCAATTGGAGGTTTTGGTTAATATTCAATAAGTAATTCATAAAATTTCATAGGAGGTGGAGGTAAAGAACTATCGATTTGAGCAAAGGATGGAAGCAATAATGAAGTATCAGATGTAATAAATTATTAAGTGGTATTTGCTACTAGTTTATAAAACTAAGTAAGACTATTAAGAGGAACATCTTTAGAAATAGACATGCTAAAAGAAAAGAAAAAATTCTCCTAACCTTTTTATTTTTAGCTTGAGAGACCTACAAACTAGAGTAATATCTATAATAATCTAAACTTTAGTCTCTTTTTATACCTCTACAGGGTCTTTACCTACATCAATTATTTGTGATGTACCAGCTTTGGATTGATGTTACTTATGAAATCTTCCCAATTAAATCTCTATTAGTATCAGTGGAAATCCTATTTTATCAACATTAACTCCCTTATTTTTCTACCATCATAATGTTCTATCAAGCACACTTTGAGTTCTACATATAACAGAAGTTGATTTCTTCTTGTTCCAATCAAACTTAGGAAGTACTTCTGATTCAATCCTTTCTTTTCAGTAATTAGGATCCAATGTGCCTTATCATCCAATTATTTGATGCTTTCATAATGCCAAATGCATTGACCTATTTTATTGAGAGTCTTGAGTAATCCCTAATTTTCGCATGTCTTTCATTATCATAATCCAGCCAAAAGTCCTCAAAATGAGGCACATGTTGATATGAAGAACCAATAATGCTTGCCACTAAACCCATTATGTCAAATGAGGGAATACTTTAAAATGTTCTAATGGTAACACATGTCATCTCTTCTCCAAATGATTTTGCTTTTGCCACTAATGGACATGTGTATCTACCTATATGGATAGGAAACTTTACCCCAACTTTGTGTTTATTTGCTAATAACTTGTGAGTCTCATCCAATTCTCTCACCAATTCCATCAAATCCCATTTATCATCAACATATCTAGGGAGCATATATGGTGACAATTCACATCCACAAATCAAAAGATAAGTGAAAGTAGGAAATTGTATAAACTAGACTCCCTATTTGGAAATCTTTGTTGATGCCTCTATATATATCCTCATGTTATAGGGATCTCACTCAAACATTTGAATCACATCATTTACTCTTCAAAATTGATGTGCACTTTAATTCATATTAAGGTGAGGATATAATTCATATATTTTTGTAGTCTTGATTCTCTCACTTGATTCAACCTACTATAAAATCTTCTCCTGATAATTGTATAAACCTGATAAGAAGTCATGTAGAATTTCAAAGTTATTTATATTATATCAACTAATTATGGATTGAATCATTGATTAGTTGTCCCCAATTGATATATTATTTATTTTAGTGAATAATTCATCTATATCTATACATCCACATCTATAAATTCCTTACAACTAGGTTCCTCACTACTCTATGCAAGGGTGTGATCATATCATTGACTTTATTCATGAATTTAGATCTAGAAAGATTCTTTGGAAATATTTTTATTATATGTTTAGGTTTTATTAACCATTACTTGTTCACCTATTTTGAATAGGAACTGGTGTTGTCTTCCCAAAATTATTGAGTGAACATAGGAGTCAAAATAACACAGGATTACCTTTCTAGTAATTGAAGTAATTTATCAATATGTTATAAAAAAACAAATAACATATTCTCTCTTTTAGAATTATTAACCTCTCTCTTCTCAGGGTCATGGTGCTCAACTATAGTTAAGACTAATTATGACACTATACTAAAGTTGGGAATGTAGTTTCATGTGGCAAAATGTCATCATGTATGCTTTGGCCATAGTCTCTTTTATGTACCCCATTAATTCTATTCCAAAAGTATTTCATGTCAACATGTCCTAAGTTAGTATATGTTTTGTCCTCAATATTTGAGTCTAGATTTAGTGGAAGAACAACACCTTGAAACTGGTACTCTATAGATGATCTTTCTTCTCCTTATGGGACCTTCTTTGGGGGGTTTTCTTTTAGGTACTTTTGATGGGAGTCCTGGATCTTGAAATCTAGGAGAAAAAATTAGTTGAATGAAAAACATGCACTACACTGCCCCTGATAAAGATGAAATTATGAAAGTGTTGAGTCAATGAGCTTATATATTGAAAAAATGAAAATATATTTGTCAGATTCTAACAAGGTTGCCTATAGGGGTATTGGGATATAGGTTAGTGTTGTCACAACCCTCAAGTTCCATGGGTTGTGCAAGTACACCTATCAGAGTCAGATAGGTCTATTGATAGAGGATCCAAGATTTGATTGGTTTTTGAGAAAAGGAGCTAGGACCTAGTGTGTTTTCAAAAAAGTAGGGTAGGATCTGATTACGTGGATAATAAGGGCAATAGATTCTAGGGAGATGTTGATAAAAATTGAGATTTGGTTAAGTATTCTTGACCTTAATAGAAACCAAAGAATACATAGGTAAAATAGATCTCAGAGTGGATAAAGAGATTTGGAAGTATTTATAGACAATAAAATATAGTAAAGGAAAACAAGATAGAATTAACAAACTTTCCCTACCTTATCCTCCAAAGTTATAAACCCTGTCATTGACTAAAAAATTCCAAATTTGATGAAGGCTAAAATACATAAACAAGAGCAAGAGATGCAAACAAAATTCAAAGGAGTTTAAGGAATTTTTAATAGGATGTGAATAAAAATAATAATGAATGATTTAATGGTTAAAACTAAATCACAAATATTATCACACATGTGGAAGGATCAATGACATTAATGGATGAAATTCTAGGGTTTATTCTCAAATAGATTAGGATCTGATGATGTTATTGGTAGAGAGGTTAGGATCCAACAAGTGTGTCTACATAAGTTATGGGTTTTGTGGATGTTGCTAGCAGTGGAATTAGACTTCAAGGTTTTTAATATCATGCCTATTGGGTTTTCATGATTATTATAGAAATCCCATTAGAATCTAATTAGGATGTTGATAGGTCTCTCAAGTTTTGAGGGTCATGCTTGCATTAGGATCAAAATTTGATGGTTTCATTAACACATTTTTATTTTCAAAAGAAAAACAAAAAGACTTAGATAATTTTTAGTCTTTTTACATAATTTGACCTTATGAAGATGAAGATTCTCGAATATAAGAATTTTAACCTTGACCAAATTGACTTATTTCTCAATTGTTTGTGGTTAAAAGACTTAATATTTTAGATTTATGGCCATTGTTTACAAACTAGTAAAATAGGTTTAGATTGAGCTAACTTGACCTAACCTCTCTTCAGAGATCGATAGGCTTTCAAAATTAGCCATAATTGATAAATTTATTGGCAATGGGTTATGTACGAAGACATTCAAAATTAGATCTCAGATATTTTAGGAAAAGACTTTTCCCTCTATTGTATACCCTAGGGTTTCTTTGTTTCCATTTTCAATAATGAAGAGCATAGGTAGAAAATTTTGAGTGACAGTTCTCTATGGGAGGCAAAACATGGCCTTTTTACCTAATGTTGGGTCCCAAACATTGATGCCCTATCTTTAGAATTGGTACCATGTCCCAAATAGATCTTTATGTATGCTCTACCAATTGAATTTTGGGGAAAATGTCTATTGGTAAATATTGGGAGCTACCTAGTAAAGTTATTTCATGTTGAAAATCGCTCTAAATTAGGATCCATAACTCATTTTGCTCGAATGTGTATTCTTTGGATCCTTCTATCCCATTCTAAAATCAAGTATTATCACCACTTTAGTTGGGATCTAGGAGGAGCAAGTGGAGGTTGAAAAACAACATTTTAATTACTTTCATTTCCTCTAGCTGGTCACATAAGGAATCATTACCCTATTTGCCTTCCCTAGGTTTTTAAGCTCTAGAAACCCAAATCAAGCCAACTTTAAAATTATTCCTTAAGTGTAATAATCATTGCTCATAAGAGTATCTAATGTAACCAACCCTTGTAGATAACCTTCCATCAAAATCCCCTTTTGATTAATTGACTCCTCACTCCGTGCCTTGGGAGACTGAATCAATTATCAAGGAATTCATAGAGATTGCTTCGATCCTTTATCATTTAATGTAGATCAATGCATACCTGATGCTTTCAAAGAGATTAAGGAATGGGTGAATAATCCATGAAACACCAAGGTTTTAGAGGACAAATATGAGGTACTTAACCCTATTTAATTGGAAATCCATTATAACCCTAACATTCTGCAAGAAGCAAACTATGGTAAGAAACCCAAAAAAGTAGAAAATCTAACATTAACAAAGCTTTAGTTGTGGTTTACATGGGAATGCAAGAGGTAATCAAGTATTTATTTTCATCTAAGAATTAGGGGGTACAATTCACCCTCCCTTAGTATGAAATGCATCTCCTATAATGTTAGGGGCCTCAACACCCCTAATAAAAAGTTCTTAAATCAATGTTTCATGGTTGTTCATTAAGTAAATGTATTCATGATTCAAGAAACAAAACTATCTTAGTCTGAAGCTTGAGGGCTCTAGAGAAAAGATTAGATTGGATAGAATGGACACTTTTATGATTGTATCAGTGCCTTAGGTGGTCTTGGGATCATCTGGTACTGTAAAAGAGTTTTGTGTGACCTTATATACTAATCAAATAACTATCAGCTTAACAAAATCAAGGATCAGTTGTCCAAACTAGAATTATTTATATTGAATGTTTATGATCCTAACAATATTGTGTTAAAGTAGGATATTTAGAATGAATTTTTTTTTCACCTTCAGAACCTCTCCCCTCATCAAATTCTTTTGAGTGGTGAATTCAACACAATGTTATCCACCAAGGACAAAGATGGAGGCAGTTCATTTGTTAACTAATCCCACTTTGATTTTCAAAATTTTGTTTCATTTAACTCTTTGATTGACTTAGATTCTAAGATAGGTTGTTTTACATGGACAAACTAATGGCTATAATTTACAAACATTTTAGAGCATTTAGACCAATTTTTGGTCATCCTATATTAGCTAATCATGGATTTGTCTTTGGAGAGTGTGGACCTTCCTCAGTGTTCAACCATTATCCTATTACTTTGTCTATTGACCATGACTCTAATCTAATTCATTGACCCTTCAAATTTAATTTTATATGGCTCCATGATATTACTTTTTTAGTTTTTATGGAAGCTTGGTGGTTAGCACATCTAATTTGGGGTTCTAACAAGTTATTCTTTGTAAAAATATATCTCATATCAAAACATGTTTGCATGATTAGAATCATATTTAGCTTTAAAATATTTTCTCTAATAATCTAATCATTGAGAAAGAGATTGATTCCTTAAATGAATAGGTTTTCTAACATGGGACAGACCAATCTACATTTATGTGTGAAAAAAAAATTCTTTCAGAATTAGATGAAATCTTCCTCAAAGAAGAAATTCACTGGAAGCAAAATTACAGTGAATGATGGCTCAAAGTTGGGGATCATAACTGTAGACACCTAAATTACATTTCATGTAAAAATGCACCTAAACCCCACTAATTATTCTTAACATTTATATTATAATTTATGACATATCCTTATTTAAATAATTGAATAAATCAATTGTACACACTTTAAATCCAAATTTAACTATTAATTCTAGATTTTATACCTCACCCAACATCTTCCACCTTTATCTCCATCACATGTTGACTCACCCCAACCAATACCATAACTTATCTAACTTCCTTTGAGTCATCCCTTGAGTTTTCAAACAATTTTAACCATTCTTGGTGACTTAGATAACCATCTCCATGTTTTTCTCAACCATTTGAAATAGTCATCATCCTCATGGATGAAGACTCATTAGCCAACATAGATTATTTGGACTATTTGAAATATTCAAATAATCCTCCACCATTCGATATTTCCTCCAAAAATATATAAATAATCATGAAATCCATCACTTTCACCTTTCTAACTTATGCTAATGAAGTGCTATCAAAATCACAAGTAAATCAAATCCATCACAAAGAATTTTTACATCAAAATGCTACCCTTTTTACCTTGCATTGAAAGAGTGAGCAACTAAAATTCAAAGAGAGATAATAAAATTCACATTGTAATGGAATAATATTTTTTTAACTAAGGTATAAGTTTGTGTTTTTTCTTTTGTTTGTAGATCTAGCTTAGGTTGAATTAGTTTAGATTAAGATTTCTTAGTTTAATTTGCATTTCTATACTTTCTTCAAATATATTTTGGTATGCCTAGTGGGATAGTCCCCTCATATTTTTCATCTCATATTTGTCATAGGTGCATTTAGAATAATTTTTCAATTTATTATTATTTTTTTTCTTATTCATATATGTATAATCTTGGTCTGAGAAGTATTATTTGAATTTACAGGTCCTATTCTGGGTTTTTAAGTTAGAATATGTGATGTTACTACATAATTGTGAATACAAAGACATTAACAAGGAAATTGGAATACATAACTATGAAATTATTATTTACCCTATTTTTATAGTCATTTTCCTTATTTTCTTATTTTTAGCATATTTTTGATTACTTTATGCTTTTGTCTGTGTTTTTGGTTTTCTATAAGTCTTTGTTTTAGGTCAACTACAAATTCAAGGGGTTCATCAGAGAAATTATAGTATTCAATTATGAAATTGATCAAATTACCTACAAAACCATGATGAAACTAAAAAATCATTCCCTATGTCTTTTTCTATATTTTATGTGTAATTACAAATTTGTGCAGGTCAGATGCAAAATCATTGTCATCAACTATGAAATCAGTATCATCAACTGTGAAATCATTTTCATCAACTGCAAAATCATCATTTTAAAACATGAAATATGTAACTATATTAGTGAATTCAGTGAGTATACTTGCAAAATTGTTTTTAAATTGTGAATTTGTTTGTGTATTTTCTTGTATTTTATCTATTTTTTGTGTCTAACTAGTGATAATTTTGCACTTCTACATAACTGTGTATTTGTAAATTTGTAACAAAGGCTTATTTTGATGTAGATTTCCTTGACTCTAATCCAAAACAATCTAAAAAATTGTTTGTGAGATGTTAGTCAAAGAAATTTTGTAAAAAGGATAAAACAAAAACTAGAATCTTTATATTTTTGCTACTAACATTTCATTTCAGTTTTTAGTTTCAGTTTCTAGTAATTAGCTCACACTTGATTTCATGGAGTTAATTTTTTTCTTTTTTTTAATATTTTGTTTATGTTATGAAATTGTGTATGTTCTTCCCTTGGTGTCACGTTGGTGATGATACTCGAGAATCAAAATTAATTTCATAACTTTAATGTTACCTAAGTTTTGCTTGTGTATGCTCTTTCATTGGCATCACATTGGTGATGATACCTAAAATTTTGAAATAAGCATTAACTTTGTATTTCATTTTTTAGGCCCCTATTGACTATGGATTTCACCACCATGAAATAGGCTAAACCCCATGTACTAAATGGGTATATAAATTAATATCCAAATGTTTCAATAGTCTAAGTAGTTATGTGTTTTAGGCACATTGTGATGTGAGGGGATTTCATGCTTGAATACCTAAGGTTTCAACAGTTACCTTGAAATATAATTTTGTCAATTATCAACACATTGAGACACATATGATTGTGTTGGGCATGTTAGGATAAGACCCAATAGTGATCCACTCAATTGATTTATTCCATAGAATCATGCCTCAATGAACTGAAAGGTATATCGGAGGACTCCCCTTTAGATAAGCATGTGAAAACCATAAGCCTAGAAAATCCTATTTATCATTCAACTTTGGTACATTGGTTAGTGGTTAGCCCTAAGAAGTTTCTTTACACACACCCTTGAAACCAAACTCAGCGGGACATGAGAATGGGAAGATCCTCTATGGTTAGTGCCTTGAAATATTAGGCCATGACTAAGAGCATAGACAAGTAAGTGACATTCAAAGGCCCAAACGTTGTTCACAACCTTAATCCTAAATTTTCACCTTTTTGTGCAATTGCTTAATTATTTAAAATAGGACTATATTTGTTGTTTCCTTATGCTTTACCACATTCTAAAATATCCTTATGTGAAAATGAATTTATTTTAAATATTAAAGCTATCAAAACATCTTAAAATCAAATTTTCCCAAAAACTCAAAAGTAATTAGTTTAAAATCATAACTTCTTAGTCACTTTGGTTATTGTTCTTAGTTTAAATTTTTCATTTTTTTAGTCAAATTCCTTCTCCCTAGTCATGTCACCTATCACTAGGAAAATGGTCATGCTCAATAATCCAAATGCAAGGGTTGAGCCATTCAGTAATGACCCTTTTCAATTCATAGGCCAAGAGCACCATGTAAAAAATACATGGAATCACTAGATAAGAAGAAGAAGAAGAAACAGGGGCTTACCAAGATGAGGGTAGCCTTGAAGCTATCCAAGCTCCTCCCTCCTTTGACCAATACATCATGTTAAACAAAAATTAATTTTTGATTCAAGGCTTGGGCTTCAGAGCAAAATTCTCACCTGACTTTGATGTTTAAAACTTTTAATAATTAATTGCTAGTAAAAAGCCTTCACCTTCCACTCATGATCAATCTACATCTCAAGGTTATTTAGAGAGTATAAATTCCCTTGTAGCATCCTCAAATACCAATCCTCAATTTCTCAAGGTAAATGGAATCTATCCAATGTGAGGAATCATCCCAATTAATTCATGGATTTTCTACAAAAATCCATGCACACCATGATAACTAAGAGATTACACATTTTCAATCTCATCAAATAACTAATCCTTTTGGTAATCATTATCTTAGTCAATCTAATGTGAATGTGAATGTGAATCCTAATTTACCTTTATAGAATTGTATAACCAATATGATTTTGAACATGTATTCAAACTCATCAATCATCAACTCGACCAATCAAAAATTGAATCTTCACTCAAGTTTACTCATATAAAAAAATCAATCTGAACTTGAATATGTATTCAATTTTAACCAATCCAAATTTGACTACACTGAATTTGAATGTACATCCAAGTTCACAAGGTAATGGTCAAATAATCAAATTTTGAATCCTCATTCAAAGTCACAAATCAACCCAAATCAGAGACTCCATAGCTCACTCATAATTACCAATCCAAAGCAAAACCAGAGCTTGAATCATCATTATAACTCACCAATCCAACCATTTAATCTAAGCTTGAGTATTACTTCATGTATGATCAATAATCCTAATTTAAGTAGTGGTTTACCAAATCAATTTTCTCATTCTAATACTCTTAGATCATTTTCACCCAATCCAAATACAACTCTAACTAATTGTCATTCCAATCCAAATCCAACTCTAACTAATGTTATCTCTAATTCAAACCCTTCTTTTAACTCCAACCCAAATATTATCACATATTTAAATTTAAACCCAACTAATTCAAACAATCCCAACTTTAATGCAAACATTAACCTCAATAATTTAAACACAAATCCTAACTATATCCTTAACCAAATTTAATATAACCCAAATGAAAACCAACTTCAACCAAGCCAAGCCAATTATAACTTAAACATAGGCTCTAACCCATCCAACCTAAACTATAACAAGAATCCACAACAATTTAATCCCAACTTGTTTAACTAATCTAACTTTGGTTACAACACTAACCTAACCCCCACAAACTATAACACCAATCCTCCCCCAATAAACTCAAACTTTAACACCAATCCAAGTCAACCAAATTCAAACATCCACTTTATAAATAATCCAAACCTCAATTTCAACACTAATCCAAACCTAAAAAATTGTGGTTTCAACACTAATCTAAATCGAATAAACTTTAGTTTCAACCCTAATCCCAATCCAATGAACCTCAATTATGACACTAATCCCAACCCTTTTTTGAATCTTCAAAATGTTAACTTTACCAACCAACCTCCAAATAACTTCAACCAATAATCTAACAAATTTCCACAAACCCCAAATAATACAAACCAATTCATTGGTCAACCCTCCAGCTTCTATAATCCAACAAGTTAAATGAACCAATTATCTCCATATTTTATACAAGATTTCCAAAACATAAAAGATAGGGTTCAATACTTACAATATGGTTCATACTCTAGGAAAAAATAATTCAAATTTAGGGAAATTTGTTCATATCCTTATGATTTAAGTACCATGACAACACCTTTTCCTAAATACTTCAAACTCTGAAAATTTAATAAATACAAAGGTAAAGGAGATCTCAAAGAACACTTAACAAGTTTATATCATGCATGTGCATAATTTGCTTATAGCAATGATTATATGTTACAATTATTCCTATGAAGTCTTGGGGTCAAGCACTGGAATGGTTTTCATGCCTTCCAAAAGGATTTATATTTAATTTTGAGGAATTTTCTGAAAAGTTTATTCTCCACTTTTCCTATAACATTGAAAAATATTTGACCACTCTAGATTTACACAATACCAAACAACACATAAGAAAAACCTTTTCTTCCTTCCTACAAAGGTGGAGAGCAATGGAAAGTCATTTTACATGGTCATTTCCTAAAGCTAAATGTGTGGACATATTTATGAACAATCTAAACTTAGACTTTGGATAGCACTTATTACTCCTTTACCCATGATCATTTGATGAAATCATTGAAAATGGAGTTAAAGTTGAGAGAACACTAATGAATAAGGGTGTGATCAAGATATTTAAACCTGACAATAATTCCTCCAAACCAATGGGAAAATCAAAATTCTTTGTAAATAATAAGAACCTTGTTGGAGATGGTGTGAATGATGTTAAAAAAATTCAAACCCCTCCAAATAAAACACAAACTTACACTCAACCTATTAATAACATAATTATTCCTAGTGGACAACCCAGATAAGGAATACCTAAGCGTAAATTCACTTAATTGGGTGACACTTATAAAAATGTTTTCCTAAATTTGGCCCATGCTAACATGATAACTTAGCCTGACACTAAAACTTTTGATGAGAATGTGCCTAACCCTGATTGGTATAAAGAAGATGAATGTTATGAATACCATAGGATAAAAGGACATTCTACTAATTAGTGAATTCACCTCAAGTACTATGTTCAAGACCTCATTGAAAGAGGGGACATAGCCATTCAAAATCAAACATCTAAAGAATCCAAAAACCAAAATCTATAGATATAAAAATATCCATTCCCCAATCATGAGCAAGGAAAAGGAAAGAAAAAATAAGAACAACCTGAAGCTAGTAATGTCAACCAAGATAGTCATCCTTTAGAATCTATAGTCAATAATGTTGATTTTATGAACAACCATGTCATTATCATTTTTTTCCAACCCCCAAGAGTGTGTTGTTACTACAAGGAATGCAAAGTTTACTATTCCAAGTACATCATCATCTAATTTTGAATGCAAGTACAAAATTATCAATCATCTTAAGAAGACACCCATAAATATTTCTATATTAGACCTTCTCAAGATTTCACCTATATATAAAGATATCTTTAGACAATATATGGGGTATTCTTTCCTTTCTAGCTTGGGTATCCAAGATGATGATCACTCTTGGTGTAGCTTTTCATCAAATCATTATAAGTCTTCTCAATATAGATATACCCCATACCATATAGTCGATCCAAAAAATATTCAAAGATAAATACCAAATAGTGTAAATTATACACCTTATAATACTTTTACACCTTCTAAACCTCAAAGTTTTAGACTTAGCAACACATCCTCTTCTCAAGTTGTAATTACACATTATGTTCCACCTATTATAACCAATATTCATGATCCTATTATTACACCCATAATAATAATACCTAGCATCATCACTTCACAAAGTAACATGGTTTAAATCAATCAAACTAATGACTTACATGACTCCCAATTCTTAAAAAACATTGATGATAATACCATTTACACTTCTAACAAGAATGGTGTCTTTACCGAGATTTCATCTTCTTCTACCACACTTAGGATAACTAACACTAATGTTGGGTATCTTCCCCCCAATAACAATGTTGAGAATATTCCACCCAATACCCTTCATCCCACCAACACTAATAACCCTCCTCCCACCAACACTAATATTCCCCCTCCTAACAACACTAATACCATACCTTCAAATACTAATGCACAAATTGACACAACTCAAATTCTTGCTCAAATTATTCAACAAATGAACACTATGCAAATAAATAACCATTCCCAAATGATGTAAATATAACAATATTTATTACACATGACTATTCAACCACCTCAAGTCATCATGCCTCAACCAAATAAAAATTTTGCACCTCCTCCTCTTACAGATGCCAATGGGAATATCATCCCTCAATCTCCAATGCATAACAAAATGCTTCAATATCTTCAAAATAAACTTTTAGATCCATTCATTACATCCATAAATATTGAAAACATTTCTCCAATTATCACATATGATGGGACTAAGGACCCTATTATCTTTCTTAAGTATTTTGGTAATCTCTATAAGGAATGGGTCAAAACTAATACATTTTCTACCACCAAGATCTTAACCAAAACCTTTGTTGGTGATGCACTTGAATGGTACATCTAAATTTCTATACATTCTATATCACAACTAGAGGATTTAGCCAATGCTCTAGTGAATTAATTTCAAACTTATGACTTTATTTAAAATTATCTTAGCCATTTCATCAATGTCAAGCAACTTCTTAATGAATCTGCTCACATTTTCATCAAACGATGGAAGTCTCTAGCTCACAAAGTGTATCATAACATGAATGATGATACTATTTTAAAACTATTTTTTACTAACCTTAAAGCTCCCCTTCAATACAAAGTTTGAATATTTTCCCATAAAACTTTAGAAGAAGACTTAGACCAAAAAAAAATCCAAGACTTTCTTATGACTCAATTTGTAACACCTTAAACAACTACTAAAGAACCTTTTAAATCATTTTATCATAACATTATTGCATAAAAGCCTCTCCAACCTCAAAATGGATCATCCAATTCAACCAATTTTGACCCAACCCACCCTCCCTTGAGTCTATAATCACTTAAGAATAAATTTCCACCTTCTAAACCCATGATCTTTGATCTTTCCAAACCTCCCTCCAAAATGGTACAATCCTGATAAGTTTCGTTGGTACCATGCTACAATAGGTCATTCTCATGAGGCTTGTCATGATCTTCAGCTATTTATTCTTACTTCCTTGCTTGGTCCACATTTAAATCTTGATACTCTAAAAAAATAATGTTATCAAGACTATCTTTGAGCTTCTCAATCTAATGAACCGCAATCACATCAACATCACCTACCCAATGATCATAAAAAATTATCTCATACCTCCACCTCATCTACTAATGTTGTCCAAAACATAATTTATCATTTTTCTTATACCAATAAGGAAAGGATATCTAACATTAATAACTTCAAATGTGTGCTTTCATTCGTCCAACCTTAACCTCTTAAGTTATAGGAACCAAAGGAGCACCTAGTCTAAATGCCTACTTCAAAGTGCATCATACATGGTCCTCCTTTACCTTATAAACCTCTTTATACCTCTCTTAAAAATCCTATTTCAATTTTAACACCCTTAAAATATAATAAACCAACACATTTACCTATCTCTAAATGCACCTACCAACCTAATGCAAATCATTATAATGGTTCAATTTCACCTCAAATAATCTTACATGTTGGGGCATCTTGTGATGCCATCCACATACCACTTTAGACTTTGGGGCATCCTATGATTCCCATCCCTACATCAAATTACATATTTGAGCATCTTACGATGCCCACTCTAATTATACATTACATAATAATAAATAAATTCAACTTCAAAAAATATTTTGAGACACTTAGACTTGTGTTTCACATGCTCATCTTTGATAAAGACATTAGCATAGATTTTGCTTATTATGTTTGTCTCATGTCTCTTTATTTTTTTCACTTTATTTCATTTAGTTTCATTTTAATATAACCATTATTTCCTCTTTGGTTCCTTGGTTTTGTTTTATTACACATTACATTTGGCATTTGTTTTCATTTTGGTTCTTATATATCTTTTTCATTTTCATCTTTTTATGTCATTCTTTGCCTTAGTAGATTTATGATTATTTTTCCCCTTATTTAAAATTTACCTCATTGGTGTTGACCTTATGAGTTGTAGTGTAAGGCAATGGATAGGATAAGGTTTTCCTCACAAATTACCACATTAAAACATCTTTACATTACTTTCCCCCTATTTTGGGATGACTACTACTTTAATTGATGCTTGTGTTATATCACTTCTAGGTTAGTATGGATTCTTAGTGACATGACTATCATATCATATCCCCATCCCTTTCATAGCACTATTTTACCTCCTTATGATTAGTTATGAGCATATTCATCATTGTATCACTTACTACATATAAGGATCTCTCATGATCCCCATATTTCCCTTATTTCCTTTCATTTGAGGCTCACATCAATCAATTTTGAGATTGCACACTTTTTTGTGGGTGAGTCTAGGTGTTTTTAGACACCTTGGTCTTTAGGTCCTTTTCTCTAGTAACCAAGTGTAAGATATCTTTTTTTTTCACATATTTTAATCATGTTTGGTTCTTTTAATTCATATGGAGGAGGAGGAATTTTAAAAAAAATAAAATCCAAATCATAAAATACAAATAAAAGGTAATGATTAAAAGGCAAAAATAATCTTAAAATTCAGATCACACCATAAGATGTGATATATATTTGGCACATCTCCTATCTTAGTCAAAGCTCAAACTCTACAGTTAGCCTCATGATAGAGGTGAGGTCTATTGGGGTGCAGTAGGCTAGTAGACTCAATTAAGAGGTCTCATTATATCATATACTATATAGTGACACCTAATTTCTCATGCAAGTACCCAATATTCATAGTAGACCGATGACTCTATAAGGGGTCCTAAGGAATTGGGAACACATTGTGAAAAGGTATGTCCATTTTAATTTTCATGCATATAGTATTCATGGGTTGATCTATGTACTTCACTTGTTAGCCTAGGCTTTATGTTCATTAGTCAGAGTGTTATAAATTCTTATTGTTGATAGTTATTAGTTTTTCTCACTTGCTTAGTGTGTCTCATTTTTCTAAGGATGTTCACATCACCCATGTGGTACCTCACATTCCTTATTTACATCATAATTTCCTTATATTCCCCTTTTTGGATATTGATTATAGATGATCACATCTTTGATCACCTCTACCTACTTACATCTCTTGGTTTATAGTTTTTGAGTTGCATTTTAAGACCTTAGATAAGACCAAACCTTCTTCACAAACACCCTTACACCATTTGTTTACCACACCACCTCATTATCATACTATTCATGTTAATAGGTGGTTGTGTTTTCTTACATTATATCTTAGAATAACATGTTAAAATGTCATATGTAAGATAGGTGAAGTCCACAAAAATCAAATAAAAACATCTTGACTTATATTTCATTTTCATTTATTTATGCTTTCTTCATCTTCATTTAACATACGTGTATTACATCTTGATTTAAATTTCATTTTCAATCCTTTAAGATTTATTTATGTTTGATTCGACTTGCTTATCTTACATGGGCTTATTTTTCACTTGCTTCTGTTTCTTTGTTAGAGTTTTCTTACATTGATATTTCATTTGTCATTTATGTTTTTCATGCTTCCCAACATGATTTAGTATGTTCTACATTCTTTTTTTCCATTTCTATTTTGCATGCTTCCCAATGTGATTTAGTTTGTTCTTCAATCATTTGCCATTATTTTGTCATTTACATGCTTGATATTTTTATTCTAACTTTGCCTTAATAATCCTAATTTACTAATGTTTCTAATCCATTTAATTAGTTTTAAGAGTTATTCATTTCTACTTTGACCATCCTACATATGCACGTATTGCTTCTATTGTTAGTTTTTTATCCCTAGGGTTTCTTAAATGTAGGTATTGCACCCTCCATGATCAAGATTATTATATTTGTTTACAGTCATTCATTGGATAGGTAAGTTAAGGTATTCATATGGTATTTTTAGTTATTTTCATTTTATTTTAGTATTTCATTTTTAATTAGCTAATTTTTGTGTTTTACCATGTTTTTTCTTGAAGCACCACCCCCTATTACACTCATGTGACACATGATGAGCTTTGAGTTGGGTATATGTATACACATAATATATTTATGAACTTTACCACTTACTAACACTTTATCTCTTGGAAGAACCTTTCAAGTTTCAATCTCTCTGAGTGTATGTCTTAAAGGGTACAATGGGAAAGGGTGGGCAAACCATTAGTGCTTTGCAAGATTGTTGTGGATTTGTATCATTCCTACTATTTCTCCAACCACTTGTTATCAACATAACCTTCTCCTATGTACTTGCCTAAGCCTTGTCTTCTCTCTTGCAAACTCCTTCAATCTCTTCACCATTTTCCTTAGCACCTTCCTAATCTTAGAACCCTTTTTGATAGTTTATAATAGTTGACTTTGTATTCTAATTGATACTTGTTTTTATCAATTGATAATACAAAGTTGATTGGGTTGAATCTGTATTCAAATTGATACTTACTTTTATCAATTAATAATATAGAGTTGATTGGGTTGAATCTGTATTCAAATTGATACTTACTTTTATCAATTAATAATATAGAGTTGATTGGGTTGACTCTATCAGCTAAACTTTAAAAAAGGTTTAGATTTATATTCCACTATCTATACACATCCATTTCCATTATTTATATAGAATATAAGAAAAGAAGAAGAGATATATATTGAGCATCTACTCATCCACCATTTTACTTGAGGAACATAGTTTAGGGTTTCATACTTTCTTTGGAGATACGGATCTTGTCTTGTAGAGAAGTCTTTTGGATGTATTGATAGGTTGTGTAGACTAGAGTTGATTTATCTTTGTCATCCTTACATACCATAATAACCTGTTACAAAGAACCTTGGCCAAGGGAAAGATTGAGGCTAGATGGGTTCATCTTCAAATATAAGTATTTCTAACTTTGTTCCTCCTTTGTAAGAGTAAATATATTAAATTTTTTACTTATCTCCCATACATTAATATTCCATATACATTGATGTGTGTATATGTCTTCTATGCATGTTTACTTTTAATATTTATTACCCCCACTTTGTGACACAAGCTTTAGTGGGCACTACATTAGACTTTGCTTTAATTGTTATTAGTTTAGTGAATATGAAAATATAGGACCTAGTTAGGGTTATTTCATAGTTTTTATTGATTGGAGGATTTGTAACCCTCCCTAGTGATATTATTGTGGTAAGTGATCCCTTGTCTAGGTCTAGCAGATCCATCTTTGTCATGACCCTAAATATCTAATGTATCGATAATCCAAAGTGTAAGTAGGATTTAGCTTTTTTTGAGCTAGGATTGATTTATAGATCAGATGCATTTCCCTTTGCATACACAAGGTAAAGAGTGTGTTTATAGATAATGGTTCATCATTAAATCTATGTATATTATAGCTAATAAAACAAGTAGGATATCCAAAAATAGCATTGGAAACTAATATTATCACTATAAAGGCATATGACAATAATGATTGGCTATCCATGGGAACAATCTATCTTCCTTTAATGGTGGGGTCCATTATAAAATAAAATCTAGTCCATGTGCTTGATCTTGATTTATCTTATAACATACTTGTTGGCCATCCATGGATACATTCCATGAATGTTTTCCCATCTACCCTACACCAATGTTTGAAATATTCACATCGAAGTATGGAAGTAACTATTCAAGGTGATCCTCAACCCTTCTAATATTTCAAGTTATTGGAAAGAAAATACCAAAAATCCAATTATTTACCAATTACCAATGAAAAATTTACTCCCATTAAGGATTATCCTTCACTTGAAAACTATGTCCATCCTAAAAAATTATTTCAAACACCTCTTATTGGTGGTTTTATTAACATACCAACTACTTTAATTTCCATTGAAAAGGCTTCTACCAGTGAAGCTTCCAATCAACCATCTAAAAAAGAAGCTTCTAAATAGCCTTCTATTGAACAAGCTTAAAATCAATCACCCACTTCCAAAACATCTTTGACTTCATCATCCAATTTTAAAATCATTGATAAAGAAATGAATGAGTATATGATCCAAGATTTCAAATATATGAGTACAATCCATACAAATTCACATAATTATGGCAGGACTTGCCATCAAAAATATAATAAAGTATTTAAGATATTTGGTAACATAAAACTTCTAGAAGGTGGTTTACTTTTATACAAGCATAAAAAATATTCTAATCCTTCCTAGCTTTACTCCAATAAATTAGATACTTAATTTACCAATAACAAATATCCTGTCACCAATTCCATCATGTGTAACATTATGAATTATAAAGGTAAAGGCCTTGTCTCCATGAACAAAGATACATTAAACCCATAAAAGTAAAAATAAATGAATCCAAACATGGCATAGGGTTTAATCCACTCAACATGCATCTCAAACTTTTCCAACATGACTCTTCTAGTGAGTCAGAGGATGATTCTTCAAATAGTGAAACGGGTTCTATTCTTAGCCACTTTGAACACCTTACCCTCACTAAATTTTTCATGAGAATGTCATTTTTATACTAAATCTCACACACAGATGTGTGTGTGTGTGTGTGTGTGTGTGTGTGTGTGTGTGTGTGTGTGTGTGTGTGTGTGTGTGTGTGTGTGTGTGTGTGTGTGTGTGTGTGTGTGCGTGTGTGTGTGTGTGTGTGTACATAGGTATGTATAAAATAAAGTGTGAATAACATACAACTTTACTTGATCATTTCTAAAATGATGAGGCAATTTTAATATTTTTTAGAACAAGGGACCATATTCCAGTAGGTGATCACAAGAAAGAGTTTTCAATTCAGTTAGATAATTCAACATACTTTAACAATAACTACATCAAAATATCAATTCATCATCTACTTCCAATCAAATAAACCTAGAGGAGGATTTTAATCTTCTTTCACTACCCCCAAATTATAAAGAAGAATCAACTCTCTTAGTTGAGGATACTATTCTTATGAACATTAGAATAGAAGAGGATCCAAAAATTATCAAACTTGTTCTCTCTCTTACTCAAGAAGAAAGAGAAATACTTACACTTTTACTTCAATAATTCTTAGATGTATTTACATGGTCTTATGTGGATATGTTAGGACTTGATCTAGAACTAGTAGTGCATCATCTTATTGTAAATCTAGATGCCAAACCAATCAAAAAAAATTTACAAGATGCATCCCAATATCTCACTACTAGTAAAAGAGGAAATGAATAAGCAATTGGTAATTGGTTTCATACACCCTATTGACTATTTAGATTGGATATCCAATATAGTACCTGTTGTCCCCAAAAAATGTCACTCATTTTTTGGACAACATATGAACTATTCTGGTTCAATAGACCAAAATCCTCTCTTTCCTTTTGAAAAATTGTTCTGAGCATTCAAATTCTTCATTATTCAAGCTTTTTAGATTTCTACAGACTCTACAGGCTGAAATCTACGGACTCTGCAGGCTTGAAACTACGGACTCTGTAGGCTTAAATCTATGGACTCGGTTCTACAAACTTCACAAGATAGAATCTATAGACTCATTTCTATAGACTGCCAATTCTATGAACTCGTTACTATGGAATCTACAGATTCAAATCTACAGACTTTACAGGAAAGAAATAAGCTCTCAACACTTAAGCATTTTTCAAGGTTGGTTCAACGCTTCGATTTAACTAAAAAGGTTCATTGGCAAGCTTCAAACAAAGGATTGAACCATTGGACCATTGAACCATTGAACCACCGAACCCTACTTCCAAAAGGTTCAACAGGTTCAAAGTGTTCAATGACATTGGCAAAAGTTCAAAGGTTCAATGTGGTTTAGTTCAATGCGTTTTGGTTCAACGCATTTTGGTTCAATGCAGTTTAGTACAAACGGTCAAGAGAATGAGCGAAACACAAGATTGAACCTTTGAACCATTGAACCAAAGTTGGTTAAATTAGTTGGTTCAATCGGTTGGTTCAAAGGAGTACCCTAAAGCTTGAAAGGCAAAATACCCTTGCGAAGGGTAGTGAGCAAAAGCGGCAGAATGTGCCACGTATCCCGTTACAACTCAGCGAAGCAGCCAAGTGTCATCCACCAAGACCCATTATAATTTGTTTCTAAGTTAAGCAGAAGTTTCCATGTATCCCTGGTAAAACTCGACAGAAGCCACCAAGTGTCAACACCCACAGCTTCTTCCTTTTATTGAGTAAAGACTATGGTGGGCCCCGGGTGAGTGGCTAAACTCAAACAAAATGTGCCACATGTCATCATCTGCATGAGTCCAAATGAGTCCCAATGTTTCTATATTGTTTCTAAAAACTCAGTGGAGTGCGATAAGTGTCTGCATCTGCATTTTGAGTTTCTTATAAGCTGCAAAGCCTCTTTCGATAGGCTTCTCTCAGAGTTTTGTGGAAGGCGACAAGTGGCAACTATGAAAGGTTTCAATATGTTTCTCTAAGAATAGCGGAACGTGCCATGTGTCCCTTTCAAAGCTCAGTGGAGGCTGATAAGTGTCAACCTCCATACTTTCTTTCTTTTGTTTTGATATTAAGTAAGGACTGTGGTGGGCCTCAGGTGAGTCACTAAAATGAGCAAAATGTGCCAAGTGTCATCATCCATGTGAGTCCAAATGAGTCCTAATGTTTCTATATTGTTTCTAAAAGCTTAGTGGAAGCTACCAGGTGTCATCTGCCGAGACACATTATGATTTAATTCTTAAAGCATCAGAACTTGTCATGTGTCCCTTATAAAGATAAATAGAGCACGCCAAGTGTCAACATCTGCGTGAATCCAAGTGAGTCCCAAATGTTTCTATAGTGTTTCTAAAGCTCAGTGGAAGTTGCCACGTGTCATCTTCTACGAGACTCTCAAAAGGCATCTAAAGCCTCTATAAGTTGAGCAGATGCTGCCACATGTCCTAGCCTATTTCACAGTGGAACGCACCACATGTCACTTATTAAGATCAGCAGAAAGTGGCCAGAGCAAGAAGGAAAGACACGAAGGAATTGCTAAGGAGGATGATGGGCCCACAGCCATCAAATTTGGGCTAACCAACTAGCCATTGGCTTTCAAATGATGACGAACCTGAAGACATCAAATTTTCAGCAATAAAGTATCCATTGATCTTTGCAGGCTTAAGCAAAAACTTGAATACTTTCAAAGGCATTCAAAGACCTTCAGGGTAAAAGGAAGAACCGTCGAGAGGAAGAACCAAAGGAATCAGAAAGGAGAGCTCAGATCGCACAGAAAAGGATGAAATACAGCAAGGAAAGGGGGAACAATGGAGAAATATCAAAAATATATGCGCATGGGATATGTTTCTAGAAGGTGAAGCAGTCCACCAAGTGGCCATCAGAGAGCACGAACATTCAATGGCATAGCCTATTTTTTTACATTGAGTAGAGTGAATGAACAGCTGTGCACACATCAGAAAACACATCAAGAAACACATCAGGTGGCCCATATTTAAGACTGACACCCGATTCTAGCATAGCCCATGGACAGAATTTATAATTTATTGAATGCATTGAATGCATCGTAGGCCATTTTTATGAAACAAAGCACCCAAGTCTTTCTTGGAGCACTATATATTGGACTCTCTCTTATTGTTTTAGGGAGATCTCTCTCTATTATCAAAAACAAAAACTCTACCCAAAATGAAAGACATTACTAAGACTTTGAGCTCAGATTGTTGATCATATTTCATTATTTGAATAAGAAAACAAGTGACTTTTCAGACTTTGTGCTGGAATAGCTTGGTTGTTGGAGAAATTGTCCTTATGTCTATTTCCTTAATACATTTTTTGTCCATTTAATTAAATAAGTAGAATTAGCAAAAATAATCAAAAAGGTGTCCTAAAGCCAATTGTGGAGAGACTTTGTACCCCCACAATTGCCTTTAGTGTGTTTTCTTTCTATTCCTATGTAAAGGATCTTGGGATGACTTTGTACCCTCATTATCTTTCATATTTTGTTTCTATGTAAAGGACCTTGTGATGAATTTGTGCCCTCATTGTCCTTCGTATCTCACTCTTGGGCAGTTGAGGTGGAGACTTTGTGTTACATCTCAGTCTATTGGTTACTACACCTTTGGTTACCAGTTACTTGTCACTATCTGAAAGAACTCTTATTTTTCCTTGTAAGATCACTTCTGAAGGAAGAGAAGTTCCGTCAACATTTTCACCAAGATTTTCTCCTCTATTTGTTAACATCATCTCTAAAAAAAGAGAGATGGATGGTTTATCCTACCCCTGAGTGTTATTTTTTGCTTATATATATAGTATATAGCTCCTACATATTTATAGGGAACCTCCCCTTGATGAGAGGAGAGATTTGTCCCCTTTTGATGTAGTAAACATGCACATTTGGCTGACCAATCTCCCTATGTTTCGATTGAAGAGACCTATTTTGCTCATCAGTTAGCTGGTGACAAAATATTCACCCAACATTTTTTGGTGACTCTACTGGGGACACAGTAATTTTATGCAATTTGGAGCCTCAAGCTTCAGATTGAAACATCACCTGTGTCTTATCCATTATCATTATAGCCTTATCTATTTATCTCGTTGTGGAAGAACGTGCAGTTTAAAGCCTCAAGCTTCAAGTTGAAGTAGTGCCAGTTCTTTTCCATTTTTATTTTTACATTCTGGTAGATCCATGGTATATGTGAAGCCAAAGGGCTAAAGGTATTTTTGACCCTATATTCGAGTTAGTACAGCAAAGTAATTTTGATCTATTTCCTTCACCATCTCACCTCCAATGAACCAGGAGCTTTCCTCCTACTAAAGTCAAGTCTCCATTACCAGGCAAAGCCTCCATTTTTGCTATTAATAAAACTTTGTCAATACTTACCCCTCTGAGATTTGTTATTCCACCTTTTCATAGTCATACAATGGCAGTTCAAGGTCCTTGGGGTAACTCTTTTGGCCCACTCAATTTAACTCCACCTCTACATGAGCTACCATGCAGTTCAAAGAAAAATTTCCCCAAGTTCTATGGTGATGGGAAGGTTCACCCTAATGAACATATTGCAGCCCTTAGCATAGCCTATGGCGTAATAGGTGTGGAGTATGAGGATGTAGTAGTTAGGTTGTTCATGGAAACTTTACAGGGTGCTATTGCATACTGGTTTTATCATCTACAGGCCCAAACTGTGACTGACTGGAACACTCTCAAAGCAAAATTTGAAGCCAAATTCAAGCTTGTAGAAGATGTGCATGCCCTATTGGCTCAACTCACACAAATTAAGGAGCCTCATGAACCAATGAGGGATTTCATAGCCAAGTTCAACAAACTAAGGAACAAGATTCCTATAATTACTTAGCCAACACCTAAAAACCTCAAATGTTTCTTCATCAACTCTCAACTACCTGAAGTGAGTTTTCTACTGAGATGTGCTGGCCAAATAGACCTTGTTACAGCTCAAGATTTGGCCACTAAGGTGGAAGATGACCTTATCTTGGTAGGAAAGATAAGGAGAGATCCTAACAGAGGTAAATCTTCTTCATCTTCTGAATATCCATCTCCAGGTACCACTGATCTAATGGAGTAAAAGCTAGCAAATGAGTTACTAGCTCTAAAGAAGCAAATGGCGTAAGGGATATCTTTAGCTCCTTCATACAAAGATATACCAAGGAGGACATTCCCTAATTAGTCATACCAAGGTAGTGCTACCAGGAATCAAGGATAGCCAAATCATCTTCCTCCCCCATAGGGGAAACTTGCCATTGAAGCACCTCCAACCAATTTAGCAGTTGGATATCTCGAAATAGAATCTTATTTTTCTTTTTATCCTGAATTGAACCAAGAAAATGACACTAATCTCTTCACTGAGGAAGAAGAAGAATTAGCTGGTGACTCCAACATTGGTTTCCTAAATTATCAGGATGAACCAAGAAGTGAAGGTGAAGAAGTTGAGGGATCATACGTTGTGTTCACCCGGTCCAAGAACCAGTTAGCCCAGCAAACTGATAAAGGAAAATCAAAGGAGTGACCTCAACCAGCAATTTCAATTTCTAAGCATGGGACCACTCTACCTTTCTAGCCAAAGGACCTGGTGATTACAAGAAAGGTAAGTACATCAAACATCTTTGCACCTTCTACTTCAACTTCGTAGATCAGTCCTCCTCCTCCCAAAAACTAAAAGGATGAACTCCCTTCCTCTATTCCTAGTCCATTTTAGTCATTTGACATAATCAACCATGTCAAGAAGACCAAAATTCAAATGTCTAAATTCAAATTCTTGCAATCCAATCCTGAGCAGTTGGATAGGTTAATTCAGTGTGTGGAGAATAAAGCCATCCCTACATGACAAGATGTTAAAAAGGTAACTCATGATCCCCCAAGAAACATGTCCATCCCAAATAATCTTGTCATTACTCCTCCAACTGCCCCTCAAAAAATAGAGCCTTTCTAAGTTTTCCTATTGATAAATGGTTAAAAATTAAGCAATTGCATCATAGACTCAGGTGCATCTGACAAAGTCATGCCTGTCAAAGTGGTAGAATCTCTTGGTCTCACACTAACTAAAGCATTTGGTATATGCTTCTCCATGGAGAAAAAGTAAGTGCCACTACTGGGACAAATCAAAGATGCCCAATTTATATTTTTAGCGTTCCCAGACAAAAGAATCAAGATGACAGTTCTGGTGGCCGACGTCCTAGCATCTTATGGCATTCTACTTGGATGAAATTTTTACAAGGATGTGGGAGGAGAACTAAGCATGGACCTATCTAAGGCAAGGATCCCTATCAAAGGTGTAATGAAGAGATTTCTCCTTGAAAAGGAGGCAAAATACATGGTCACTCAAATATCGGCCCCTGAAGCTCAAACTCTATTAGAGTCTTCAAGCAGGGGTAATTACTTCTTGACCACAGAGGGTATTCATGTTTCTGTAGATGAAAGTCTTGTAGGTGGCAATCTGAAAATTGATTCAAACAAGACATTAGAAGAATTAGTAGGGCACAGCACATATGAAAAAGGATCTTCCATCTCTAACAAAGAAAACTCTAATAGAAGATCAGTTTCTGATGATGTTTAGATCTTGGAATCTGATGGCAGTAATTCTTCTACCAATGCTAGAGCTGGGACTGTGTTGATATCTCCTCAAGGAGATATTTTTCCTTCATGCAAGTTATAGTTTAGCAACACCAACAACATAGCTGAATATGAATCTTTATTGCTCAGATTGAAGGTTGCTCAAGACCAAGATGTCAAACTCCTTCACACCAAAGGAGATGCTGAGCTAATGGTTTGTCAGGAGTTTGATGCTGATAATCCAAACATGTGCTGGACTGAACCAACAAAATAGCAAGCTATGGTAGTGGACCATACTACTGTACTACAAAGTCAGCAAAAGGAACTCTTCACCAAGAGAGCAAGGAGTTACGGTTTTTAGATTGAAGACCATGTCTTGCCATGGAGCAAGAAGAGAGAACCAAAAGGGGTGCACAAAAAATGTGATTCTTGGTGGAGAGTTCCATTTGCCCATCACCAATTTTGGGAACAAAATAGTTTCATATTGGTTTATCAAGATTAAACACCATTTTCATTATCTCACAATGGGTAGCCTATGAAACACTTCAACTCTTCAAGTATCAAATAAGATTACCTATACATATGTATATTTGTATAGTCTTTAGTTCTATTTTGTGCTTTTCATTTTCATTTTTGATGCCTTTATTTTTGGATAGCATGACTCCGTAGCCCAATGGCATACTTGAAGGCATTGGAGATTCTAGTTTCTACTCCCCTCAGCTGTTTCAAGTTTTCAACTGAAGGAAGTTCTCCAATTGGAGCCAGCTGTTGTCCCCAAAAAATGTCACTCATTTTTGGGACAACATATGAACTATTTTGGTTCAACAGACCAAAATCCTCTCTTCCCTTTTCAAAAATTATTTTGAGCATTCAATTTCTTCATTATTCAAGAGTTTTTAGATTTCTACATACTCTGCAGGCTGGAATCTATAGACTATGTAGACTTGAAACTATGGACTCTATAGGAAAGAAACAAGCTCTCAACACCTCAACATTTTTCAAGGTTCGTTCAACGCTTCGGTTTAACTAAAAAGGTTCATTGGAAAGCTTCAAACAAAGGATTGAACCATTGGACCATTGAACCACCGAACCCTGCTTCCAAAAGGTTCAACAGGTTCAAAGTATTCAATGATGTTGGCAAAAGTTCAAAGGTTCAACGTGGTTTGGTTCAACGCATTTTGGTTCAACGTGGTTTGGTTCAATGCAGTTTGGTTCAAATGGTCAAGAGAATGAATAGAACACAAGATTAAACCTTTGAACCGTTGAACCAAAGTTGGTTCAATCAGTTGGTTTAATCGAAAAAGTGGTAGAATGTGCCACATGTCCTATTATAACTTAGAAAAGCTGCCAAGTGTCATCCACTGAGACCCATTATAATTTGTTTCTAAGTTAAGCAAAAGTTGCCACATGTCCTTGGTAAAACTCAACAAAAGCTGCCAAGTGTCAACATCCACAGCTTCTTCCTTTTATTGAGTAAGGACTATGGTGGGCCTCGGGTGAGTGGCTAAACTCGAGTGGAACGCACCACATGTCATCATCTGTGTGAGTCCAAATGATTCCTAATGTTTCTATATTGTTTCTAAAAACTCAATGGAGCATGACAAGTGTCTGCATCTATATTTCAAGTTTCTTATAAGCTTCAAAGCTTCTTTCGATAAGCTTCTCTCAGAGTTTTGTAGAAGGCGACAAGTGGCAACTACATAAGGTTTCAATATGTTTCTCTAAGAATAGAAAAATGTGCCACGTGTCCCTTGCAAAGCTTGGTGGAGGCTGACAAGTGTCAACCTCTGCAATTTCTTTCTTTTGTTTTGATATTAAGTAAGGACTGTGGTGGGCCTCAGGTGAGTCACTAAAATGAGCAAAATGTGCCAAGTGTCATCATCCGTGTGAGTCCAAATGAGTCCTAATGTTTCTATATTGTTTCTAAAAGCTCAGTGGAAGCTGTCAGGTGTCATCTACTGAGACACATTGTGATTTAATTCTCAAATCAATAGAATTTGCCATGTGTCCCTTATAAAGATAAATGGAGCACGCCAAGTGTCAACATCCGCATGAATCCAAGTGAGTCCAAAATGTTTCTACAGTGTTTCTAAAGCTCAATGGAAGTTGCCACATGTCATCTTCTACAGGACTCTCAAAAGGCATCTAAAGCCTTTATAAGTTGAGCAGATGTTGCCACATGTCCTCACCTATTTCATAGAAAAATGCACCATGTGTCACTTGTTAAGATCAGTGAAAAGTGGCTAGAGCAAGCACGAAAGAATGAAGGAATTGCTAAGGAGGATGATGGGCCTACAGCCATCAAATTCAGGGTAACCAACTAGCTATTGGCTTTCAAATGATGACGGACCTGAAGATATCAAATTTGAGGCAATAAAGTATCCATTGATCTTTGCAGGCTTAAGCACAGACTCGAATACTTTCAAAGGCATTCAAAAACCTTCAGGGCAAAAGGAAGAACCACCAAGAGGAAGAACCAAAGGAATCAGAAAGGAGAGCTCAAATCACATAGAAAAGGATGAAATACAGCAAGGAAAGGGGGAACGATGGAGAAAGATCAAAAATATATGTGCATGGGATATGTTTATAGAAGTTGAAGCAGTCCACCAAGTGGCCATCAGAGAGTGCAAACATTCAATGGCACGGCCTATTTTTCTACATTGAGTAGAGTGAATGAACAGTTGTGCACACATTGGGAAACACATCAGGCAGCCCATATTTAAGACCGACACCCAATTCTAGCATAGCCCATGGATAGAATTTAAAATGTATTAAATGCATTGAATACATCGTAGGCCATTTTTTTGAAACAAAGCACCCAAGTCTTTCTTGGAGCACTATATATTGGACTCTCTCTTATTATTTTAGGGAGATCTCTCTCTGTTATCAGAAACAAAAACTCTACCCAAATTGAAAGACATTACTGAGACTTTGAGCTCAGATTGTTGATCATATTTCATTATTTGAATAAGAAAATAAGTGACTTTTCATACTTTGTGCTGGAATAGCTTGGTTGTTAGGGAAATTGTTCTTATGTCTGTTTTCTTAATACATTTTTTGTCCATTTAATTAAATAAGCAGAATTAGTGAAAATAATCAGAAAGGTGTCTTGAAGCCAACTATGGAGAGACTTTGTACCCCCATAATTGCCTTTAGTGTGTTTTCTTTCTATTCTTATGTAAATGATCTTGGGATGACTTTGTACCCTCATTATCCTTCGTATTTTGTTTCTGTGTAAAGGACCTTGGGATGACTTTGTGCCCTCATTGTCCTTCATATCTCACTCTTGGGCAGTTGAGGTGGAAACTTTGTGCTACATCTCAATCTGTTGGTTACTATGCCTTTGGTTACCAGTTACTTGTCACTATCTGAAAGAACTCCTACTATTTCCTACAAGATCACTTCTGAAAGAAGATAAGTGCCTTCAACATTTTCACCAAGATTTTCTCCTCTATTTATTAACATCATCTCTGAAAAAAGAGAGATGGATGGTTTATCCTACCCTTGAGTGTTATTTTATGCTTATATATATAGTATATAGCTCCTGCATATTTATAGGGAACCTCCCCTTGATGAGAGGAGAGATTTGTCTCCTTTTGATGTAGTAAACCTACACATCTGGCTGACTAATCTCCCTATGTTGTGGTTAAAGAGACCTATTTTTCTCATCAGTTAGCTGGTGACAAAATATTCACCTAACAATACTAGTATCAAATAATCCATAATGGATCATATTTTGTACATATTTTCATGACATCAATAAGGCATGTCTCAAAGATGATTTTCCATTGCCCAATATCGACATGATCATGGATTTTACTATAGGTCATAAAATGTTATCTTTAATGGATGGTTTTTCAGGGTATAATCAAATCAAAATCACTACTAAAGACCAACATAAAATAGTATTCACAACACCATGGGGAACATTTTGATACCAAGTGATGCCTTTTGGTTTAAAGAATGTGAGAGATACATATCAAAGGGCAATGACTATCATATTCCATGGTATACATCATGATATTATGAAGGACTATGTTGAAAATATACTTTCTAAATCCAAATCTAGAGAAGAGCATCCAAAATTACTTTATCACATATTTGAACGTATGATAGAGTATAAGATGAGATTGAATCCTAAAAAGTGTGTGTTTTACATGACATCAAGAAAGTTGTTAGGTTTCATTATTTTAAAATGTGTCAAAGAAGTTGATCCTTCTAAATTGTTAGTTATCACGGATATGCCCCAAACCAAAGAATCTTAAATAGTTTCAAAGTTTGCAAGGAAAAATCTAAGAAATTAGGCATTTCATATCACAACTTATAGATATTTGTCACTCTTTCACATTTTTACTAAATAAAGACACTCCTTTCAATTGGAACAAGAATTATGCAATAGTAATTGATAATATTAAACAATATATTTCCAATCCACTAGTATTAATACCACCTATTGTTGGTAAACCTTTTCTGTTATATATATATATATATATCAACTACTCAATTTGTACTGGGGGTATTATTAGCATAACATGATGATAGTGGCAAAGAAAGAGCAATGTATTACTTAATAATGACTTTGATATATTATGAACTCAATTAATCTCAAATATAAAAGGCATGTCTCGTAGTTGTTTTTACCTCACAAAGACTCTGACATTACATTCTCAACAATCAAACTAATACCATTTCCAAAATCAACCCTCTCAAGTATCTTCTATCAGAACAACTTTAACAGGAAAGATGGCTAAGTGGGTTATGTTGCTTAGTGAGTTTGATCTTGAGTATGTCAATCAAAAATAAATTAAGGGACAGGTCTTAGTAGATGCATTGGTGGAAGCACTTCTCCATGATAAAGTACTTCTTATTTCAAAAAAATTAGATGAAACAATAATGTCCATATATGAGTCTCTAGTTTTGTAACTATTCCTTGATGGTTCCTTCATTAATCATGGATTGATAGTAGGTATCTTGTTAGTCATACCATTTGGGGATTATATTCCCAAAGAATTCAAAATTGAATTCCCTTGTATAAATAATATTGTATAATATGAAGGTCTTATAGCAGGTCTCAAATTGGCTATCCAATGGGTATCCAACATCTTATTTTTGGGAATTCTAAACTTATCATTAACTAAGAAACCAATGAATTCCAAGCTCGTGATGATAATTTAATCCCTTACAAGTGGATGGTGAATAGTTTAATGTTGTCTTTTGAATTCATCTAATTTGAACAAGTACTAAGAATCAATAATAGGGTAGTAGATGCCATGTCCACCATTGGTTTACCACTTAATTTAAGCATAAAACATAATAATTTCTTTATTGAATACCTGATGATACTAACTTATGACACACCTGATTCAAAAATAGTTTTCAAGGTGGTTAGTCTCACTTCTCCCTGGTACTCTAACATATATACTTATTTTTATAATAATACCTAACCTATCCTAGAATTAGTGCAAATCATTTATCCTATGTACCTCTTGTTACACCATCCTTGGCAACACATTATATTGTAGAGGCTGTGACAAAACTCCTTTACACTCTTTGAATTCTAAAGAATCTACTTTGGTAATTAGGGAAGTCCATGATGTAATATGTGGTGCACATTAAAGTGGCATGTTCCTAGTAAAGAATATTTTATGGGTAGGTTAATATTGGCCTACCATGGAATCTAATTCATGCACTTATGTTAATAAATGCATACCTTGTCAAAAACATGGGGACCTTACACATAGCCCATCATAAGCTCTACAACCTATTACCACACCTTGGCCATTCTCCACATGGGGGTTAGACCTCATTGAACAAATCAATCCCAGTTCTTCTAATAGTCATAACTATATTATTACAATAAAACAGTACTTTACCAAGTGGGTTGAGGCAATGCTCTTTACTTATGTAACTAGAAAGAAAATTTCAAATTTCATCTTGAACCACATTATTTACCACTTTGGTATCCCCTCTACAATCATTTCTAATAATGGAAAATCATTCAAGAATAAGGAAGTTAAATATCTTTATCAACCTTAACATATCAAGCATAAGTGGTCCACTCCCTACTATCCACAAGGTAGTATCCAAGCTAAGGAAACTAATAAAAATAATTAAGCATCTTTAAACAAGTTGTTAATGAAGTTAGTTATGACTAGCATACACAGATATATCCTACCCTTTAGGCATACTACACTAGCATTTATACACCAATGGGGAGAACCCCTTATTCCTTTATATATGGCAGTGAGTCTATTCTACCAATAGAAGTTGAGGTTCCATATTTTCATATATCCCTATAACAAATCATTGATGAAGAATCATATCATACTTCATGCCTTAGTGAACTCAACCTTATAGATAATAAAAGACTTAATGTTTTAAACCATTTGTAAGTATACCATAGTCACCTTTATCATAGCTATAATAAGCAGATAAAATCTAGGGAGTTTAAAATTGGAGATCTTGTTCTTAAGGAAAACCAATGTAATACAATTTTTTATAGAGAGAGAGAGAAGAAAGGAAAGTTTGAACCTAATTGGTTGGGCCCATACATCATCATAGATAAGTATGAATCAAAAGATTATAGATTAGATACATATGATGAATAAGAACCTAATGAACCTATGAACATCATGCACCTTAAGATATTGTATGCCTAACATTTTCTATATGCTACTGTTAATATCTTAGGTGTCAAAAAACCAAAAAATATATATCAAAAGCTAAAAAGGAAAAAAAAATAGAAAATCAAGAAAAAAACATAAATCATCCAAAAGTGAGAACCTATTTACTAGAACTTTGGGCACACACGATGGTGAAAATTAGATATCTAGCACCACATGTAATCCATTATCTATATTCACCTAGTTACTTGGGGGCATCACGTTTTAGTAAACCATTGTATATTTTTGTTGTGTCCTTTGTCAATTATTTGTCACTTATCATGTATAATTTTAGCTTAAGGTTCAATACTTATATTGGTGTACCTAATTCCTTACTCATGATAGTGGAACATCTTCTATATTAATATCTTTGTCATGATTATTTATCACCTATATAAACCAAAAACATCCAAAAACTACATGTAAACACTTACCAAAAATATCTATCATCTTAGTTAGCATCTAACCTCATTCACTCACATTTCTTAGGTGGCACAATCACACATCTATTCATCTAACACTCAATGCTTCATCAATTTCCCACTTTCTCATCACTTCTCGTATTGGGAGAAATTCATCTGGCCTATATCCACACATGGACTTTGTCTAGGGTGGATCATGTAGGCAATACTTAGATATATGGGGTCTATAGGGTTAGCTTGGCCACTATCTTCCCATCATCTATTTCCCCAAAAGTGGATTTGTTTATCATTTATACTTCTTCATCGGTTGTTCAGTTATTAGCCTAGATATTGGCTACCACTTGTTTTAAACCTTGTGTAGGACATTAATTTTCTTGTTTTATCTTTTAGGTATTAATTACTTTTTTGTGGTTTTCATTGCTTGATTCCTTGTTTATTTAGTTATTGTCTTATTCATGTGTTATCCTTAACCATTATGTTGGTTATTTATCCTTTTTTATCCTTAACCATTAATTTGGTTATTTATCCTTTTCTCTCTTTAACCATTAATTTGGTTATTTATCCTCTTTTTTATCTTTGACAATTAACTTGGTTATTTTTTTTCTTACTTTAACCATTATTTGTTATTATAATCACCTAAAAGTGGTAATTAGATGCTAAGAGTGTCGCTTGAGTTAACCTATCCCTAGGATAGTTGTAGAACTCTCCTTGAGAATTAGACTTACTTTTTCCAATCATTTAATAGACCACAATCACCTACAACCAATCAAACATAGTCCTAGAACTGTCATCTCAAATCCCAATCCAAATTGCTTAATAGTCTACAAAGAGGGCATTAGCACCACATTTGGGACACTACAGCCACATGACACTAGTGTTGCCAACTAGGCACAAATGTCCTTAGCCCTAGCTCTTCCCAATGGATAATTTTTAAAATGTGTGCCCCTCCTAAGGTAGTCATAAGCTCATTTTCTTATCTACACAAGAAAAAAAACCCTATAAATATAAGTCTAATACACCTCTATTCACTAGATGCAAAATAGATGCAAAATCTATTCAAACCAAAGACAAAGTTGAGCAAAATTAAGGTATTTGATTCCTATTCTACCTTAATTTTTGTATACTACCACTTATAGTAGCCCTAAGACTAGTTTTCAAAAATTTCAAAGCTCAAGAGCATTCAAGGCATCCAAGTCCACTCTTATTCTAGCATTCAATTGCACTTGCATCAAGCATTAGGTGGGAAAACTACATCAGATTTGATCCCTCTTTGGAGTATTGGTATGTAGGAAACTTTCTACATAGTGGGGTGTTGAGGATGTAAATTCCATCCTAATAACACACATAAAATTATTTTTCATGTCATACTTGCAAGGAGGATTAAGGTTTGCACATTAAATCAAATTTTCTAGGCACAACATAGAGCTACAAGTTTTATGCATGTAGGAATACGACATATAGAAAGAAGCACAGGTGCTCTCATAAAACAAGAATGGTACTATAAAGGGGACATTATCACCACATTTACGACACTATGCATAGATGGTATTATTTTCCATACTGATCACTAATGTCCAGTGAGCAAATGAACACTATAATCCTATTGATGGCATACACTAGTACCTAGATCTTAACTTTCAAAACCCAGATCATCCATGATAGTTAGTTTTTAGATAAGTCTCTATTTATACCTATTTATTTATCTAATTATAAATTCAAACAAGGTTAAAGGTCATAACAAATCAATATTTGATTATTGCATATTTATTTGACTAATTTAGGCATCTTAACCCTTTAATCTAACATAGGTTTTTCATTGTAAAACCTAAAAAGGTTAAATCATTTGGTGAACCCATCTTACTTTGAATATTGCTTCAAACCCTAGCTTGCATTCATCCAAATTTTGTATAATAAATTTAGGGTTGAATCCTTCTGATTTTCCCAATTTTTTAGATAACCTAGCTAATTAAAATCAATTTTGCATTAAGGTGTCAATTTATTTTCCATCTAATTTAAAATGTTGCAAAAGAAACCCTAAATTCAAAAAAACTAACTTTAGACACACTTAGGGTTTGTATATTTTTTTATCTATACTCAGATTTTAATTGCAAAAATATCACATTTTTTTCAATATTTCATTTTTTGAAATCTTCCATAGATTCCTATTCTTAAAAGGGTCAGCATATACAACACCTATTTTCCTACCTTTCAACTTACAATGGCAAAATTTAACAACAAATTTGATGAAATCAATAAGCATTAATTACAAGACTTTAGGTCCAAACATAAGGATATCCAAGATGATTTCATAAACATTCTTCAATATTAACTCCAAAAGATAAACAATGGTCAATCTTTAACCCCTCTAGTTAATGCTATTGTTACACCTTCAGTGGGGCCCTCTCAACCAACTCAGATAGCATAACCCAATATTGTTATTCGACCATAAATAATAGTTACACCACTTGTGGCTAGTTATTATAATCCATATGTACAATCCCTTATGTAGGAGGTTCTTATTCTACAATATAAGGTGTTACATCTTGAGCAGAGAGCAGTTAAGCCTTCACATGTCATGGATTCCAACATTCTTTTGCATACACCTTTAGCACATAACATAGTGGAAACTCCCTTTCCATATGTTTCATGGCACCCAAGTTCACATTATATGATGGCAAGGGTGACCCATAGCATCACCTCACAACCTTTCACATAGCATGTTTGAACTATGTGTCCAATGGTCAAATTCTTACATTGATATTTCCATGCAGTCTCAAGTATTATGCCCTACAGTGATTCTATGATTTTCCAAATAAATATATCATGAAATTTAATATTTTAGTTGACATATTCTTAGCACACTTATATATCAACATCAGTGATAAGATATCATATGCATAAGTGGCACAACTAAATTGAAAGTCAAATGAGCCCATAGTTGATTATGTCTTACGATATAAGATAATACTATCAAAATTGACTTGCCCCATGGTAGATAGAGAGCTTCAAGATATATTTAAATATATTCTATTACCATCACTTAAAAAATCTATCTTATTCAAGAATTTTCCCACATTTACTAATATGTGCCACATAATCAAGGAAAGAGAGGTTAAGCTCTTAGTAATGGGTAAACTCAAATACACAAATGGATCAAAATCAACTATTAAGAGTACAAAAAATGATCCATAAAATGTAAAGGCCACAAAACAAAGGTGATTAAAATTCCATAATCAATGCAACTTCATAACCTTCTCCCAGATTGGTTTTATCAACTCCTCAGCACAGAGTCTTCATTAATCTACTAGAGTCACCAGAACAAATTCTATAATAACTATTAGAATGCAAAGTCATATCTTTCCCTCCCATTAAATATTTTGATATGACATGACCTCTTTTAAAGAGTTATGTTTCAAATGCATTATGAAATTATCATAGGACACCAGGCCATATGACACATAGATGCATTATCTTGAAGCATAAGATACAAGATCTCATTGAGGCAAACATTATTGATGTGGGCACACCCATAGAGGCATAATTTGGTAAAAAAATAGAGGCAAAGACACTAAAGATATTTTTAGATCCTTTCCCAAACTATATATATAATGAGGCTGGGGGCACATTAGGTGTTCACTATACATACTAGGCTCATCCACCACCAACTTCTTATCATATAGTTATAGAGGAGACATATCCATTATATAATATTATTGGCATGTATCACACTGTAGTGTCATCTAGACCACTTATTACATTTTCAGAGTAGGAGATTATGGATGATGACAAAAAATTTACATGCACTCTTTATATGAGCATATATAGACCAAAATCCTATTCAGAGTGTTATGGTTGACAATGGGTCAATCATAAGCATGTACACCATGACATTTTTATAGCACTTAGGATAAATAGAGAGATATATATTCCCCATATATACAATCATTAGTGGTTTTAGTGTCCATCTTCAGAGATCTATTAGGGAGATTATGATTTCATTATAGGTTGGATGAGCACACATAGCCACTCAGTTCCTAGTAGTACCTAGTGTGGGTGTATTCAATATATTATTGGGTAGGTCATGGTTATAGTAGTTCCTAGCCCTCTCATCTATAGTTCACTGATGATTGAAGTATATACATGAAAACTAGATGGTTAAGATTGAGGGTGTCCCATATGAGTATCCTCTTCCCATTCCACATGCAGTTTTAACATGGTTTCCAGCTATAATTTTAGCACTGAAACTAATTATAGTTTAAGGTTCACTACTAGATATTGCATGGTTATCAATTATAGCAAAGAATACATATCTTATGCATACATCATAGTGTTCAATAGAGTTCTCATAGCAAGCTAGGTCTACTTTTATGGTATCCACACACATGCATACTCTCCCTCAAAGACCATTACTAGAGAGACCATTGCATTAGAATACATCACAAATTCTCGAGGACATTCCTCTACTCAAGTTACATTAAGATCATTTATATTGGGGTCTAGGCATTCCTATCACAGGGAACCTATAACACCTATAACTTCTACTTCTACCAAATGGGTCCCTAAGACCCATATAGTTCATAGGGCATCGCAGTCAGTACCATAGCATCATAGCATCACTACTCAGGTAGTTTTAGACTTAGATTATATAGCACAACATATCATGGGCTCATAGTTTCCCTTTCATATCACATGCATGATAATGATTACCCTATTCAACATACCTCACAATAATGGTGAACCTCCCATGGGACTCATTGGTTAGTATGGTTCCTACCTTTGTACATACTTCCTTTTCTCTCTTTCTCTTTGTATATATTTTTTTTTTCATTTGCTTGTACATAGCTTATACTCAGAAAACAAAAAAATAATGTAATATGTCAAAATACAAAAACATTCTAATATTTCAAAAATACAAAATCTTATAGATTATATGCATTTTTACTTTTACATTTCTACTACTTATCATATATTACATATTACTAACTATCCTAGTATAGTCAGTTTTATCATACACATATGCTTCACTTGTTCTTTTTGAGTGCTTGCAGACACCAGATAGGATTATGGTCCACTACACTAATCCAAACTAGCTATCATCTACCCATTTCGGGAATTTACATTGATCCATGTTTATACATTGATACATTTTCCCACTTGGGGGCATCTCCTACACAACATATAACCAAGTTTTATCTTTACATACTATGCATTCTAGTTTGTGCATTGATTTATCTTGATATTGATCATTACTTAAGATTTTTTCCAACTGTCACTAGTTAGAATCAGTATATATGCATCCTAGCATCTACATAGATTTGATTTATATATTTATCCATGCTTTCATTTCTAGTTCTTAGATTAGACTTGATTGTGTTTCTTGTGTTTCTTCCATTTTGAGGGCATTTGAATATGTCATTATTCTTTGGCTTCTACACCACTTCTTTATTTGTATACGTTGGACATGAGCCCATGTATTTTGTGTGTGCTTACCTACTTCTATATGTGTACATTTTAACATATCCTTCTATGTGGCTCTATGCCAAATTATTTGTTGTTTGCATATGTGGGCATTTGAGCATGTCCATTTATGTCTTCATTCTCATATTTAGTGACATGTGCCCATGTCCCTTATATTATTTCCCCTTGGCCTACATTTTTTGTGCCTCATGAGCTTTTATTTTTGCTTCCTTATATGCTTCTACACCATGACACTTGTATTTTCTTATTACATAAACACACCAATTTTTAATGTCATAAGGGATCTCACGCATCTACCCTTGCTACTTGGGTGCCTTGATGGACATCATGCCCCATCCCCCTAAGTAGTTACTTAGATTTTATTGCTATATACATTACTGACATATATCTTTACAACCTTGTGCAATGCTAGATTACAACATACATCTTACATTTCCTACTTATGCTCAGATACATTTGCATTTAGATGTTATGCTTATACATTATATTGGAATATCATGCACATGATTTAGTTAACACATTTTGTAGAGCTACTTATTTATAGGTAAGTTCTTACATATCTTTCACAACTACCCTCAAAAGAGGGGGAATTCATAGGGGTTTGTCACACAGACTAGAATCTTACTTTGTTATTCATGGATATATTTTAGCACACAAGCTCAAATTCAGAGATCAGACTCAAGGTAGACACAAAATAGAATATAAATTTAGAATTCAATATAGATCATGCAAAAATTAGAATAGGTAGTCATTACTGCCCATAATGAAACACTAGCACTGTAGGGTACTAATGTCCACTATAGATCACTATTGTCTAGTAGCCCTAGCTTTAGGATAATCTACATCATTTAGACCAATACACCACGTACAGTATAGATTTATACATATACAATCACAATTTTGGTAGTTCTGTTTAGTTTTAGCTCATAAACATTCATTTCTACTTAGATGCATACTAGTTGTTTAGATTTGGGGGAATTATGCATGGCATGATCACTCATACATTCAAATCAATTACACAAGTTTATCTATTACATACTTTATTTAGATTCAGTATACTCAAATACAATATTAGGGGCATGTGTGTGGCACATTGGTTTCTATATACTCAGCTTCAGATAGGTTGATCAAATGGAATGACAAACTCCACACCATTATCTATGATGTATACACTTGAAATCATATTCTAGGTTATACCCAAATTTATGACTTACTCCATCTAAAGTGGTTAGCATTCTTAAGTGGCCCAAATCTACCTGATATAATTGATTGTTCATGAATCCAAATACACAGTTAGATACTTTCAACACTTTATGTAGTACAGTTATAGATGCATCTACTTCACACCGATGGGAAATGATGGAGTCATGGTCTACTTGAGTTCTTGAGCCACCTATATGAGAGGGTTAGACACACAGTATTATCCAATCTATTTACAGAGATTAGGATCCACTAAGTAGGGGTGGGCAATGATGGAGTCAAAATTGGATTGAGTTCTTAAACCACCCATATGGGGATTAAACAAGCCATCATCTAAGTCTAAGCTATTTAATGATATGATCACTATGCACACTCACACACATATATTTTTACCAAGTTTATGCATTGGTTTGCATACCCAATGAGGTGTATTCATTCCTTTCCTCTCTCTTTACTCAACTTTACTCAGTTATTTCATTTTAGCATAGTCTTTTGCTTTTGATCATTTCTTAAGTAAGGAATAATTTGTGCATGTTTCATTACAAGACATTTCTTTAGATCATGTTCCACATATACAAACCTAGATTCTCATACTCAAACTTAGTTACACAAGCTTCACTTCCAAGGTAAGTCAAAGCATGCTTCTTTTTCCTTTATACTAGTCATTTTGCTTTGTTACATTACTAGCATAAAGGGGCCAAATGTAACCACCTAAAAGTGGTAATTGGATGCTAAGAGTATCACTTAAGTTAACATATCCCTAGATTAGACATATACCTCTCTTTGAGCATTAGACTTAGTTTTTCTAGTCATTCAGTAGACCAAAATCACTTACAGTGAGACAAAACACAGTCCCAAAACTATCTTAGATCACAATCCAAATTGATTAGTAGTCTACAAAGATGACATTAGCTCCACATTTGGGACACTAAATCCACATGGTGCCAGTGTCCCTAACTAGGTGCGATTGTCCTTAGCCCTAGCTCTTCTCAATGTATATTTTTTCAAATGTGTGCCCCTCCTAAGGTTGGCTTAAGCTCATTTTATTATCCACATAAGTAAACAAACCCTATAAATATAAGTCTAATCTACCTCTATTCACTAGATGTAAAATAGATGTGAAAGCTATTCAAACCTATTGTATTCAACATACCTCACCTTGTATTTTTCTTTGAAAAGTGGGGGTGGCTTTGTTTTTGAAGAATAGGAATATTTAATCTGAATTATTACATGTTTCTAATGGTTATGACGGTTATTATTATCTATAGAAACTTAGTTTTTTGGATATTGAAACACATTGGGGTATACTTATTTCCATTTGAAAGGAATTATTCAAACTAATCTATTAATGGAAAGTTAGAAATAATTACTTTGCATGATAGGTATTTAGATTATCTTATTCTAGAAGGATTATTTTGGGAGTTTTCATTTGGAGACATTCCAATCGGTAGATTTATTTTGGAAAATTTTCATCAGAAGGTTTTCTTCAGAAAGATTCTCTTCGAGAAGTTTTTTCTTCAGTAACTTTGATATTTGGAAGATTTTATTCATAAAGTCTTTCTTCAGCAAATTTAGTCTTCAGAAAGTCTTTCTTCAGTGACTTTAGTTTTTGGAAACTTTCTCTTCGGAAGCTTTGTTTCCAAAACTTTCTATCTGTAACTTTTCTTTGAAAGCTTTATTTTGGTAACTTTTCATTGAAAGGTTTTCTTCAAAAAGATTCTCTTTGGAAACTTTCTCTTTGAAAACTATCTATCAAAAACTTTATTTTAGGAACTTTTGCTTTAGAAGGATTCTCATCAGAAGATTTGTTTTGGGCACTTTCCTTTAGAAATTTCACTTTGGGAACTTTCAAGGTAACTAATTCTACCCAAACCATAATCTTTTCAAAGATTACTAAGTCTTTGGCAACAATTCTTTTTGGGACTTTAGGATAAAATATTTTATAATGAATTTTTCCAAATAAAATCCTACTTTTTAGGGTCTTTTTGGCCTGAAGGCAAAGTTTGACTTCCCTTGATTGGACCACATAATGAAAAATGGCAAAAAATGGAAAGGGATACACCATGGCACCCAAATGATAAGGCCTCCTAAATAGCATGCAAACTAGGCTAGGGTGGTTGAGTTAGAATTTAATGAAGGTGATAAGCTCATAAACATTAGTGATTAATGGTGCATGAATTGGAAATGAATTCATAAATTTATTAAAATTGAGCCCCTAGCCAAGTTCATATCATTTAATTTTCAAGAGCTCAAGTAAACTTTGGCCTTCAACAATCTCAAAAGCCCTAATTTCAACCATAATTATTTTCAATTCACATTATCTAGTTCAGTACACACCATTTTCAAAAGCTTGAAGAATACCAACATCCATCAAATAAACATGGCATCATTATCTAGGTCATACAAAGAATCCTTGATACCCTCCAGGTTCTCCATCAAGAATTCTACTAAGTATTTAGACATAGTTTTTCATGCCACTATATTTGATGGCCACTATCCCATTTATTTGACCTTATGGGAAGTTTTAGAGAATGTGGATTTTTTTCATTGGAAAAATACATCATAGTTAAAGAGAAATAGATAGTAAAGGACCTACTCCCATTCAAATGATAGGATCTTCATTATGAAGCTACTAAGTCAGAGGTTATTCTATGTATACACTTATTGTGGGGCCTCTTCTTCGAGGGTAGAATAGAAGATGGTGGTTACCCCCACTATATTGATAATAACATAATCATCACTTACATCTCAGGGGATACATTCAGCAAGTATTTGAGTCTCCATATTCCATATTTTATGTTTTATTTACATATTGTAGTTACCTGGAAGAAGGCCAACAATGTGGAGTGAGCACTATCAAGGTGGATTCTCCCTAGAGAAACATTTACTATAAAGGAATATGTCAATAATTATATTCCCATCACCCAATTTAGATTGGGGACCTGTGTGGGCATAACATTGTTGAATCGACTCTTCAGCCATACAAGCATCTATTTCCAACATTTGGAATGGGTTCCCCTACTAGACCTAATAAGTACCTCAAAGCACACCTACGCATTGGGGGAATTAATTAGCACTCGTCTATAGAATAAAATTTTACACAAAGATAGGAGGCTACATGGAGGAAACTTCTATATGATGTCCCATCTATTAGATGCAATCATGGGGATGGTATGCAGGCATAATGGAGTCCTATGGGATCCCAACTTAGATGTTATCAAGAATTAAATTTATAATTATTACTCTTTTATTCACATATACTCATATGTTAGTAACATCACCAAAATTGTTGAGGATATCTACCCTTAGGTCTGGATGGCCATTCATAGTTAGCCTTTGGATATAATTTCACCCATCATCACTAAAACACTTGCCAACAATGTGGGATACTACTAGCTCTACCCTGACTACACTTTCAGCATGGTTGTTATTCATAAGGTGGATCCTTTTCAGCTTCCTATGTTTTTTCTATATAAGGTAGATAAATAGGAGAGTGCCTACCAAATATGGAATTGTATTGATGAATATTTGACAAAGAATAATAAAGCTACCTTTCATGTCTCCCACATCACTATTAGAAGGATGTAATACAGCATAAAGAGGCAATTAAAGGAAGATGTAAATTCAAGGAAAGCCTATGCATTAACCACTCTCCCCTATAGGGATTAGGACCCCCATGGGAAAGTCCAATAGAAGATTTGCACCCTTGGCCTCAAATATAAACATGAGCCATTTGATCATGATTTTATGTTTCTAAATGCCAAGGATGATGAAGAGGTAAAACAAATAGCAGTAACAATAGGCTTGAGTGAGGACTTATGAAGGGTAATATAATATTAACCCTCTCTCACACTTGATTAGGCAAAATTTAGGATCCCACCACCAGGAGGATGGAGATATTCTAACTTCTAGAGTGGTAGGCCATATCAACAACCAGCATGAAGAGGGACAAGATCTCCAAGGTCCACTCATGCCTCAATACCAATCATAAGAGAAATAAAAATTGGTAGGTGAGGCATCACTTACTGGAGGAAAAGAACAAAAACAAGAAGAAGAAGAAGAAGAAGAAGAAGAAATGACTTCCCTTACACAAGAGGAAGAGGAACATACTCCTCTAGTTAAAGTATTAGTTGTTAAACAAGGAAGGTTAAGTAGGAACTAGCAGAGGAGATGACTCGAGGAAAGGATAGCACATGAGGGAAGAAGTTAGGATCATATACTTGGATTCATTAGATGAAGAAGAAACAACAAATTCAATATCCCTAACATCTAGCATGATTACCCCTTCTCATCCCTAATAAATAATTGCTCTATAAACTAGGAGGACAATAAGATGCTCTCAGAGGAAACCAAAGGGGAATAGACCACAAACCCCACCCACACAAGCACTCAAGGAGGCACAACCTTCATTATAAGGCAAGCCAACATAAGAGGTTGATGAAGAGTAATTATAGCAACCCAAGGTCCTAAGCTTGTAAGCATTGAAATCCAAGGCACCTCTCACTAGTGAGTCATCTGGTAAGGGTCCTCTTTTCACATCCCCCTTAATCATTTTTCATTTGATATCATCACTTATTATTTTTACCATCCCTACTTCAATTATTTTAACTTTCATTCATGTGAAATTACTTTTTATCAATCTCTTTTTCATGTACCCATCCTCTACTCTGCCAAGTGCCACTTCACCTTCTTCATTATACACTAGTGTAGTTTTTATTCCTTTAGTTTCCATCCCTTAAACCATAACTTTATCCATCCCAACCATCAGCCAACCTATCACCCAAATCATTTCTTCCTCTACCCAATTGGGTTCACCTCTACCTTCCTCAACACCAGTTTCAACAACCATAATAGTGAATCCATGAGGGCTCCAAAAAAGCAACCAGACTATGTTGTGCACCTAATGCCATAATTTAGAAACATAGACTGGTGTAAAATAATTTGGACCTCAATAACCAAGCCTTCCTTTAAAATTGAGCCTAAGCCTAAAGAGCATGTTTAAGTAGAATCTCAACCATCAGATCCTTTAAAGCTCACTCTTCTAGAGTAGGCCAAGGAATTAAAAGCTTTGACCTCTAAGAGGCCCAATCTGAACATCACTGAACTTCCAACGGTGAGCTCATTATTTGACAAGGCTACAACATTGATCCATTGAGTCAAAAATAGTAATATTAAGGATAGCTCTAGTAGAAGTTTGATCATGGAGGAAGGGAAGAGATTTATTCCCTTTCAAATAACTATAATAGGAAGAAGGTTCAGTCCCCATACATAGAGGACCTCAATTCCTATATATAGACCCATACTATGGCAATCCTATCTATAAATGAGTGAATGTAGATGGCTAGACAAGAGTTGTAAGAAGAGTTAGAAACTCTAAGAGAGAAACAATAGGTAATACAAGTCCACCATTATATATAACAAGATGTACAAAATGTAACACTCGGGATATATGAGATTTTGGATTCAATTCATTTTTTGAGAGTTAATTTGGCTCCACATATAAATTACATAAATAGATTGCCTAAGCTCCTTAGGGAATATGAAAATAAGTTAAATTTATTGGTATTATACACCCCCAATAAGGCATTTATCCATCTAGACCTAATGACCCCTCTGAAGGCATCAAATGCATTGGATATAGCTTTAATAAGGACACATGAGGCCTAGGATAGGGTATCATCTTCTAAGGCTCTAGTAACTAATATGGCCAAACAATAGAAGCAAGTAAAGGAAATTTTGACTGATCTTAAATTGATAACAATCTAGGATAATAGAGGGAAATTAGTAACTTGAGCTACATTTGACCAAATAATTTAGTAAGCTTTTGATGACTTCAAATAGAGTCTACAAGGACTAAACTTGGACAATGTCAAAGCCAATTTAAGGGCAGCTAGGAAAAAAGCAACAAAGGTATAAGTCTTTTGGGTTGGCTTTCAATCCACCAAGATAGAACACACTAGACTGATAGAACAAACTAGAAAGGTGACTAGGATGCATCTTTTAGACATGAACTTAATTAATACATAACATGTTAAGGCGTACAAGTATTACCAAGAGATGGATTTCAAGAAGAAAGCAATGTCAACACCACCTATCAGTTCTAATCCACATACCCCACCTGTAATTCCATCAATAATAGCTATAGCAATGCCACCTCACACTTCATCTTTGACTATAACTCTAGTTCAATCAACTAATGCATCATCGAGCATAGATCCAGTTACCACATCATCAAGATCAATCACAAATATAGTTCTTATGACAATTTTGAGAAACATCAAGCAAGAGCTAATTTATCTTGAAGGCTATTTTTGTATAATTTTGCATGTAGTGGTTATAAATGAACATTTAAGTCCTAGTTGTATCCATATGGTAATTAACTAAATCATTTTCGTTAACATGCACACATTACATGTTTGAAGTATCTATAAGTTATAAGATGTAACTCAAACTTATCATATAGTTTTTTAATGTAATCAAAGTGTTCTAAACTCGGAGGATGAGGTGAACCCTTCCCCAAGTTCTTTATATACATGTCTAACCCTCTTTTCAAAGGTTCATAATTTTGTATGAATATATAGGAAGATATAAATAAACTAATTATCATGCAACTATGTTTATTCTTTCTTCTTCCTTATCTGTGTTAATGAATTTAAAATTTATTTATTTGTATTGATTTGATAATTATGGTATTATTAATGCTATAGATGAATTTGATTGTTTTATTAATAAATATTAGTCTTAGATGTGTAACAACAAATGGGGATTGATAGATTACATTGACTTAGATAGTTAGTACAATTTGAATTGATAATCTAAGGTGTGTAGAAGTATCTCTTTTGACTTAGTCTTCTAGGTGTGAGCCATAGGTACCCTAGATAACTCCTTGGTTTGAACTGTAATCTATTATATAAAGGTGTACAACAGCAGCCCTAAGTGGAGCAACTTTCAATTGAGATCATTGAGCACCCTATATTTGTTATCCCAGATTGCTAGCTATGTTTCTTCGTGAGTGTGCAAAAGCTACAAATAGAAAACACTAGTTCTTGAAATACTTGTCCACCAAAGAAATGGCCTTAGAAATTACTTTTCAAAGACACAAAATCTTCTTTTTTGCCTTACCCTTTCTTACTTTTTGATTTTCTTTGAGATCTTCCCACCATAGAATAGTTCTTCACCCATCTAACTTACCTAGTGATTTACCTTTTATTAGAATCCATGCATCCATCCACAAAACTTGGTTAAACAACCCACAGGCTCAACCTACTATTTCACCACCCAGTTGTTTTAACCACATACCTATAACTCGTGCCCCATAGTGGAACCCTATTCCATAGAGATCCCAAAATGTTAGAGGCTACCTTTTTTTAAATTTCTAAGGTGTACATAAAACCCACATCAATAAAAAAGAAAAAGATGACCCTAGAAAGAGGTCATATTTATGTGTTTTCCTAATAAATAGAGGCTAGTCAGTACGTAAAGTTGCACTGGAGACACCCAAGAGATTAACAAGGTCTAGATCCCAAGCCAACCTTTTGATTTCACCATTATAAAATTCTAAGAGGCCTAGGCCCATACCTGTCATCCCTAAGATACGTTGATCCTGAAAACCTTCTTTAATAAAAAACATCTTGCTTATCAATCTCCCTATGGCTCAACCTTGGTTAATCAAATTAATTATTACCATCCCTATGGACCAACATGATCTACAAAGGAATCCAAAAAAGTATTTGCCTACCTTATCTCCCTCAAGTGGGAGGATGACAGAAGAACATATCAAATCTTTCAATTCCACCCTAAGATTAATGAATGTCATCCATAAGGATGTTGCATGTAGGATTTTTACATTTAATCTATAAGATTCTTCTTATGATTGGTATCTCAATTTACAAGAAAATTTCATCACCTCATGGAATGAATGTCAAAATACATTCCTTGCATAATTTGGACAAGTAACTAATCCAAGTCTGGTATTCTAGCTATTTACTAGTATGAAGAGGGAACCTAATGATTTAATCTAGGCCTTTAACATAAGATTTCAGAAGATGTATACTTGATTAAATGTTGTGTATAAGATAGATGAGAATCTAACGCTTGAGATATATAAAAAATGCCCTAGATCCTATTACTACAATATTCTTGTAAAGAGATACCATCACCAATACTCTATATTTGGCATTCTAATAAGCTATTAACATCGATAAACACCTCAATCCACAGCTTATCCCTTATAATCCAATAGGCCAAACATTCAATAATCAACTCCCATCCTTGAATACAATTCCACATGTTAATCAAAATGCCCTTACATTTAATCAGAATTAGTTATACCCTCTGCCTCTTATGATGTAGCAGATAATGAATCAAAATTATGATTTATTGAACAATCAGACACAATGTAATAACCACCTATAGAATTAACTTTGGCTCACAATAATGTAGCAGTCACTCAGAGTTATAACTCCAACAAAACCAAATTGGATTCTATACAAATAATGGTCCATAAGTTGAGCAACAATTTCTTGAATATGTAGAAGAGAATGGGCAATACCAATAATCATAATTACAACTAGAATTATGGATTTTCAAGATATAATAGGCCTTTTCATAGGCCCAACAATAATGCATAACAATAATAGTCTAATAAGCTACCAAAAATCAATATCATGGAATCAACTTTGCTTAATTGGTGCAAGGTCTATAACATGTCATAGCATGGAGAGTTGGATTATATAGAGTTTTTTGTAGCCTTTGAAATCTTCCTTAAAAAAATGATTATACAAGATCAAATGATGAATCCTCCATATCTCCCTCATGAATTTGGCCCTTCAAGTTTAGCTATGGTATTTGAGACCTATGAGTCTTCCTTCCCTAATAAACATGATAATATTCTAGAGGATAATTTTGATGAAGTACAAGCATTCCATCAGTTCAACAGGAACAATTATAATTTGAGGAACATGTAGCCTCTTACTACTTCTACTCCTCCTAATAATATAGTTATCCCTCCAAATCCCAAAGCTGACAATAATCCTCCCCCCTAAAGGGAATCATAAACCTCAGCATAGAGAGGAATATAATAAAGGAGGATACAATATTGTTGAGGATATGGAAAAAATTAAGGCCAACATTACTCTTCATGAACTAGCACAAATTACAGAGAATAAGGAACTCTTATAACAATCCATCACAATTAAGTTTATTGCAAAAAATTCCAAGATAGCCAACACAAATGTTATATACAAAAGCAAACATGAGGTTACCCTTTCTTACTGACTATTAAAGCATTTGGAAAAAATATACATAATTGTATGGTAGATTCTAGAGCTTCAGCAACTGTAATTTTAAATTTCATTTGTCAAAATCTTGGTTTAACACCAAATCTATCCAAGAGGACTGTGTCACAACTAGATAAAATAGTAGTGCCTATATTGGGAGAAATTAATGATGTGAGAATTTACATTGCTTTAAAACCTAGAGTACATATGACTATCGACATCTGGGTAGTGGATATTCTTGAAGGGTATGGGTTATTATTAAGCAGAGATTGGTAAAAAATGTTAAATATATATCTTTCTATGGACTTTTTGCATAGTTGGCTACCTTGGAGAGGCATAACCAACCAGATCAAAATTGACTAAGATCTAAGGATGAAGCATCCTATTATAGATTACAATATCACTAATGAAGAGGTAAGTTATAAATCTCTTGGTCTTGGAATTTATACATTTACTATAAAACACGAAGTATCAGAATAAATTTAAGGCCCTTCCCAACTATGGAGCCTCCATTTTGATGGAGTAAGAACCAAGCAAGGGTCAGGCATTAGTATCAAGTTGGTCGATCTAAAAGGGAATAAACTATTGGTATCATACAGGCTCTAATTCTCATGTAACAACAATATAGCAGAATATGATGCCTTGATTTTGGGATTGTAGTTTACCCTCAAGAATAATGTCAAAGAACTGCTAGTAGATGGAGATTATGAACTTGTTATTAACCAGGTTAGAAATAAATATCAATGCAAATTGTCATATTTGAATAAATACAAGCATAGATCCTAGGATCTAATTGAATCATTTGAAGCGTTAAACATAGTAGCTATCTCAAGAGAACAAAATGGAGATACCAATTCAATGGCCACTTCAGCAACAAATTTGGCACCCTTATAGGAGTCAAAAGTCTAGAAGTTATCCATTGAATTAGTACCTTGTCATTAAGTACTAGACAATGTTGAAAATTTTCAAGTGTTTGATGACAACCAACATATTGTCCAATTTTTGACAAATTTGAGATAATTTAAATCTCAAATAATCGATGATGAGGAAAGAAACCATAGGTGCCATGAGAATTAGATGAAGAAGGTGTTATCCAACTAAAGGAGAGTCATCTCCTATTAGGAATGGTCACCTTATAAAGTACCTTTGATATATATCCTCAAGCCTAATCACAAAGCTCAAGTTTAATGAATATGAATTCAACTCAAAAAATTTAACACTAGAATAAAGGTAAAAGTTTAAGGAACTGATTATTAGGTATAAAGATATAATTACATGGACTTATGATGACTTAATCATATTCAATCCTAGAGTCATCACCCATATGATTCCACTCAAGCCTGATCATAAACCATTTAGGTAAAAGCAAAGGCCATTTAATCCTATCTAGGAACTCTTAATCCAAAAATAAGTGGAGAAGTTACTAAGTGTTAAGATAGTTTTTCCTATCAGGCATTTGACTTGGGTGGCCAATCTAGTTCTTTTCAAAAAAAAGAGTGGTGATATCAGACCGTGCATCAACTTTAAGAATCTGAATAACCTTCAAAGAAGGATAACTATCATTTACCCTCCTTAGATGAGGTAATAAAAACTGTGACTGGGTTTGAAATGATGTCTTTCTTGAATGGATTTTCAAGCTATAATCAAGTATAAGTTGAATCAAAGGATAGGATGAAAATAAAATTTACTATGAATGGGGAACATATGCATATAAGTGAATGCTATTTAGGATAATCAATGTTTGAGATAATTTTTAGAGAGTAATGGATCATGTATTCTACAAACTGATAGGTAAGTGCATAATTATATACATGGATGATCTCACTATTTTTTCTAAAAATAGAGTTGATCTATCGACCACCTTCAGTCCATTTTTGAAAGATGCAGGAAGTTAAGGTATCACTTAACCCCAAGAAGACTATATTTGGTGTTACTAAAGGCAAATTTATAGGTCATATTATAACTAAAGATAGGATTACCATTGATTCGAATAGGATCTAGGGGATTTCAAAGATAATGTTTCCAAACAACAAAAAGGAGCTCAAATCCTTCGTTGGAAAGATAAATTTTGTATGGAAATTTATATCAAGATTTGTAGAGATTGTCAGGACCTTAAATGCAATGCTCAAATAAAATGCTAAAGTAGAGTGGACACCTGAAGCTAAAAAGTCCTTCCAAGACATAAAGAAGGTTATTTCACAAGCCCTAGTGCTGGTAAGCCTATATTTCACAAAAGACTTTTTCTTGTACTCATTCATCTCATAACATACTACTGTTATCATACTTACATAGAAAAGGGAAGAAATCAAGCATTTTGTGGCATTTATGAACACTAACTTGAAAGATGTAGAGCTCAAGTACTCCCTAATCGATAAATAAATCTTTGCTCTCATCGAAGTGGTTAAGAATTAGACACTACATTATCTAGAATAAGACATTTACCATAGTAACAGATCCTATTATCAAGCTTACGTTGGGACAAAATGAATTTGAGGAACATATAATTTAATAGATGGTGAAGTTTTAGAAATTTGATATTGAAATTAAACCTATCAGGATTGTTAGAAGATAAGGAATTATTCAATTGATGACTGAACCAGACCCATGCATCACCATCAAAGAGGTCTGCCAAATATAGGTCTCCTAATAAAATTGGTATTTAGGTATTATTCAATTCCTTCTCACTAGAATATGCCCCCAAGAACTCAAAAGAAAGCAAAATATATCTTTAAGTCTCAAGGATGCTCATTATATGACCAAGGAAGGAGTCCTCTATAGGAAGAATTATGAAGGCATCTATTTAGGATGTCTGTCATGTGGAGAAAATCAAGAAATCTTAGAAAATATGCATCAAAATATTGGGAGAAACCATCCATTTGGCAATACTACAGCCCATAAAATACTTAGAATGGGTTATTACTGGCTGAAATTTTTTAAGGATGCTCATTTCCATGTAAGGACATGCCACAAATGCTAGGCTTTGACAAAAAGAGAGGTACACACAATAATGCCACTCCAACCTATGATTGAAGGTAAATTATTCACCCAATGGGGCTTAGAGTTCATTAGTGTTGTAGACCTAAATTCCTTAATTGGGCACAAGTTTGTGCTCACTACTACAGATTATTGTACTAGATGGACTAAGGTAGCAGCCACCAAGAACTCCAAATCTCAAGACGTGATTAGTTTTCTTGAAAAATATATCACAACCAAGTATTATATGCCTATCTTTTTAGTCTACAATAATGGGCTAGCATTTCAATCAACTAAGTTCACTAAATGGGTCCATGATAATTAGATTATAATCATATCATCCTCAAATCACTACCTACAAGGGAACATATTGGTTAAGTCAACCAACAAGTATCTCATAGTCGATATCAAAAATTCATTTGTAGATAAGCCTAGGGAGGGGTATTTCTTACTAAAATATACACTTTGGGTAGATTGCACAAAGTACAAATAGGCCCTTAAAGCCTCACCATATCTATTAGTTTAAAGGAAATAGCTAATATTCCTAATCATGCTAAAATTGCCAACATATCAGTTTATGCAAGAATACATGGAACCTAATGACAAAATAGAGTCTAGATTACTGAGTATCATCAAAATGGAAGACTTAAGGGATAAAGTATTGTAAAAATTTAGCTAAAATTAGGATGTGGTCAAGAGATGGTTCAATAATAGAGAAAAATTTTAAGCATTCAGGATCTCTAACTTGGTGCTACTATGGGATAAATCCCATGAGAAAAAAGGAATGCATGACAAGTTTACCCCATTGTGGATAGGATCGTATCAGATTTTTAAGATCTTGGGTAATAATGCATTCTATTTAAAAGATATTCAAGGTAATGATTTGACATAGCTAATCAATGGATAGTTTTTGAAGCATTACTTCATGGCTGCCCCATTTGGAGAGGTCTTTGAGTAACGATAGATGTCCTGATAGAGATAGGAGTAGGTTATATTTGCTTCATTAATTAGTGTCTTGCTTTCAGTCATTTATATTTATTTGAGTAGTTCATGTTTTCTAGATTATCCCTTTTTATTTCAATAGTTTTCCTAATTTCTAGGATAGTTTTCTTTTGATTTCATGGTAGTCTAAAATTGGTCAAATCTTCGTTTAATCAAATGATAGTTTCAGGTGTTTTGAATCCAACTCGAATCAATGGGTGTTATATAGTGTAGTTCAAAATTCTTAATCCACATAAGCAATGAGAGATTTAGTCATGAACCTCTCCTAAAGTTAATGATTTTAGTATATATGTGAAATTTGCTCCCACGGTTCTATGCAAATTTAGAAAACTCTCTTTATCCCCTTGGGTCAAATGCACATAAAATGTTACTACTTGTTTAAGGTAATAACCATTGACATAGGCAAGAGTTGACAAGGGATAACTTCCCAATCATGGGATGAAGTCATTTGGGACTTATAATAACTAATAAAGTTTTTTAAAAAATCATAGAATATTTTGGAAGTGGCCAAACTAGGCACATTTTTCAAGGCAGACCCAAAGAGGCTCAAAATAAGCCTAGGAAGCAAGGTGTTTTCTTGGTTTGCACACTTCCACAGGGTATCAGGACCCCAAAATTGATATAAAGGTTTATGACAATGTGTTAAAATTGAATAAAATTCTTTTATATATTTTCACACATGTTGGACCTCCTAGCAACAAGTTTTCTACTTTCTAGGCTTAAGAGGGCAATTAGGCCTAATTTGGGAGAGAGAATGAGATAGAAAGTGCACTTGCACTCAGGATCTAATCACCAAATTTTGTGTGGAGATGTAAGGGGATAGTGGGTGTATAAAAATACTCTCATTGTTTCATAGTTACTTTTATATTATTCTAGACAATGAGCTTTAGATGTTTTAGGGCTACAAGGATTTGAGAAAAAATTCAAGGTTTTAGTGTAAAACCAAGTGTTTTTGGGTGTTAAATGTATTAAAAGGAATTTTTCCATGTTTGATATGATATTTGGAGACCATCCATGGAATAAATTTGCAAACTTGAAGACAAGCTCCACTTCTCCCTTCTACGCAATGATGAAAATGAGCTTTCCAAGGAGCCTAAACATTAAATCATTGTATAAGACTTATAACAAGATTTTTAAAGTCTAATACACATTCTCCACATCACAAATGAGGTATAAACAAGTCAAGAATCAATTTTTAAGAATTGGAAAATTTTGAAAGAGTCTCAAAGTCGCTAAAAATATTTTCTCTCCTTCCAATGCCTAAGCTTGTTGAAGGAGTCAAATTTGCACTTGAATGATTCTAACAACCCGTGGGTCATGTAAAGGCTTCATGAATGTCTTATAGGAATGTTTTGATGAATATTAAAGGAGTATTGGTTTATTTTTGATGACTCACTTGAGGAGATGTTAAAATATTTGGTAAGAAAGAATAGTGTCTCATCAGAGATCATGTTCAATAAACACCTTGCTTTACAATATGTACCATCTCTTAAGGGAAGTAAGTCTATGAATTTCTCTTTTTATCGAGGTGGATCATGCTTTGTCTTGGTCAGTTAATTTTATTATTTTACTTGTGTTTTGTCCCAAATAAGTGTTTTGTTTGCACAGTTTCTTTGTTAGTTACTTTCCCATGTTTTGTGTGTTTCTTTCCTTGTTTTGGAGGAGAAGGTTGACTTGTTTAAAGTCAAAAGAGTCTTATGGTCATGAATCAGATTTGGAACTATCATTCAAGAATGTAAGTGTGATTTCATGAGTCTAAAAGAGATGTCAATGGTTTATTTCTTAAACATAGCAGGCATGCTTCCCAATTGAGTCACCAAAATGTTGACAAGTTTGACCTCACAGGTCAAACTATCAACCCTATCATTCAAAACATTGCTTTTTATGTTGTTTTCCTTGTTAATTAGTGTTTTGGTCTTGTAATTTTCTTTAAATAGTCATCCAAATCCTTGATTCTCATACTTTAAGGTAGATTTGAAGAAATTAAGGTTTTGGTCACCATAGTTATTCATTTGTCTAGACTCTTTATGACCAATTGCAAGTTGTGTTAAGAGGGAAAATGAATCTAGAACATCCTAATAGGTTTTATGGTTTGTATCAAAGTCATTTCATGTTGTGTAATTTATCTAACTGGTTAGTGATAGGTTTGACTAACTTCATGACTCAGTTATTCATATTTTGGGTGATTTTATGGATTTTGGTGCATGTTTTGAATGTGAATGATAGTCTGAGGTTAGAATAATAACATGTTGTACTTATCCATGCAAAAAGTATAATGGATCCACTTTTCATCAGTTTCATTAGACTTCTCAAGTGTTTCTAGTAGTTTTAGTGTCAAAAAGGCCTATTTTGAGGCTATCTATATAGTTCTTCAATGCAAAATTGAGATTTAGAAATATTTAGGACCTTATTTGTCTATTAAAATTTCATTCAAGTGGTTTAAAAGAGGTTTTATGTCATAAAATAAAGAAAACCATTTTGTCTCCCATATTGACCTCCTTGGTAGCTCTAAAAAGGCAATTTTCAAATACTTGGTATGAATAGATGAGAAAGAGTTAGGAGCTGTTAGGGTGTGGAGCTAAAAGCTTCACCAAGGCAAACAGGGAGGTTTTTGGAGTATGCAGTTGCCGGCGTCGGCAGGCCACAACCGACATCGGTCAGTGGACGTGCAGAAGAAAACTGACATCGGCAGGGATCGGCCAACATCGATCACCTCCAATCAGATAGGGACCGACGTCAGTCGCCTGTGGCGGTTCCAAAACTACTATTGACGAATAGTCAGTTAAGTGAATGCGTTGTTTGCATGATGAAGACCAGTTAGAGTCTTGAGCCACAAGTCTAATCAGTGTATGCATGAGATCTATATAATAGACTCATGGGTTGTATTGTTAAATGTTGAACTTGGATAATCCAAGTGTGGAGCTTGGAGAGTTCTTCCCATGGTGGAATCAAGTAGGATTCCCCATGTATGTGATAAGTAAGATCAGGTTGGTCTGCAGGGGTGTGTGAATGCGAGGGTCAGAACGAGATCGGCGGTTGGCCAGGATCCAAGGTGACAGCAATACATTAGGGGCAGGATCATGGTGAGATCTACTTGGAGTACCAGTTCGTACTCGATTGTACAGATGTACAATGAGGTGAACAACAGCTTGTGTTAGCTGTGTGTTGTGACCTATGAGAGAAGATTACTCAGGTGGGAAGATTACTTGGAGCCCTTGAGGAGGAAGCCTCACAGAGGTGGAAGAAGAGTGTGATCTCTTTATTGTAATTTCCTTTGTAATGAGTTGAATACAATTGTGTGTTGCCTCTCATGTTCTGTGTGGTTTCTCATTGATAGTTATTTATTCTTCTAGTTATTTCCACATGTAAGTTGCTTATACATTGGTAATCATGTGTGCTCTTAATTCTGACAAGTTGTGTCAGAGCTTTGGGGAGTTTCGGTCCTATCAAATGGTATCAGAGCAAGGTTAGACATTCTCAGAGTGAGTTTGACTAACAGATGGCCCAGATCTGTTAAGTGTTGTTGATTACAGGTTACTCACAGGGGTTGCTGTTTGAGTGGGAGTATAGCAATGGCAGAAAAAGGTGAGCTAAGAATGAAGAAAGTTAGGCACAGGATTAACACCACAAGGAGTGTGGTGGGTTGTCTTCAAGTGGGAGCTTGAAGAGGAATACAAGCCAAGATGCAGATTGGACAGAGTACTGGTTTAGGTACAGGTGCAGCTATTTATCTCCAAGTGGGAGATTGTTAGGGTGTGGAGCTAAAAGCTTCACCAAGGCAAACAGGGAGGTTTTCAGAGTATGCAGTCACCGGCGTTGGTAGGCCACAACCGACATTGGTCAGTGGACGTGCAGAAGAAAACTGACATCGATAGGGATCGACCGACATCGGTCACCTCTAATCAGATAAGGACCGATGTCAGTCGCCTATGGCGGTTCCAAAACTGTTGTTGACGAACAGCCAGTTAAGTGAACGCGTTGTTTGCATGATGAAGACCAGTTAGAGTCTTGAGCCACAAGTCTAATCAGTGTACGCATGAGATCTATATAATAGACTCATGGGCTGTATTGTTAAGTGTTGAACTTGGAGAATCCAAGTGTGGAGCTGGGAGAGTTCTTCCCATGGTGGAATCAAGTAGGATTCCCCATGTATGTGATAAGTAAGATCAGGTTGGTCTGCAGGGGTGTGTGAATGCGAGGGTTTGAATGAGATCGGCGGTTGGCCAGGATCCAAGGTGACAGCAATACATCAGGGGTAGGATCATGGTGAGATCTACTTAGAGTACCGGTTCGTACTCAATTGTACAGATGTACAATGAGGTGAACAACAGCTTGTGTTAGTTGTGTGTTGTGACCTATGAGAGAATATTACTCAGGTGGGAAGATTACTTGGAGCCCTTGAGGAGGAAGCCTCATAGAGGTGGAAGAAGAGTGTGATCTCTTTATTGTAATTTCCTTTGTAATGAGTTGAATACAATTGTGTGTTGCCTCTCATGTTCTATGTGTTTTCTCATTGATAGTTATTTGTTCTTCTGGTTATTTCTGCATGTAAGTTGCTTATACATTGGTAATCATGTGTGCTTTTAATTCTGACAAGTTGTGTCAGAGCTTTGGGGAGTTTCGGTCCTATCAGGAGCTAAAAAATTTTAAAATTTTAGGGACCCTAATTACCTTCAAATTATTAACATTATTTTTCCTATTAATCCCCCCATATTTATGAACAATTGTTAAGACCCCAAACGGGTCTTAAACCCTTCCAAAACCTTGATTGTGACCAGTCAAGATAAATAGACTTCAAATTCATTTAAAATTCCATATATTTATCTTTAAACCTCTTGGATGTTATTTATGACTCCAATTAAGTTCTCTACATGTGTTTTTTTGCTGATGTCACTTTACAAATTGCTCCAAAAATCCTATTTTTCATGATTTTTGGTGTTTTTAGGTGTTCTAAGATGGGGATAACTTCCCAATCATGATATAGGTCATTTTTTACTTATAATAAGTAATAAATTTCAAAAAAAATCATGGGATATTCTGGAAGTAGCTAAACCAAGCATGTTTTTCAAGGCAGTCCCAAACAGGCTCAAAATAAGCCTAGGAAGCAAGGTGTTTTCTTGGTTTTCACACTTTCACAAGGTCTCAAGACCCAAAAATTGGCATAAAGGTTTGTGAAAATGTTATAAAATTTAATAAAATTCTTTTATATGTGTTCACATGTGTTGGACCTCCTAGAAGCAAGTTTTCTACTTTTTAGGCTTAGGAGGGCTAATTATGCCTAATTTGGGATAGGGAATGAGATAGAAAGTACACTTGCACTCAGGATCTGATCACCAAATATTGCATGGATTTTTAAGGGGATAGAGGGTGTATAAAACTACTCTTATTTTTCTATAGTTACTTCCATATTCTTCCAAACAAGGAGCTTTAGATGGTTTAGGGCTACAAGGATTTGAGAAGAAATTCAAGGTTTCGGTACAAAACCAAGTATTATTGGGTGTTCAATGTTTTAAAATGAATTTTACCATGTTTGATATGATATTTTGAGACCATCCATGGAATAAATTTTTATACTAAAAGACAAGCTCCACTTCTCCCTTCTACGCCATGATGAAAGTGAGCTTTCTAAGGAGCCTAAACACTAAAATCATTATATAAGACTTATAACAAGATTTGTAAAGTCTAATACACATTATCCATGCCAAAAATGAGGTAGGAACAAGTCAAGGATCAATTTTGAAGACTTGTAAAAATTTTAAAGAGTCTCAACGTCTCTAAAAATATCTTCTCTCCTTCCAATGCCTCGGCTTGTTGAAGGAGTCAAACTTGCACTTGAAGGCTTCTAACAGCCCATGGATCATGGAAATGACTCATTAATGTCCTAGAGAAATGTTTCAATGAAGATTAAAGGAGGGCTTAAATTCCTAATTTAAATAGGGAAGACCTATTCTTTAATAAAGACACATGACGTAGTATATAAGGGTTCAAACAAAGATTTAGGCACTCTCTAAGTGGCCAAGGCTTGACCAATCATTATGAGGATGTTTCCAAGTCACCAAAACTATTGAAACTCTCTCTCTTCTATTCCACCCTAAATATATTTATGTTTTAAAAGGGTATAAAAAGTGTTACGTAACACCTAAGGAGGAAGAAGACTAAGTTTAAAGATCCTTATTTTGGGGCTACTTTATCTCCAAGCATTTGTTTTTTTCTATTTTAACTCATTTTCTAGAATGTAATTCATTACTCTTTTTTTTTGGTTGTGTTTAAAGGTTTCCAAATTTTGTGATATCCTTTTTAGAGAAATAAGAAGTTGTTGTTCCTCCATTTTTAGGCTTTTGGTGAAGTGTACATGCTTACCATTGATAGAGCATTGTGAAGCATTTGTTTGCTTGTATTATTCGTTGTTTATTATACCTTCATAGAAGATATTTGATATTCTAAAGGTCATACTAAGTGTCTATATCATTTTTAGTTTAAGCATTAGATGTGAATTTAGTTCCTTTACATTCCTTGCAAAAACTAAGTTTTTTCAAGTCCTTATTATGAAACACTATTGTAGAAGTCATTTATGAGTGTAGAGAATGTGTGAAAGTTTCTCCCTTTCATTAAAGTGTTCATTGCAAGAATAAGTAGTCATACAATATTGGTGCATCACCTTCATTTCTAGTTTCCTTTTTAATTTTATTACAAATAGTGTCATTTTCACCCTGTCCATTACCAGAATCAGTAGATAGTAGGTTTTAGTGAGAGCACCAAGGGAACCATCCCTCTCTAGAGATTTTCTCCCTTCCAAATTCACCCACACTAAGAAAATATTCCATGTTCTAGCAGGAGTGATAAATATCACACTTTCTCTCAAGGTCACACTCTTGATTGACAATAGTTTTTGGCACATCAAGTAGGACCCAAGTCTAAAGTAGTGGAAGGATTGTTGGTGTTTTTATTCTACTGATCAACCTTTGGAGGCATTCAAAACATGAATGGCATCTTCAAGTTTTATCAGTTGGTTCTAGCAGCCTAGGCATGTGTTCAAGTAAGTGGTGTTTTCAATTCATCATTTTCATAAATTTTGATGATTGTGTATGAAGATAATTCCTATACTATACTTCCTTATCAACCCTATGATGAATCATACTAACTTTCTCATGATCCATATGAGCTTTTTTATGAGCCTAATCAACCTTACTAGGATTTTTATCAATAGTATAATGAGCTTTTCAAGTTTTTCATGATCCTTACTATTAAGAGTATGACTCTTACCTTCCTTCTGAACCATATCAGTCTTATGACCAGCTTTCACCTTTCCCATATGGCTATGATGATTCATATGACCAGCCTTGTTTCCAATAAAAAATGGATGAGATGGATAAAAAAATATTAGCATATGCAAGAAATGTTTGTTCAACTTCTCAGTATGAGGAAGTGAGTGGGTTGTTTCAAAATGTGTCTAATGATCTATTAAAGAGGAATGAGTTGTGTATTCTTGTATTGGAAAAGATGGAGGCTTGGGAAAGGTATAAAATTAAAGTTGAACTAGTTGTTTCAAGAACCCTCTTGTATTCCTTACCAGTCTTCATATGTTCCATATCCTCTTGAAGTTCTTAACCATGCTCAAGTTGAGCTAAGGGAGATTCCTGGTTGGAGTTAAGAGCGGACTCATATGCCTATTCAAGAGCCTATTCAAAATATCAAAAATTCTTGTAGCTCCACTTCTTCCTTACTCATCCCTCAAACTCAAGTTGTCTATGAGGACAAAGAGGTTTCACATTTTTATAAGGTGATGGCCAAGTGGAAGGAGTAGAATGAAGAGGTCTTTAAGAATTTTTCTTTCCCTCCTCTTCAAGACTCCCTAGATGATTCCATTACCCTCAAAATCCTAAAATATAATCATGATCAACCTTCCATGATTCATAATCCCTCTCAAAAAAATGAATTCTATCACCCTCCTACCATATTCCTTCTTCAAGAAGAGCCTATTCTATGGAGGATAGAGAAAGAGGTTGAAACTGCAAGTCAAATTCTTAGAGAGTGTGAAGAGGATGATTCAAGTGTGTATGAGGAAGATTTTTTAGTTGATGATTCTCTTGGGTTACAATTTGAGAATGAGGTTGTAGCTGATCTTGAAGAAGATATCTCAATTGGACAAGAGAAGATCTTGGACATATGTGAAATAGCTCCAAATGAACAAGGTTGTAAGATTGAGGAATTGGTATAAGATGAAGTCATAAATGAATTTGAGATATATCCTATTGAGTAAGATCAAGATGTCATTCAAATTGATCTCATTTAGGTTGATCAAAGTGAAGAATAAAAGGATGGTTGTCAATTATACATTGAGTATCTGCAAGAGATTGAAGACCTTTATAAGAATATGTTTCCCATTGGAGAACATGTTCATGAGCATATTGATCAAGAGTCACTCATTGAAGATCATGATGCAGCTTGGGTTGACTATTCAAAGATCTTTGAAGAGCTTGATGAAATTGAAAAAGTTGATAATAAGAGTGAGGTCACTCAAGATGCCATAGAGACTCAAGGACAATGCTTATATGAGGTATCACTTGATGAGATTACAAATGATAAGTAGAATGAGAAAGATCCTAACATACAAAATGAGTATGTATTTGTTGGTGACTGGTTTGTTGTTGATGACTCACTTGAGGAGATGTTAAAATAGTTGGTAGGAAAGAGGAGTGGCTCATCAGAAATCATGTTCAATAAACACCTTGCTTTGTAACATGTACCATCTCTTAGGGTAAGTAAGTCTATGAATTTCACTTTTGATCTATGTAAATCATGACTTGTCTTGGTTAGTTAGTTTTAGTAGTTTTCTTGTGTTTTATCCCAAATAATTTCTTTATTTGCACTTTTGCTTTGTTAGTTAGTTTCCCATGTTTTGTGTGTTTCTTTCCTTGTTTTGGAGGATAAGGTTATCTTATTTAAAGTCAAAAGAGTCTTGTTGTCATGAATTAGGTTTGGTGCTATCATTTAAGAATATAAGAGTGATTTCATGAGTCTAAAAGATATGTCAATGGTCTGGTTCTCAAGCATAGTAAGCATGCTTCCCAGTTGAGTCACCAAAATGTTGACAAGTTTGACCTCACAAGTCAAACTATCAACCCTATCATTCAAAAAAATTCTTGTCATGTTAATTAGTGTGTTTGTCTTGTAATGTTCTTGAAATAGTCATCCAAAGCCTTGATTATCAGACTTTAAGGTAGATTTGATGAAATTAAAGTTTTGGTCATCATGGTTATTTGCTTGTCTTGCCACCTTGTGACCAGTTTCAAGTTGTGTCAAGAGGATAAATGAGTCGAGAACATCCTAATAGGCCTTATGGTTTGTATCAGAGTCATATCATCTTGTATAATTGATCTAAATGGTTGGTGATAAGTTTGACTAACTTCATGACTCAGTTACTCACATTCTAGGTCATTTTATGGCTTTTGGTGCAAGTTTTAAATGTGAATGGAAGTTTGAGGTTAGAATAACATGTACTTTTATATGCATGTAAATTACAATGGATCTATGTTTTAGTAGTTTCATCAGACTTCTCAAGCGTTTTTAACAGTTTTAGTGCTAAAAATGCCTATTTTGAGGCTATTCATACAGTTTTTAAATGAAAAATTGAGATTAAGGAATATTCATGACTTTATTTGTCCATGAAAAGGTAAAAAAGGTGGTTTGTAATAATTTTTAGGTCTTAAAATGAAGAAAATCATTTTATCTCCCATATCGACCTCATTGGCAGCTCTAGAAGGGGAGTTTTCAAATGCTCAATACAGACAAAGGAGAGAGATTTAGGAGATAAAACTTTATCCAATGTTATGTACCATAGTGAAATTAAAAATAATGGCATTGGTTTTCATATTAATCACCCCATAGTTATGAATAATCATTAAGACCTTAGACATGTCTTAAACCCTTTCAAAACCCTGATTATGGCCAGTCAAGATAAATAGACTTCAAATGCACATAAAATACCACATATTGATCCTAAAAAATCTTGGATTATTTTTATTACTCCAAGGAGGTTCTCCATATGTGTTTTTTTAATGCTGTCACTTGTATGAATTGCTCAAAAAATCTTGTTTTTCATGATTTTTGGTGTTTTTTAGGTGTTTTGAGAAGGGGATAACTTCCCAATCATGGGATGAGATCATTTGGGACTTATAATAACCACTAAAGTTAAAAAAAATTCATGGTAGATTCTATAAGTTGTCAAACGAATCACATTTTTCAAGGTAGTCCCAAACAAACTCAAAATAAGCCTAAGAAGCAAGGTGTTTTCTTGGTTTGCACACTTCCACAGGATCTCAAGATCCAAAAATTAACATGGAAGTTTTTTATAATGTGTAAAAAGTTAATAAAATTCTTTTAGAGACTTTCACATGTGTTGGAGCTCCCAAAGGCAAGTTTTCTACTTTTTATGCCTAGTAAGGCTAATTAGGCCTAATTTGGGAGAGAGAATAGGCTAGAAATTACACTTGCACTCAGGATATGATCACCAAATTTTGTGTGGAGTTGTAAGGGGATAGAGGGTGTATAAATATACTCTCATTTTTCATATTTACTTCCATATTCTTTTATACAAGGAGCTTTAGATGTTTTAGGGCTACAAGGATTTGAGAAGAAAATCAAGGCTTTGGTGAAAAACCAAGTATTTGTGGGTTTTTAATGTCTAAAAGGAATTTTACCATGTCTGATATGATATTGGGAGACCATCCATGGAATAAATTTGTAGACTTGAAGACAAACTCCACTTCTTCCTTCGACGCCATGATGAAAATGAGCTTTCCAAGGAACCTAAACACTAAAATCATTGTTAAGACTTATAAAAAGCTTTGTAAAGTCTAATACACATTCTCCATGCCATAAATGAGGTAGGAAAAGTCAAGGATAAATTTTGAATACTTGGAAAAGTTTGAAAGAGTCTTAAAGTCTCTAAATTGATCTTCTCTCATTCTAATGCCTAGACTTGTTAAAGGAGTCAAACTTGTACTTGAAGGATTCTAATAGCCCATATATCATGGAAATGCTTCATTAATATCATAGAGGAATGTTTTAATGAAGAGTAAATGAGGACTTAAAGTCCTAATTTAAAGGGGGAAGACCAATTCTTCAACAAAGACATAGGACCTAGTGTATAGGGGTTCAAACAAGGATTTAGGCACTCTCTAAGTGGCCAAGGCTTGACCAATAATTATGAGGATGTTTCCAAGTCCCCAAAACTATTGAAACTCTCTCTTCCATTCCACCACAATGATATTGATGTTTGAAAATGGTTGAATAAGTGTTATGTAACACCTAAGGAGGAAGAAGACCAAGTTTGAAGACCCCTATTTTGGGGCTACTTTGTCTTTAAACATTTTTTTTTATTTGAACTCATTTTATAGAATATAATTCATCACTATTTGCTTTTGGTCGTGCTTAAAGGCTTCCAAATTTTGACTCACCTTTTGAGATAAAAAAGAAGTTTTTATTCCTCTATTTTTAGGTTTTTGATGAAGTGTGTATGCTTACCATTGATATAGCATTGTGAAGCATTTGTTTTCCTATATTATTGTCTAGTTATTATACATTCATATAATATATTTGATGTTATACATGTCATACTAAGTGTCTAGATCAAATTTAGCTCAAGCATTGAATGTGAATTCAATTTTTTTACATTCCTTCCTTGCAAAAACTAAGTTTTTTCAAGTACTTGTGAAACACTATTGTAGAAGTCATTTCTGACTGTAGAGAATGTGCGCAAGTTTTACCCTTTCATAAGAGTGTTCATTGCAAGCATAGGTATTCATACAACATTGTTGCATCACCTTTATTTCTAGTTTCTCTTTCAATTCCATTACAAATAGTGTCATTTTCACCCTTTCCATTTCTACAACTAGTAAATAGTAGGTTTTAGTGAGATCACTAAGGGAACTAGCCCTCTCTAGATATTCTCTCCCTTCCAAAGTCACCCACACTTAGGAGATATTTCATGTTCTAGTAGGAGTGAGAAATAGCACACTTTCTCTCAAGGGCACACTCCTGATTGTCAAAAGATATCTATGTCAGAGCTACGGATGTCTGGCTAGTAGTAGAGCAATACCCAAGTTCCCCAATGTCTATGCACCTAACGCCTAATAAAAATAAAACCTACAGCTCACCCTCGTGTCTTTGCATAAAACACTAAGACAAGAGAAAACAACATCACTTTCCACACAGAGATCCAAGGTGTATGTGAAGCTAGTATGTTGCATAGGATTATTAAGAATCTATTTTTGTTTCTAATTTCATCATTTATTTTGGTATGATTTTATGGTTGACATTAGAATTACAAAACCATAGATTCAGGGTTCTTGAAAACTTGAGAGTATTCACCTCTCTGAATCACCATTTATTGTACTCAACACACCCCCACCTTGTATTTTTCTTTGAAAATTCGAGGGGGCTTTGTTTTTGAAGAGTATGAATATTTTATTTGAATGCTTACATGTTTCTAATAGTTATGATGGTTATTATTATCTATATAAACTTGATGTTTTGGACATTGAATCATGTTGGGGTATACTTATTTCCATTTGAAAGGTCTTGTTCAAACTAATATATTAATAGAAAGTCAGGAAGAATTATTTTGCATATCAAGTATTCAGATTAGCTTATTATAGAAGGTTTCTTTTTAGGAACTTTCATTTTAAAACTTTTCGATTGGTAGATTTATTTCGACAACTTTTCATTGGAAGGTTTTCTTTGGGAATTTTTTTCTTTGAAAACTTTGGTCTTCATAATGTTTCATCCAGAAAGTCTTTCTTCAACAACTTTAGTCTTCAAAAATTCTTTCTTTGACAACTTTAGTTTTCATAAATTTTATATCGAAAACGTTCTCTTTGGAAGATTTGTTTCAGAAACTTTCTATTGATGAATTTTCTTCAATAGATTTGTTTGACAACTTTTCCTCAAAATGTTTTCTTCAAAAACTCTCTTTTTGAAAACTTTCTATCAGAAACTTTCTCTTCAGAAGCTTTGTTTCAGGTACTTTCACTTCAAAAACTTTCTTTCAGAGGGATTCTCATCAGAAGCTTTGTTTTTGGAAATTTCATTTGGAAGCTTCACTTTGAGAACTTTCTAGACAACTACTACCTAAACCACAATCTTTCTAAAGAGTATTAAGTCTTTGGCAGCCATTCTTTCAGGGACATTGGGATAAAATATTTCAAAACAAATTTCTCCAAAGAACATCCTAATGTTGGGGGTCTTTTTGTCCCGAAGGCAAAGTTTGACTTGCCTTGACTAGACCACATAATGACAAATGGAAAAAAGGGGAAAGGACAACATTGTGGCACCTAAATGACAAGGCATCCTACGTGGCATGTAGACTAGGAGAGGGTGGTCGAGTTAAAATTGAATTAAGGTGACAATCTCATAGATGTTGGCAATTAATGGTGCATGAATTAGAAATGAATACATAAAGCTATTAACATTAAGCCCATAACCAAGTTCATATCATTCAATTTTTAAGAGCTCAATAACTCAAAAGCCCTAATTGTAACCAAAATAATTTACAATTCAAGTAATCCAGTTTAGTACATGCCATTTTCAAAAGCTTGAAGTATACGAACATCCATCAAACATGCATGGCATCATCATCCAGGTCATACAAAGGACCCTCAACACTCTCCAAGTTCTCCATCAAGGATTCTACTGAGTATTTAGACATAGTTTTTGATGTCACTATATTAGATGGTCATTATCCTAATCACTTAGCCTTATGAGAATTTGTAGAGAATATGGATTCATTTCCATTGGAAGAAGACATCACGGTTGAAGATAAATAGTTAGTAAAGGACCTGCTTCTGTTCATACAATAGACCTTTGATTATGTAGTTATTAAGTCAAAGGTTATGCCATTTATAGACTTGTTTCAAGGCCTCTTCTTTGAGGGTAGATTAGCAAACAATGGTTACCTCCATTGCATCAATAATAACACAATCTTAGCTTACATCTTAGGGGACACATTTAGCAAGTATTTGAGTCTCCCTATTTTAGGTATTACATTTGATTTACTTACTATAGTTACCTAGAATAAGGCTAACAGTGTGGAGTGAGCACTAAAAAGGTGTCTTTTCCCTAGAGAAACATTTACTATAAAGAAACATGTCATAATTTTATTCCCATCACCTGATTTAGAATGGGGATTTTCATGGGCATGACACTATTGAATCGACTCTTCAGCCACACATGCATCCACTTCATGCATCTAGAATGGGTTCCCTTGCTAGACCTACTAAGTACCTTAGAGCGCACCTATGCACTAGGGGAAGTAATTAGTGCTCACCTCTGGGAGAAAATTTTACACAAAGGTAAGAAGCTACATGGAGGAAACTTCTATATGATGTCCTATTTATTAGATGCAATCATGGGGATGATATATAGGCACAATGGAGTCCTATGGGATCCCAACCCAGATGTTATCAAAAATTGAATTTGTGATTATTACTCTTTTTTTCACATATACTCATATATAAGGAACATCACCAAAATTTTTGAGGATCTCTACCCTTACGTTTGGATGGTAATTCATGGTCAGTGTTTGGCTAGAATTTCACTCAGCATCACTAGAACACTTGCCAATAATGTTGAAGAATACTGGCTCTACCTTGACTACACTGTCATCATGGTTTTTGGCCATAAGGTGGATCCTCTTTATCTTTATAAGTTTATTCTAGACAAGGTAGCTAAATAGGAGATTGCATACTAGATATGAAATAGTATTGATGAGAAGCTGACAAAGAATAATAAATCTACCTTCTATGGCTCCCACATCAATATTTGGAAGATGAAATACACCATAAGATGGCAATTTAAGGAAGCTATAACTGCAAGGAAATACTATGCATTATCCACTCTCCCTCATAGGGATTGGGACCTCCATGGGAAAGTCTAGTAGAAAATTCACACCCTTGGCCTTGCATATAAACATAATCCATTTGATCATGAGTTTTTTCTTCTAAATGCCAAGGATGATGAAGAGGTGAAACAAAGAGTAGTAGTAATAGGATTGAGTGAAGACCTATTGAGGATAATACAAGTTGAACCCTCTCTCACACTTAGCAAGGAAAAATTTAGGATCCCACCACCAAGAGGATGGATGTTTTCTAACTTTTAGAGTGGAAGGCCATATCAACAACTAGCATGAAGAGGGACAACATCCCCAAGGTCCACTCATGCTTCAAGACCAACCATAGGATCAAAAAAATTGGTAGGTGAGGCATCACTTACTGGAGGATAGGAAGAATAAGAAGAAGAAGAAGAAGAAGAAGAAATGTATGCCATTGCATAAGAGGAAGAGGAGCATACTCCTCTAGTTCAACCATTAGTTGTTGAACTAAGGAAGGTTAAGCAGGAAGTAGTAGAGGAGTTGATTCAAGGAAATAATAGCACATGGGGGGAAGAAGTTAGAATCATCTACTTGGATTCTTTAGATGAAGAAGAAACAATGAATTCAATAGCCCTAACATCTATCATGATTACCCCTTCTCTTCTCCAACAAATAACTACTCCACAAATAGGGAGGACAACAAGATGCTATTAGAGGAAACCAAAGGGGAATAGACCAAAGACCCCACCCACACAAGAAATCAAGGAGGCACAACCTTCATCGAAAGGTGAACTAATACAAGAGGTGGATGAGGATGAATTATAGCAAGCCAAGGTCTTAAGCTTACAAGTGCTGAAAGCTAAGGCACCTCTCACCGATGAGTCGTCTAGTACGGGTCCTCTTTTCACAACTCCCTTAAGTATTTTTCCTTTGATATCATCATTGGTTGTTTCTACCATCCCTTCTCCAATTGTTTCAACTTTCATTCCTATGCAAGCACTTTCTATCGATCTACTTTTCATGCACCCATCCACTATTATGCCTAGTGCCACTTCACTTTCTTCAGTCTCCACTACTATAGTTTCTATTCCTTCAGTGTCCATCCCTTCAACCATAGCTCTATCCATCCCAACCATTAGCCAACCTATCACCCAAATTATTACTTCCTCTACCCAATTAGGTTCACCTCTGCCTTCTTCAACACCAATTTTAATAACCATAAAAGTGACAACCAAGAGGGCTCCAAGAAAGTAACCAGATTATTTTGCGCATCCAATGCCATAATTTGAAAACATAGATTGGTCTAAATTAATTTGGCCCTCAATGACCAAGCCTTCCTCTAAAATTGATCTTGAGCCTAAAAATCATGTGCAAGTATAAGTTCAACCATCATATCCTTCAAAGCTCACTCTTCCAAACTAGGCTAAGGAGTTAGGAGCTTCAGCCTCTAAGAGGCCCAATCTGAACATCATTAAAATTCCAATGGTGAGCTCATTATTTGACAAGGCTACAACATTAGTCCAACAGGCAGAAAGAAGAAGATTAAGGATAGCCTAGCAGAAGTTTGATCATGAAGGAAAAGTAAGAGGTTTATTCCCTTTCGAAGAGATAGAACATGAAGAAGGGTTAGTCCCCATACGTTGAGGACCTCAAGTCCTATATGAAGACCCATACTTATACAATCTTGGCTATACATGAGGGAATAGAGATGGATAGACAAGATATAGGAGAAGAGTTAGAAACTCTAAGAGAGTAACAACATGTAATACAAGTCCCCCATGGTATATAACAGGATGTGCAAAATGTAACACTTAGGTTGTATGAGGTTTTGGATTCAATTGATTCTTTGAGAGTCAATTTGGCTCCATATTTAAATTTCATAACCAAATTTTTCAAGCTCCTTAGGGAAGATCAGAATAGATTGAATTTTTTGGTATTTTACACCCCTAATAAGGCATTTAGCCACCTAGACTTTATGACCCCTCTAGAGACATCAAATGCATTGAGTCTACCTTTAATAAAGACATAGGAGGCCTAGAATTGGGTATCATCTTTTGAAGCTCTAGTAAACAAGTTGGTCAAATAAGAGAAACAAGCAGAGCAAATTTTGACTGAGCTTGAATTGATAATAATCTAGAACAATAGAGGGAAATTGGTAGCTCGAGCTATATTTGACTAGATGATTCAGTAAGCCTCTAATGGATTCAAACAAAGTTTAGAAGGACTAAGCTTGGAGGATATCAACACCAAGTTGAGCATAACCAGGAAAAAGGTAATAGAGTTAGAAGTCTTCTGGGTTGGCTTTCGAGCCACCAAGACAAAAAACACTAGACTATTTGAATAAATAGGTAGGGTGGCTAGGCCATTTCTTTTCGACATGAACTTAATTCACACATAACATGATAAGGTGTACAAGTATTATAAAGAGTTAGATTCTAAAAAGAAAGCATTGTCAGCGCCATCTGCCAGTTCTACTCTATAGACCCCACCTATAGTGTCAAGAACAACAGCTACATCAATGCCACCTCACACTTCAGATTTGACTATAACTCTAGTTCAATCAATGATTGCATCACTGAGCACAACCCCAGTTACCACATCATCAAGCACAAGCACAATTGCAGTTCCTATGACAATTTAGAGAAACATCAAACAAGAGTCGATTTACCTCAAAGGCTATTTTTGTACAATTTTGCATGTAGTAGTTATAAATAAATAGTTGTCCTAGTTGCATTCATATTGTAATTAACTAAATCATTTTTTTCAGCATGCACACATTGCATGTCTAAAGTATCTATAAGTTATAAGATGTAACTCAAACTTATCATATAATCTTTTAATATGTAATCAAAATGTTCTAAACTTGGAGGATGAGGTGACCCATTCCCCAAGTTATTTATATACATGTAGAACCTTCTTTTCAAAGGGTCAATTTTTTGATGAATATATAGGAAGGGATAAAAAAAATGATTTTCATGTAACTGTGTTTGTTCTTTCTTCTTTCTTCTCTATGTTAATGAATTTGAAATTTATTTGTCTGTATTGATTCAATAATTCTAATGTGTGTTAATGATATGATTGAATCTAATTATTTTATTAATAAATATTAGTCTTAGATGTGCAACGAAAATTGAGGATTGATAGATTTCATTGATTTAGATAATTAGTAAAATTTGAATTGATAATATAAGGTGTGCATAAGTATCTCTTTTGATATAGTCTTCTAGGTGTGAGCCATAGCTACCCTAGATAACTCCTTGGTCTGAACTATAATCTTTTACATAAAGGTGTGCAATAGCATCCCTAAGAAGAGAAACCTTTAGTTGAGATCATTGAGCACCCTATATTTGTTATTCTATACTCATAACCATGTATGTTTGTGAGTGTACAAAAGTTGCAAACAACAAACACTAGTTCTTGAAATACTTGTCCACCAAAGAAACAACCTTAAAATTTACTTTTCAAAGACACATAATCTTCTTTTCTGTCATACCCTTCCTTTCTTTTTGAGTTTCTTTGAGATCTTTCCACCATAGAATAGTTATCCACCCATATAACTCACCTAATGATTTACCTTTTATTATAATCCATGCATCCATCCACAAAACCTAGTTAAACAAACCACAGGCTCAACCTACTATTCCACCACCCAGTTATTTTAACCATAGACCTGCAACTCATGCCCCATAGTGGAACCTTATTCCATAGAGATCCTAAATTGTTAGAGGTTACTTCATTTAAACTTTCTGAGGTGTACATAAAACCCACATCAATAAAACCGAAGACAAAGTTGAGCAAAACTAAGGTATTTGATCCCTATTCTACCCTACTTTCTACTTACTACCATATACAATATCCTTAAGCCCAGTTTTCAAATCTCAAGTACATTCAAGGATGCAATTCCACTCTCATTCTAGCATTCACTTGCACTTGCATCAAACATGAGGTGGGAGAACTACATCAGGCTTAATCCCTCTTCAGAGTATTGGTATGTAGGCAACTCTCTACACAGTGGGATGTTGAGAATGTCTAGTCCATCCTACTAACATGCACAAAATTATTGTTCATTCCATACTTGCAAGGAAGATTAGGGTTTACACATTAAATTATATTTTCTATGCACAACACAAAGCTATAGGTTTCATGCACACAAGAACAAGACACACAGACACAGGCACAGGTTCTCCTAGAAAATAGGAACAATCCCGTAAAGGGAACATTGGCACCACATTTAAGACACTACACACAAATATCACTAATTTCCATATTGGGCATTATTATTCAGTGAGCAAATGAACACCAAAATCTTATTGATGACACATACTAATGCACATATCTCAACTTTCAGAGCTCAGATCATTCGTGATAGTCAATTTTTAGATAAGTCTCTATTTATCCCTATTTATTACTATTATTAGAAATTCAAGCAAGGTCAAAGGTCATAACAAATCAGTGCTTAATTATTTCATATTTATTTGACTATTTTAGGCATCTCATCCCTTTGATCCAACATATGATTTTCATTGTAAAACCCTAAAAGATTAAATCAATTATTACTTTTAACACATCTTGTTTATCTCTTATTCTTTTAATCCTTTTGATTGTTTTACATCATTGTGTACTTTGTTTATCTTTAAACATTTTTTTTATTTCGTTGTTTGTATGGCATTTGTATTTATTTTATAAATGTTGCTTTCATAGTCAATTTGTGTGTCCACATAATCTAGTGTAGTTATATATTTACATTAAATATTTTATTCTTGTTTTTATGTGTATGTCAAGATTATTTCATGCATTGCATTATAGTATAGTTATGATTTGTTTATATCATGGCATACTTTGCTTTAAGAAAATTATTCTTGTTTAGTCCATATGCCTAAAACATAAACATTCACCATGATTATTTAATATCATTGGTGGTATTGTGTTTTACGCTATATTAAATATCATATTGCTCAATACTCATTTATGATGAAAATCCAATGCAAGGAACACTTTATAAACAAGGTAGTTATCTCCAACCATTATCCATACATACATAATCAAATCATACATCTCATATCCCATAATAAAATGTTGAAAATAATTAACATATGCTAGTGTGAATCCAAATGCAGGAAGTATAACAGTACTCCATTTATCCATAAACCATGCATAAATGAAAATAATAATCACAAAGTCTGTCAATAGTCCATAATGTCCATCCAAATAGTACAAATATCATAAACCAAATAAATCATGTGTGTGTGTGTGTGTATCAAAATCGAATGTATATGATACATCTCAAAAATATATAATGCATGCATCTTCAAAATTGTGTCAAGTCTCTCCCTACCCCTCAGATGGAGCATCTAATCTTGGACTCAACTCATAATGTCATGGTATGACCTGTGGAGGACCCATCATGCAATGTGAAACATGTCCCACTGATTTCTCTGACTCTATCGGCTAAACTAATCTCCCTAACATCAATCACTTGGTTGAGTACTCCCTATATGATGGTGTCTTCTGTGCATGTGGAATAACCTCCCCATATAAACTCCTATAATATGTTGCCTACTCCATGGCCCCCATCACCTTATCAAGTGTGGTTATCTACCCCTACCCTGTTAATAAAACCCTAGCCTCTTCTAGCTATGTCCTTGTGGTATTCCTCTCCTATCTATACCTCTAAGTCAAAGTTGTGCAATCTAGCATTTGTGTCTCTACATCATGTGTAACTACTCCAAGTGTTGTATAAATACCATCCCTCTCTAATCTCTCCACTTTAGCTTGAAATATATTTACCTCTCCCTATAGACATCTGATATCAGCCACGGTAAGTGCCAGCTAACCCCCTCTGCTATCCACATCCCCCTGTAATCTAGACACCTATCTATGTAACCCTACAATCTCACTATCACAAGATTGGATCTCCTCATGAAGTATGCCAATAAGGGTCTGGTCATCCTGAGATCTACTTGTTTATGAAGGGCCCGCCATATCTCTTCTATTTTCATGTGTCTCATGCACTGATCTCATTATTGTATCCTCTCTATCTATGTCCCCCTAATTATCAATAAAGACCAATGGAGTCTCCTCTCCACCTACCTAATCTATATCTACCTTCATCTTTGTGTCTCCTCCCACATCAACACTTGCCTCTCATAGAATCTCAACATCCTCAACCTCTCTAATCTCTACATCATACAGTTGGATCTCCTCTAAAGTGTGTCCTCTGACCCATCCTCATATACCTCCTCTATGTCATGTAATTGCACTCTTGATACAGGCTCCTAAGCATGTGCCTCATGGATACATCCTCAGATTGGCAACCAATCTCTGTCTTCAAGTGCATGGTGGTACGTATGGAATTGGTAATCTCATAGGTTGTTATCTAGCCCACCAGTCTACATATCCATCTACTAAAACCGCATCAATGGCATCCCTCATGTCACTCCATGTAACCATTTGTAACTATGACCAGTTATGGTCTACTATAGTAAGATCAATAGTAACTCCCCATTGATCCCTCTCTCTGACTGTTCATGCAAATATGTGAGGACCTGCAGGAATGTATTGTCTGATCCCAAATAGTCTCATCACCCTATTAGGCCGATATCTCTCTATAATATAATCATGTATACCTATAACATAACATTGGCTCATCATGTATTCCATGTATAAATCATCTTGTGGCCATTGGAACACTATCTCTCTATATGGTCTCTAGGTGATCTAATCATCACTTATCTCATCTATATCCCTCTTGTAAAACTCTAAGTCACCCAAGTGTGGTCTGCGGGTACCTATGATCATATGCCATCTATACGCTATAGGCTCATCAATTGAATGAGTGATCATATGTCCAACTGGTCTTTCCACTGCAATTATGCTCCCAACGCCACACCTATAGTAGTGTGGAAGGACCAATCTCCTTATTATCTGTGTATAACACATGGGCAAATCCTTATATAAATGTGGAAGAATGCATGGTCCCCATGTGAACCTCTCCCCCATATCCATTATATCTCCAATGAATCTAGAAAACCAATAGGACATAGTCTCCCACTCTTTTTAGGAAGCATTATGCCACTAAAAATATCCATAAGTACCATAGTCAAAGAATTTATATTTAATTACATATAGTAGTCAATGTCTACCCCTCCTCTCACAACTATAATCAATCCCTCTCCAAAAAAATTGTACATTGTCATATCCTGAGGACTCTGACCCTAATATACTCATCTACCCTATATTAGAATAACTAAAATCTGATACACATCCTCCAATGTCACAATCATCTCACCTGTAGGTACGTGAAATGTGGTGGTCTTGCTATGTCAACTCTTAGCCAACACCATCAACAAAACCCTATTTCTTTGAATCTTGGGCATCTGAGTGATGTATGATAACCATGTCACCTCTGATACTCCAAACTCATACTCAATGAATCTTGTTAGTTGCTCAAGCATACTAAGTCTCCAATCACGTGTTATATGTACAGGCAATACCTCTTGCAAACAGAATACATTAACACAATGTTAATTTTATCTATTAGCTTCTCAATCAATTTACCACTCATTTAAACGATTCAAAAACACAAAAAAACAAAAATTCAAATCCATTTCTCTTCCTTAATATTATTTCCAAGCTATTTACTGCTTCTTGCATCTAATTGTTTACTAATTGCCCCCTTTTCCTCTAAACTTTACATTTTTGCTACTCCTATTCACACTTACGCTTTCCCATTTGTTGAATTCAACCCTCATCTCTTTAATTATGCATATTTTCATGTTTTTTAAACTCAGTATAGCATTTTCACTTTCCGTGTCTTCAATTTCACTTCACTAACATGCAATTTTGCAATTTCCCTAATATATTTTCTTCCTGGACTATTTTGCTACCCAGATTGATGAATTTGCAACTCATTTTCATAATTTTTCAACTGCAAAATGCAAATTTGTCAATCCCCACTATATTATATACCACAACAATTTTGCAACCCTATCTTGCAAATTCGCTAACTAGTTCAATGATTTCATAGTTTGCTCTAGTGAATTCATAACTTTCGTTGTTGAATTCATAAATAACCCACTTGCAAATTTGTTTTTGTCAAATTTAACCCCTAATAAATGCACTTAAATCAAAAATCTAAAGCATGAAATTTCACTTACCAAAGGCCCACTCCTCTCTGGTCTCTGGTGTTTCCTCACACACTCTCCATAGTGTTGTTGGTGTGGAATACGATTGATTTTCCTCTAAGGTCTCAAAGTCAATCTCCTCATTCAATGTGCACAAATGAATTTCATAACAACTCTTATATTTTTCTTTTCACCCCATTTCAAATATTTTTCCCTCCCATCCCTCTATTTTATTTTATTTTTATTTATTTTTTAAATTCAAATTTCAAGACAATCTCAATCAAAGCATTATGAATCTATTTCAATAACATTCAACTATCACTCTCATAAAATTTTCACTAAAATTTAAAAAACTATAATTTTTTAATTTTTGGATCCACAGCTTACCATCACTTGGATATATCGTTCCCACATCCGTTCACATGGCTCCTGCATCATGAGCATCCACTAAGCGTGCAATATTCAAATGGTAAACTATTCTTTTTTCGATTAATACTCTAGTTTTCACAATAGGGGCAACTTATCTACATGTACCTTAATCTTACAAGTTTGACATCGATTCTAGTAATTTGATTTCTTGATGGTCCAAACCGCTTAATCATTTTCCTCTTTTCATTCATTTTGAGCGTTTGTTTGTTTTCTCTCATAAACCCTTGAGGGGGCATCATCACATTCATTCTCATTAATTTGGGGCAATTTTTGTCTTCTTAATCATCAATGCTCTACTTCTACTTTTCTTCAAAAAAGTATTGCACCATTTCAAAGAGGGGAAAATGTAAACACCTAAATTACATTTAGTATTGAAATGCACCTAAAACCCACTAATTTTTCCTAACATTCAAATTATAATTCATGGCATCTCCTTCCTTATTTAAATAATTGAATAAATCAATTTTGCACACTTTGAATCCAAGTCTAATTATTAAATCTAGATTTTACATCTCACCCAGCATCTTCCACCTTTATCTCCACATGTTGACTCACCCCAACCAATCCCACGACTTCTTCAACTTCCTTTAAGTCATCCCTTGAGTTGTTGAACAATTTAAGCCATTCTTGGTCACTCAGTTAACCATCTTCATGTTTCTCTCAACCATTTGAAACAGTCATCATCCTCATGGATGAGAACTCATTAGCCACCATAAATTATTTGGATTATTTGAAATATTTAAATAATCCTCCATTGTTTTATCTTTCTTCCAAAAATCTATAAATAAACATGAAAGCCATCACTTTCATCATCCTAACTTATGCTAACAAAGTGTTATCAAAATCATAATGAATCCAAAACAAATCAAATCCATCAAAGAGTATTTTTACATCAAAACGTTGCCCATTTTACCTTGTATTGGAAGAGTGAGCAATCACAATTCAAAGAGAGCTAATTGAATTCACATTGCAATGGAAGAAATTTTTTGCAACTAAGGTATAAATTTGTGTTGTTTCTTTTATTTGTAGTTTTAGCTTAAGTTGAGTTAGTTTAGATTAATATTTCTTAGTTTAATTTGCATTTCTAAATTTTCTTCAATACATTAACACCCACTTTTTTCATAACTCAACTAAAATTTGAAGGATTGCCAATAAAATATCTTCTATTCAGAATGCTAATGGGATTTTGGTTAGTAAACCAACAAAGATCAAGTAGGATATTATAGACTTTATTGAGAATCTCTTTGTGAGTAAGGAACTTTCAAATCTCCAGGCTCATGAATCCCTTCTACCTGTTATCCCCCCAATTATTAATTTTGATCAAAATGCAATGCTTATGGCACCTTTTTATTTAGAAGTTCACTATGTTCTCGTCTCCATGCCCCAGGATAAATCCATTGGTTCGAATGGTTTTCTGGATGATTTCTTGTTGGGGATCAACCAACAATAGATTACACTTGTGAAAGCAATAAACGCGGAATTAAATCAGATTGACAAGTAATTAGAATGAGATAATAGCAAGAACAAGAGATACAAGAAACCACCCTGAAAACTTGTATTAACAAACTCTTTAAAAAAAGAATACAATTGAAGAAACTTCTTTCTTTCCACCTCTCCTAGATGTATATAGATCTCTCAGTAGATCTCTATTCCTCAAGAGCTCTCTCTCTCAAGAACAATCAACTCCAACAAACCTGAATTGATTCAATTTTATATTGTTCTTCTCATACAATGAATTACAACAATAATCCACTATGACTACACAAAACTACAATAATTAAATAAGCTAAGAAGATCTAATTCTACATATAGAATTAAGAGACTTGAGCATGCACTTCCAACAAGCAGTTAAGCCACTTGAACAAGGGCTTTAAAAATAGTATTGCCAATAATAGAAACGCGAGCTTGAGACTGCAACTCAAACTCATGCAAACACTCACTTCTGTCCACGGAATTAGCTCTCTGGACACGCAGGTAACCGACGTCGGTTCCTGCTGCTTGTCTGTGACTGCCGTCGGTCGACCCACTGCCGACATCGACACCTCTGCAACTACTCCTGACCGACGTCGGTCGCTCCTGACCGACGCCGGTGTCTGTGTAGACTCGAATATGCTAAGTGTGTTCCTTGGTGAAGCTTTTAGCTCCACACCCTAACAATCTTCCACTTGGAGATAAACAGCTGCACCAGTACCTGTACAGCAACATCTTCTAGCTCCTCCATCTTCAACTCAATCATGAAGACCAACAGAAGTTGAATGAAGATTCAACTTCTCTTTTGTAACCGGCTTGGTTAACATATCAGCAGGATTCCTATCTGTATGGATCTTCTCTAGCTTCAACTCACCATCTTCCAATACCTGTCGTATGAAGTGGTACCTTAGCTGTATGTGCTTCATTCTTGAATGAAAGGCTAAATTCTTAGCCAAATGGATTGCACTCTGACTGTCACTATACAATCTGCAACTCTCATGCTCCCTACCAAGCTCATCCATGAACTGTGTCATCCATATCATCTCTTTGCTAGCTTCTGTGGCTGCAATATACTCTGCTTCTGTAGTTGACAAGGCAACAACCTTTTGCAACTTAGATATCCAGCTAACCGCCGTTCCACCTACAATGAAAACATAACCTGTAGTGCTCCGCCTGCCATCGAAATCACCTGTCATATCTGAATCTACATAACCATGTAGAGAAGTATCTGAACCTCCATAGCACAGGTGCTTACTGTTGGTTCCTCTCAGATATCTAAGGATCCACTGAACTGCTTTCTAATGTTCCTTACCTGGATTGGCCATATACTTACTTACCACTCCCACTGCTTGGGCAATATCCGGTCTAGTACACACCATTGCATACATCAAACTCCCTACTGCGGAAGAATATGGAACCTTACTCATGTACTCTACCTCATCATATGAATTAGGACATTATTCTTTACACAACTTAAAATATCCAGCCAAAGGTGTGCTTACCGGTTTAGCATCCTGCATATTGAACCGTTTCAACACCTTGTCCACATAATCTTCTTGAGACAATATCAACCTGTGATTTTTCCTGTCTCTCTTAATGCTCATGCCAAGGATTTTCTTTGCTGCTCCCAAATCCTTCATAGCAAACGTTTGAGCTAATTTCACCTTGAGCTCAGAGATATCCTGCATGTGAGATCCTGCAACCAGCATATCATCTACATACAACAATAGAATAATATATCTACCATTATCAAATCTTTTAAAATACACACAATGGTTAGATTGACACCTACTGTAGCCATGCTCAGTCATAAACCTGTCAAATTTTAAATACCATTGCCTAGGAGCTTGCTTGAGGCCATACAAGCTTTTTTTCAATCTCCACACAAACTTCTCCTTACCTTTGACCTCAAATCCTTCTAGCTGTTCCATATATATTTCCTCATCCAAATCTCTATGAAGAAACGTTGTCTTAACATCTAGCTGCTCAAGATGCAAATCTTCAAAAGCAACCAAAGACAATACAACCCTTATAGAGGTCATTTTAATAACAGGAGAAAAAATTTCACCAAAGTCGATACCTGGCTTTTGTGCAAATCCTTTCACTACCAATCTGGCCTTATATCTCATCTGTCCATTCTCACCTTCTTTCAACCTGTAGGTCCATCTGTTCTTGAGTGTTCTCTTACCAGCTGGCAATTCAACCAAATCTCATGTTTGATTCTCTCTTAAGGACTCCAACTCCTCAACCATGCCACGCTCCCACTGACTCTTGGACTCCACCTGTATTGCTTCTTCAAAACTCTCTGGTTCTCCACCATCAGTTAGCAATAAGTAAAATAAAGAAGGAGAATATCTAATTGAAGGCTTACTCACCATTTCTGACCTCCTGATGGGTGTCTGAGACTCGTCCACAACACGCTGTCCACCCAAATTCTTTGACAGTGACCGACCTCAGTCACCTGCAGACCTGTTACTAGCCGACGTCGATTCTGCCTGACTGACCTTGGTACCTGTCCTACCAACGTCGGTCTCTGTACGGCCGACGCCGGTTTCTATCCTGCCGATGCCGGTTCCTAACCTGTCGACGTCGGTCTCTGTGTTTTCTTGCAAGTGATTATTTTTTTCCCCGTGAGCTCATCTTGGACTTTCACCTGATCCAATTCACCATTGCTCTGCTCAGATTGATTCAGCTTCCTTAGCTGATCACAATACATCACTCTTTCGTTGAAAACAACATCACGACTTCTGATTACCTTGTTAGTTTCTAGATTCTACAATCTGTAACCAAAATCATCTGAGCCATAGCCAATAAACGTGCATCTCATAGACTTAGCATCAAGCTTCTTTCTATTTTCTTTATCTATATGCACAAAGGCTTCACAACTAAAAACTTTGAGATATGAGAGATCAACTTTTTTACCTGTCCATGCCTCTTCTGGAATACCACCATCCAGAACTGTAGAGGGTCCTTTGTTAATCAGGTACACTGCAGTGTCAACAGCTTGTGCCTAAAACTGTAAGGACAAACCAGCATGCAATCTCATACATCTTGCACGCTCCATTATTGTCCTGTTCATCCTTTCAGCAATTCCATTCTGCTGAGGTGTCCTTGGAACCGTCTTTTGCCTACGGATTCCATGCATGTAACAATAATCTCTGAACTTATGACTGCAGAACTCACTGCCATTGTCTGATCTCAGGCACTTTAATCTCTTACCTGTTTCATTCTCAACCATAGCTTTCCAAACTTTAAAAGTCTCAAATACATCAGATTTTCTTCTAATACAATAGATCCATACCTTCCTTGTAGCATCATCTATGAAAGATACATAGTACTGTGATCCTCCAATGGAAGCAACCTGAGCCGGTCCCCACACGTCTGTGTGAACAAGCTGCAACTTATGCCTCTTCTTAGTAGACCCAGTTTTGAGAAAACTAACCTTTTTCTATTTTCCAAATACACAGTGCTCACAAAACTCTAGATCTATGCCTTTTAAATCTGAAAGCATACCTTTGGACTTAAGAATTGACATCCCCTTCTCACTCATGTGGCCAAGCCTTAAGTGCCACAATTTAGCATCCACATCTGAAGTAGATAATACAGAAGGAGATTTGTTAGTAACACAATTACACAAATAGAGAGTACCTTCTCTCTTATCTCTGGCCATAACAAGTGCACCCTTGGTCACCTTCCAAGATTCTGCTGTGAGAGTTACTGTACAACCCTCATCCCCTAACTTTCTTGCATAAATCAAATTTCTCTTCAAGCTAGAAACATGCATCACATCTCTCAACACCCATGTGTTGCTATTCTGCATCTTCAGCTGCACTTTACCTTTGCCGATTATTTTACAGGGCTCATCATCCCCTAGATACACTATTCCAAAATCTCCATGGATATAGTCACTGAAATATTCCCTGTTAGGGGTAGCATGAAAAGATGCACCAGAATCTAATACCCAAGATTTTATATTATTATGCAGAGAAAAAATTAAAGCATCCTGTGCAATACCTGCAATCTTGGCTTCTTCCTTTCCTTCGTGTTGATTGTCCTCCTTAGGCTTTGACCAACAATCTCTGCTTATGTGACCCATCTTTCCACAATTCCAGCATTGTGGCTTTCTGCCATTTCTGGATTTAGATCTGCCTTTCTCCTTTGATTTGGATCTTGATCTGCCTTTTTTGCTCTTCTCTTTCTGCCTTCCCCTGCTCTCAAAACTTAAAGCATTCCCAGATGTCTCTTCTGTGCTTTTCTTACGTATTTCTTCATTCAAGATAACACTAACAACATCCTCTACTTTCAAAATATTTGATGCAGATGCAGTATTACTTACTGCCATTACTAAGCCATGCCATCTTTCAGGCAAAGAACATAATATCAAAAGAGCTTTTATTTCATCATCAAACACTATATTCACTGAACTTAATTGATTCACAATTCCATTGAAATCATTCAGATGAGTAGAAACAGATCCACCTTCATTCATATGCAAATTAAATAACCGCTTCATAAAATATACCTTATTAAAAGCTGAGGGTTTTTTATACAAATTTGCTAACATAGTCATCAACTCTATCGTAGACTTTGCCTGTGATAAATTGGATATCACAGTGGATGCTAGACTCAATTTTATAGACTTCAGAGCCTTTCTGTCAAGAACTTCCCATTCTTCATCCTCCATGTCCTTGGGCTTCTTTACAACCCCACCTAACGGTAAGTAGAGATCTTTCTGATACAGATAATCCTCTATCTGCATTCTCCAGTGTTGGTAATTTTTGCCATTCAACTTTTCCATTCTCAATTTACTTTCATCTGCCATTGCTTCTCCCACTCAAACAGAAATCCCTGTAGAAACTCCTGTGAGAACCTGTAATCAATACACACTACACAGATCCGAACCACCTGTTAGTGCACCTGAGCTTTGATACCAATTGTTGGATATCAAGCTCTGAACCTGCAACCAAGGCTCTGATACCACTTGTTGGGGATCAACCAACAATAGATTACACTTGTGAAAGCAATAAACGCGGAATTAAATCAGATTGACAAGTAATTAGAATGAGATAATAGCAAAAACAAGAGATACAAGAAACCACCCTGAAAACTTGTATTAACAAACTCTTTAAAAAAGGAATACAATTGAAGAAACTTCTTTCTTCCACACCTCTCCTAGATGTATATAGATCTCTCAGTAGATCTCTATTCCTCAAGAGCTCTCTCTCTCTCAAGAACAATCAACTCCAACAAACTTGGATTGATTCAATTCTATAATGTTCTTCTCATACAATGAATTACAACAATAATCCACTATGACTACACAAAACTACAATAATTAAATAAGCTAGGAAGATCTAATTCTACATATAGAATTAAGAGACTTGAGCATGCACTTTCAACAAGCAGTTAAGCCACTTGAACAAGGGCTCTAAAAATAGTATTGCCAATAATAGAAACGCGAGCTTGAGACTGCAACTCAAACTCATCATGCAAACACTCGCTTCTGTCTACGAAAATAGCTCTCTGGACACGTAGGTAACCAACGTCGGTTTCTGCTGCTTGTCTGTGACCGCTGTCGGCGCTTCTGCAACTGCTCCTGACCGACGTCGATCGCTCCTGACCGACGCCGGTGTCTGTGTAGACCCGAATCTGCTAAGTGTGCTCCTTGGTGAAGCTTTTAGCTCCACACCCTAACATTTCTTCCAAGTTTTTTGGGACATAGAAGGCAAAGATGTCACTAATGTAGTTTAAGAATCCAAAAAATCAAGAAGAATTTTGAAAGACCTTAATTGCACCTTTCTTTCCCGTATTCCCAAGAAGGATCAATTGGTCTCATTTGTTGATTTTCATCATTTTGCTCTGTGTAATACATTCTACAATATCATCTCTAAAGGTATTGCTCTTTGACGCAAGCAGCTACTTCCACTTTTTATTTATTTGGAACAAGGAGGCTTTGTTTCTTAGTTGATCAATATTTAAGGGTACCATAATTGCACATGAACTCATTCATTCTTTGAAGCAGAATCAACAATAAGGTATGTTCCTCAAACTCGACATAAGCAAGGCTTATGATTGAGTTAATTGGGGTGTTTTAATGAAAGTTCTTATAAGATTTAGCTTTTATAAAGCTTGGTGCAAATGAGGTTTCAATTGCATTTCTATACCAATATTCTCTATTTTGATCAATGGGGGACTTGCAGGTTTCTTTGAATCTTCGAGAGGTCTATGCCAAGGCAACCCTCTTTCCCCTTTCCTCTTCAACCTGATGGTAGAAGCTTTTAGTTAGTATATTTTTGATGCAAATGTTATACATGAAATCTAGGATCTCTGTGCTACTGATCTCTTCGAGCCTTTCACTCATCAACAATTTATAGATGATACCTTGTTGTTCAGAGTTGATCGCAAAAGTGATTCTAGGCGTCTTTAAAGCATTCTTGAGACTTATTCATTGGCCTCAATGCAATCCATTAATGAAGAAAACTCTCACGTTTTATTTTTTAATACCCCTGAGTGAGCATAGCTTCAGATCTCCAATATATTAGGCTTTAAGATCGACACCCTCCCTCACTCTTACCTCGACATTCCCCTCTTCTTTGGTGGTTTAAAAGATTACCATTAGCAATCATTGTTTCGCTCTTTTCAAATTCATCTTAATAGTTGGAAAGGGAAGACTTTATCACTTGATGGTAGATTGAATCTTCTAAAGTAGGTTATGATATCTTTACTTATCTATCTTATGTATGTGTTATGCATTCTAGCTGGCATAGAAGCCACACTATTCAAACTAATGTGCAAGTTCTTGTGGCAAGGATCATAAGATAGTCGTTGCATTCCACCTATTTCCTAGGATAAAGTTTGATGTCAAAAATCTCAAGGTAGTTTAGGTATCTGTGATCTCTCTTCTCAGAATAATGCACTTGGTGTTGAATTGATTTGGACAATGTACTCCAATCCTGATGCCAGATGGAGTAAACTTTTATACAATAAGTATCTTGGTCCCTTCAACCTAAAATGTTTGATCTCTTCCCAAGATCCTCCCAAAGGTTCCCAAGTTTGGAAGTTTATGCTCTCTTGCCATTTACTGATCTCTAAATTTGCCTCTTGGGAACTTGGCGATGGCACCAAAGTGTTGTTCTAGAGCAACTCTTGGAGCGAATTCCCACCTCTAGATACGATCCCATGTTTAGATGAAATCAATTTTTTTGGTATTCACCTTTGGGGGCTGGAAGTATATAAATACTAGGAGATAGAGTCCCTTTCTGGCTGCACTTTTATTCGTTGGAAGAATTTTAGAAATCATCCTCTTTCATTTGTGTAGATTGATAGAATTGAATAATTACTCTTTGATCACGTTGTTCATTTCACTCAAGGCCTAGACACCCTTCGCTAGATGGAAGCTAAATCTAGGTCTTATTCTATCAAAATAGGCTTCAATGTCATTTCTCACTCAACTACCCCTCAAGGGAATTTGTGGAGTAGATGTTGGGAAAAGGACTGCCTTCCAAAAGTAGGTTTTTTCTCTTCGTTGGCTTGTTCGAGGTGTATTCTTACTCAGGACAAAAAACAATGAATGGGTGTAAATGGTCCAAATGACTACATTCTCTATTTTGAACATGAAGAGACTATCGATCACCTTTTATTTCATTCTTCCTTAGCTAATAAATGTTGGTCAGGGTTGTGCTCAAAACTGTAATTAAATTGGGTTGCACCCTTGACTCTTCAACAAGCCTTTTAGTCTTGGTTGGTTCTCTACATCTCGACTTGGTTCTCTTCTATTTGGACCTACAATCCCTCCATTTTCATTTGGAACACATGGTGGGAATGCAACAAGAGAATCTTCCAAAATGAAATTTGTTTGATTGACTCCATTTCAAGCAAAATTGAATCGACCATCTCTGAAGTTGTTCTTTCAAACACAACTAACCATTCTTCTCCTCTCTCAGCTTGGGATATTGCTCTATTGAATAGATTGCCTCTTTTATCTGCTCTAACTTCTCTTGGCTCCAAATATTTGGCTCTCCCAATGGGTGAATTGTGTCACTTATTCTCCACATGGATTCCCCCTAAGCCTAGTTTCTTCAAATTGAATATGGATGGAGCTTCACATGGTAATCCTAGGACCTCGGGGGTTGGTTGTGTCATTCGTGACTGCGCTGGGTCTCTAATCAGAGTTGCCTCGTTTCTCCTTCCACATGGCACTAACAATGAAGTTGAAGCTTAGGCCTTGTCTATGGATATCCATTTGGCTCATGATTGTGGCATCGATAACCTCATTATTGAAAGTGATTCAATGGTAATGATCTCAGCAACCAAAATAAGAAATCTTTTACTTGGAAGAATGATAACATTCTTGATAGTTTTTGGCCCCTTCTCAATCACTTCATGGCATGGGAAGCTCATCATTGGTACAAAGAAGCTAATAAGGTTGTAGATCTGTTGGCCAATTGTAGTGTAGATCAAAAATTTGTCATCAAAGTTGATAACACCTTCGCTCCTTGCCCTGATTTAGCCAAAGTTTGGGATAAGATCAGCTCTATCTAGAGGTTGTTTTGCCCTGTTGAGGGTCAACTTTGAGTTTTTCTCTCTTTCCCCTCAATTCTTCTTTTGCTATATTTTGATCCAAGCCTTTTGGCTTGTTGTTATCATTATATTTTTTGCAGATTTTTGGAATTTCTTTAGAGGGAAAGGGACCCTATAACCCACGTTAACCTATAAAAAAAAATACACCATTAATTTTTTAAGTTAGAAATTACAATAATTTTAGTTTTCTAAATAAAGAGTATACACTGAGACTACTCCAACAAAGAGACTTCTTAAAGTTTTGCCAACGAGAGAACCAATGTCTATTAAAATAGAACTCAAACTCGCATGCAAATACAAAAAAATAATTAAAATTATATATATACATACATACAAACACACACACACACATAATAATTTCATAAAATAAAGTCAACTTTAAGTCCATCTAAAAATACACCATAAATTTTTTAAGTTAGAAATTACAATAATTTTAGTTTTCTAAATAAAGAGTGTAACCCCACAAATCTTAGAGACAGCCCTAACAAAAAGGCTTCTTAAAGTTTTGCTAACAAGAGAATTAATGTTAGATCGACGCCAACAAAACTTGAACTTGTACACAAATTAAAAAAAAATAGTAAAATTAAATATATACATTTATATAATAATTTTATAAAATAAAGTCAACCTTAAATCTAATTAAAAATACACCATTAATTTTCTAAATAAAATGTAATTCCATAAATTTTATAGACATCCTTAATAAGAAAGCTTCCTAAACTTTTACTAACGAGAAGACTATTGAGTTGTGGAGCTAAAAGCTTCACCAAATGAGCAAATGCAAGGTTGTTGTATTTACACAGTCACCGACGTTGGTCAGGGATCGACCAGAGGCTACCGACGTCGGTTATGGATCGGTCGACGTCGGTCATATGCAGGCAGACAGGGACCGACGTCGGTCACCTGTGCGTTCTAGAAGTCTATGTCGTGGATGAACAGATTGTTTGCATGATAAGTTTAACTGTTAGTGTTGAGTCCGCGTTTCTATTTTTGGCAGGACTGATTTGAACCTTTGATTAGGAGGTGTATCTGATGATGGAGAATGTATAGCTCATGATCCATAATTATATATAATAGGGATAGATCTTCATAGCTTGTGTATGAGAAAAAGGGTGAATCAATTCAAGCAGTTGAATTGTGTTTGTAATTGTGAGAGAGAACTTTTGAGCGAAAGAGATCTGTACATCTGAGAGGTGTGGAAGAAAGAGAGATTTTTTCAATTGTATTTCTTTCTAGAAGAGTTTAATAAAAGTTTTCATTGTTTTTTGTATCTCTTATTCTTTGCTGATTTTGATTTCTAGTTACTTATTATTCTGGTTTAATTTCGTGTTTAGTTGCTTGCACAAAAGTAATCAATTGTATATGTAAGATCCTAACAAGTGGTATAGACCCAGGTTCACTAACAGCTGGTATAGAGCGGGTTAGTGTTTGTTGATTACATGTTCACTCACAGGGGTTTCTGATTGAGTGGGAGTAAAGCAATGGCAAAAAAAAGTAAGCTAAGAATTAAGAAGTTTAACGGCAAGAATTATCAATTATGGAGGATGCAGATAGAAGATTATCTGTATCAAAAAGATTTGTACTTACCGTTGGGTGGGGTTGAAAGCAAGCCCACAGATATGCAAGATAAAGAATGGAATGTTCTTGATAGAAAGACTCTTGGATTTATAAGATTGAGCTTGTCATCTTCTGTGATTTCCAATTTATCACAGGCAAAGACAACGATAGAGTTAATAGATACTTTGGCAAATTTATATGAAAAGCCCTCAGCTTCGAATAAGGTATATCTTATGAAATAATTATTTAATTTACAAATGCAAGAAGGTGGATCTGTATCTAGTCATCTTATTGATTTCCATGCAATAGTAAATCAGTTAAATTCAATCAAAATAGTTTTTGATGATGAAATTAAGGCTCTCTTAATTTTATGCTTTTTACCTGAAAGTTGGCATAGTTTGGTAATGACAATTAGTAATACTGCATCTGCTATAAATATCTTGAAAGTTGATGTTGTTAGTGTAATCTTGAATGAAAAAAATCACAGAAAAAGCACAGGGGAATCATCAGGAATGCTTTAAGTGTTGAAATCAAAGGAAGGCAAAAAGAGAAGGGCAAGTAAGGGAGATCAAGGTCAAAGTCAAAAATGAGAAATAGATCCAAATCTAGAAATAGAAAAAATATAATTTGCTGAAATTGTGAAAAGAAAGGGCATGCAAAGAAAAATTGATGGTTGAAAGTTAAAAAAGAAAATCAGCATGAAGGTAAAGAAGAAGCAAAAGTTGCAGGTATTGTTGCACAAGATGCTCTTATATTTTTTTTAAATAATAAAATAGAATCTTGGGTTTTAGATTCTGGTGCCTCTTTCCATGCAACCCCAAATAGAGAATATTTCAATGATTATGTCCAGGGAGATTTTGGAATAGTTTATTTAGGGGATGATGAGCCTTGTAAAATTGTTGGCAAAAGAAAAGTGCAGCTGAAATTGCAAAATGACAACTTATGGGTGTTGAAAGATGTCATGCATGTACCCATCCTGAAGAGGAATCTGATTTCTGCAAGAAAGTTGGGGGATGAGGGTTGCACAGTAACTCTCATAGCTGAATCTTGAAAGGTTTTCAAGGGTGCACTTGTATTATCCAGAGGTAAGAGAGTAGGTACTCTCTATTTATATAATTATATTACTGATTATTCTCCTTCTATTCTATCTACTTCAGATGTAAATGCAAAGTTGTGGCACCGTAGGCTTGGCCACATGAGTGAGAAGGGAATGAAAGTTCTTAAGTCAAAAGGTAAGTTTTTAAATTTGAAAAGCATAGATCTAAATTTTTGTGAGTATTGTATTTTTGAGAAACAAAAGAGAGTGAGATTTCTCAAAATTGGGTCAACAAAGAAGAAGCACAAGTTGGAGCTTGTTAACACAGATGTGTGGGGACCAACTCAGGTAGCTTATATTGGAGGATCATAATATTATGTTTCTTTCATTGATGATGCTACAAGAAAGGTATGAGTTTATTGCATAAAAAAAAAATCTGATGTTTTTGATACATTTAAAAAATAGAAAGCGTTGGTTGAGAATGAAATAGGTTTGAGATTGAAGTGCCTTAGATCTGACAATGGTGGTGAGTACTGCAGTAATAAATTCAAAAGTTATTGTTCTATGAGTGGAATACGCAAGAAAAGGATGGTTCCAAGGACACCTCAGCAAAATGGAGTTCTTGAAATGATGAATAAAATAATATTGGAGCGTGCACGGAGTATGAGGTTGCATGTTGGTTTGCCCTTACAATTTTGGGTAGAAGCTGTAGATACTACGATTTACTTGATTAACAGAGGACCCTCTACTACACTGGATGGTGGTATTCCAGAAGAGGCTTGGACAGGTAAAAGGGTAGATCTTTCATTTCTCAGAGTTTTTGGTTCTAAAGTTTTTGTGCACATTAATAAAAAAAATAGAAAGAAGCTGGATGCTAAATCTATGAGGTGCACTTTTATTGGTTATGGCTCTGGAGATTTTGAATTTCGATTGTGGAATCTAGAAACTAATAAAATAATTAGAAGCTGTGATGTTGTTTTCAATGAGAAAGTGATGTACAGTGATCAGCTCAAGAAGCTAAATAATACTGAGCAGAACAATGTTGATTTGGATGAGGTGATGATCCAAAATGAGCTCACAGAAAAGAATAATCACTTACAAGAAAACACAGACACCGACGTCGGTCAGGGAAGAATCGACGTCGGTCATACAAGAACCGATGTCGATCAAATAGTAACCAACGTCGGTCACACAGGAACTGACGTCGATCAAGTGAAATCGACATCGGTTAGGTATAGACCTAGAGATGACCGAGATCGGTCACTGACAGAGAATTTGGGCGGACAGAAAGCAGTGAATGAGTCTCATACGCCCATGACAAGGTTAGAAAGGGTAAGTAAACCTCTAATTCGATATTCTTCTTCTTTATTCTACTTGTTGCTCACTGATAGTGGAAAACCAAAGAGTTTTGATGAGACAATGCAGGTAGAATCTCAAAAATAGTGGGAGCTTAGCATGAAAGAGAAAATTGATTTCTTGAAAGAGAACCAAACGTGGGATTTGGTTGAGTTGCCAGCAAAAAAGAAAGCACTAAAAAATAGATGGATTTACAGGTTAAAGGAATGTGAGAATGGACAAATAAGACATAAGGCCAGGTTGGTAGTAAAGGAATTTGCACAGAAATCAGGTATTGATTTTGGTAAAAATTTTCTCATGTAGTAAAGATGACTTCTATTCGGACTGTATTGTATTTAGTTGCTATTGAAGATTTGCATCTTGAGCAGCGTGATGTTAAGACAACGTTTTTTCATGGAGATTTAGATGAAGAAATATATATAGAGCAGCTGAAAGGTTTTGAGGTCAAAGGTAAGGAGAAGCTTGTGTGCAGATTGAAGAAAAGCTTATATGGTCTTAAGCAAGCTCCTAGACAATGGTATTTAAAATTTGACAGGTTTATGACTGAGCATGGTTTCAGTAGATGTCAATCTGACCATTGTGTTTATTTTAAGAGATTGGATAATGGTAGATATATTATCCTATTGTTATATGTAGATGATATGCTGGTTGCAGGTTCACACATGCAAGATATTTATGAGCTTAAGGTAAAATTAGCTCACACATTTGCCATGAAGGATTTGGGAGCAGCAAAGAAAATCCTTGGCATGAGTATTAAGAGAGACAGAAAAAATCACAGTTTAATTTTGTCTCAAGAGGATTATATGAACAAGGTGTTGAAAAAATTCAATATGCAGGATGCAAAATCGGTAAGCACACCTATGGCTGGACACTTCAAGTTGAGAAAAGAACAGTGTCCTAATTCACATGATGAGATAGAGTACATGAGTAGAGTTCCATATGCTTCCGCAGTTGGGAGCTTAATGTATGTAATGGTATGTACTAGACCTAATATTGCCCAAGCAGTGAGAGTTGTCAGCAGGTTTATGGCCAATCCAAGAAAGAAACACTGGAAAGCAGTTCAGTGGATTCTCATATATCTGAGAGGGACTAGCAGTAGGCATTTGTGTTATGGAGGGTCAAACACTTCTCTACATGGATATGTAGATTCGGATATGGCAGGTGACTTGAATGGCAGGAGAAGCACCATAGGTTATGTTTTGACTATTGGTGGTATGGCAGTTAGCTGAAGTTCAAAGTTGCAGAAGGTTGTTGCCTTGTCTACTACAGAGGCAGAATACATTGCAATCACAGAGGCTAGCAAGGAGATGATATGGATGACTCGATTCATGGAAGAGTTGGAAAAGGAGCAAGAGAGTTGCAGATTGTACAGTGATAGTCAAAGTGCAATTCATTTGGCAAAGAATTCAGCCTTTCATTCAAGAAACAAACATATACAGCTTAGGTACCACTTCATTAGATAGGTATTGAAAGATGGTGAGTTGAAGCTGGAAAAGATTCATACAGATAAGAACCCTGTTGATATGCTAACAAAGCCGGTAACAAAGGAGAAGTTGAATCTTCATTCAACTTTTATTGGTCTTCAAGATTGAGCTTGAAGATGGAAAAAAGCTAGAAGATGTTGCTGTACAGGTACATGTGCAACTGTTTATCTCCAAGTGGGAGATTGTTGAGTTGTAGAGCTAAAAGCTTCACCAAATGAGCAAATGCAAGGTTGATGTATTTAAACAGTCGCCAACGTCGGTGAGGGATCGACCAGAGGCTGTCGACGTCGGTTATGGATCGGCCGACGTCGATCATATGCAGGCAGACAGGGACCGACGTCAATCACCTGTGCATTCCAGAAGTCTATTTTCGTGGATGAACAGATTGTTTGCATGATAAGTTTAACTGTTAGTGTTGAGTCTGCATTTCTATTTTTTGTAGGACTGATTTGAACCTTTGATTAAGAGGTGTATCTGACGATAGAGAATGCATAGTTCATGATCCCTAATTCTATATAATAGGGATAGATCTTCATAGCTTGTGTATGAGAAAAAGGGTGAATCAATTCAAGCAGCTGAATTGTGTTTGTAATTGTGAGAGAGAACTCTTGAGAGAAAGAGATCTGTACATCTGAGAGGTGTGGAAGAAAAAGAGATTTTTCCAATTGTATTTCTTTCTGGAAGAGTTTAATACAAGTTTTCATTGTTTCTCGTATCTCTTATTCTTTGCTGATTCTGATTTTTAGTTACTTATTATTCTGGTTTAATTCCGTATTTAGTTGCTTGCACAAAAGTAATCAATTATATCTGTAAGATCCTAACAAATACCAACATCTAATCTAATAAAAATTCAAACTCATATATAAACACAAATATATATATATATATATATATATATATATATATATATATATATATATATATATTAAAATTAAATATATAATTTTATAAAATAAAATCAACCTTAATCTAATTAAAAATAGACCATTATTTTTTTAAGTTAAAAATTACAATAATTTAATTTTCTAAATAAAAAGTAACCCAAATAAAAGATCCCATTGATGAGGCTTCATAAAAGTTTTATGAAGAAAAAGATCAATGTATAATCCAACTAATAACTATATCTCTCATGTAAATACAAAAAAATTATTGACATCATATATATAATATTTTATAAAGTTGAGTTAAAATATATAATTAAATTTTTAAAATAAAAATTATTGAATTTTAAAAAGTTCATTTTTATGTGGGTGATTGATTTAAGTATTGGGGAGTGTTCAATTTTATTTATTCAATTTATTAGCAATCAGACATTATTAAGTGTTTTTTTTGGTTTTGTTTTCACACATAATTTGTGTGGTACTAGATTTATTCTCTTTTTCAACATTTTTAATTCGAATTCTTTATGTGGAAGATGATTTTCTTGGAGGACTTGATTCTATTCCCTGCAAAATATAACAAATTTTGGCAGATCTTTTGAATTAATATATTATTTCAAATCTGGGAACCTATAAATTATGCTTATTTTAATCATGAAAAATTAGAACATAATTTTTTTGTTACTAACAAAATTAGTGCTCTATCTAATGTCACTCTTCAAATTCAAAGTCAAACAGATAAAGTTCACTTAGAATTCAACTACCTCCAACGTTTGCTTGACCATTAGGAAAATGTCTCGTGCACAACTAGCCATAAACCCTTGGAGTCTCCACAACATCTTATGCTTTCTCGAGGACGAGGGTGTGTGCCACGCCAACAACATTGCATAACCGGACACATGGGTCATTCTCCTCATCAGTTACCACCTCGTTAGTCTTCTCCTCGCTGTAGTGGTTCGAGTGGCTCTCCCAGATCTGAAGGCGATGGCAAAGGTTGGGGATCTCCTTCACAATCTCATGATGGTGACATCAAGCGCTAGAGTTTTCCCTCCCACGGCGAATTTCTACGACTGGGTATGGCAGTCTCCCCTAAAAGAAATCAAGATGAGACATTAAAGACTAAACAAAACATTGGGTGGGAGCCCGTCCCTATAGATGAGGATCCCCCTGCCTTGAAAGGATGGGATAGTAAGCCTCAAGACCTACCATCTCCATCGCCTCCTTCGACATCCATATTTATTGCGGCAACTTAATTATTCTCTTTATTATCATTTCTTCCTTACACTCTCTCCTTTACTTGATGTGATGCTTTTTTTGTGAGTGTGATCATTTTTTATCACTTTTTAAATTTTTTGTACAATATCTTTACCTTCTTATGATTATACTATGTAAAATGTTATATTTTTATATTTTTTTAAATATAATTAACATTATATCATATTTTATTATATTCTCCAATCCCAAAATAAATAAATTAAAAATTATAATTATAATAATTTTATGTAACCGAAAAAACTTAGACACAACCCTAACGAGGAGACTTCCGAAAATTTTGTTAAAGAGAGGACCAACGTCTAATCCAACAGAAGAGTAAATAACTCGAATCTCGCATGCAAATAGAATTTTTTATTTTTTAACTGAAGTGGAACACACGTGGCAACTTATGGCTTCATTTCAACGCGGATAAATTTCCTTCACTATGTTATAAAAAGCGCAGGCGCCACATAGGACAGAAATAGAGGGTGCGACCAATAACCTGGGGTTGCTGCAGTTCACGTAAGCACGGAGGAATCCAGGTGTGACGACCGTACAAATAAAATCCTCATCCGCGGATAGCACCGCTTGGGGCGAGCAAATGTGGCGTAGAAGCCCCCTTCCCGCCGGGCCCACCAGTCAGCATGCAGGGGAAGGCGGAAAATAGGAAAAACTCGATGGATGACGTGGCACAGTAAGGATGTGAAAAGCGTGGACATTGCGCCAACAGTGGCACTGGACATGCGCTCGATGCTTGTCTCGGCTAGCCCTAAATTCGAGTGAGCTGCTCTCCGCGTGACACGTGGTAGCCCAAGCTCTCGGGTATGTTGGCGTCGGATTATAAAAGCAACAGCAGAGAGAAAACAAGGACAGAATAATAATAATAATAATAATAGTAGGAATAGGAAGAAGAAGAATAAGAAGTAGTAGGAGGATGATGGTTAATATTGCCTGCGTCTGCGTTTAGCTATGGATCGCATGGAGCGCTTAGTGGTTGCAGAAGCAAGCGACGAGGAGCTGGATTGTTCGGATTTAACCCCTGACGATTGGGTGGCGGTGCAGGCGCTGCTGGAATTGGGGCATAGCCGTGATGTGGATTTTCCACTGTGGGGGCGCACGCAGAAGCGCTCCGGAATGGTGTCTTCTAACTGCAAGTTCGAGGATGAGGAAGAAAAGCGTATGAGCGCTCTGCCGGCGGAAGAAAACAGAAGGATTGTGCCGGCGGCGGCTGTGGCTAAGCCGCAGCAGATGAGCCCCAAGACGCCGCTGCGGTGGAGCGGCGACGAAACCGTCTCCGCATCTCCCAATAGCGACAGCGCAAACAGTCAAGCGGCTGGTCAGGCACCTTCTCCATGCGACTTCAGGCTGGGACCGAAGCTTAAAACCAAGGTTGGTGGCACTGGTGTTCTCTCTTTTCTGGTTTAATTATGCTTCTTTTTCTTTGCTGTCCAACGACGCTTCATGTTTGTCGTTTGACGATTTTCCGGGTTGTTGTTCATCTTCTTTGGTTCGTTAACCATGGTCTGGGATTTAACCGTGGTTGTGCTTGTGGGTTAGTCTGAGAAGCACTGCAGGGTCACAGATCTGGTTTTATTTATTTCGTTGTCTGCCGCGGGGTTCGAACTCGCGACCACCGTATACTTATTTTTCGTTTTTTTTCTCTGTTCTGTATTGTGATTTGAACTCTGGACCTCGCGAGCTTCAGAACGGTATTGCAGAGAACGGTTTCGGTTTATGGCACTACCAATACCCGCGTCCAACGCCCGTTGTCTGTACGGTCGACAGCTTGCACTTGATCGACGGGGCGGGGGTGGATCCGCACTTGTGGGAATAAATGTGCACCTTCGATGAACGATGTGTGGGTCCCTCGCCTCCGTCTCCATGCATACTTGCGCTGGTGGGCCCGGTGTTAGTTTGTGTGCATGCAAGAATTTATTGTCCGTCAATTGCCACACAATTTCTTTCGCCTCAAGTTTATTCGGTAGCGACGTAAACTTTTATATATATATTTTTTAATTTAGAATGGGATCTTGACTTCGTTCGCTTAGGGTAAGATATCGCGAAGAGGACGAGGACTACGGTTCCGATTTTTGTTGAGTAGGTGGTGCCACGCCATCTGCTTACTTGGCACCTGGGTAAGAAATATGTCGCGATTTTTTAAATGTTGACACGTTGCAATATGAGTATTGCACCATTCGACCACCTCTACCTATGGCCAGGGAAGGGTTCTCGCGGTTCCGGGAATCGAACCCCTAATCAGTGGCAAGGTTAATATGGTGACGTTGTCGGACTCCCTGTTCAGTGAAAAATAGTAAAATTCGGAACCGGCCAACATCTCCCAAAATAGTAAAATTTTGGTGTTGTTTTTTCGTTGGTTGCTGTTAAAAGTTTTGATAATTCTTTTAAACAATTAATCGCCCTCATTGAAGGGCAAAATTGTGGTGTCAATTTGTTTTTTTTTTTGGTTCTGTTAAATAGGAAATTACAGATATTTCTGCAATAGCGAGCGCTATACTGGTGCAATAGTTTTCTGTTTCCTTTAAATTATACAGGGCTATGAATTAATTAATTTATTTCATTTCATTAGAATTATTTACCTTTTTTCGATTTAGTTTTAAGGATTGAGGAGTATCATTACGTTGACTTCAAATTTATATTATAAAGTAATATTTTTTTAATTGAAAAGTATCTTCTATTAATCATATATAAAATAATATATTGTTAATTTTATTTTAAAAATAAAAAATAAAATCACACTCCAAAAGAAGATTTCATATCCATCTGATAATTGAAGATTTGCGTGTCCATTTTTTTTCTCCAATTTTCTTTAAAAAAAACCAACCACGTTATGTATTATATAATATTAAACATATTAATGTTTTATTTTAAGTTCTTAATTTTTTTTCGATGTATTTGTCACTTTTTGATAGTTATATATATTTTTATTTTCTAGACTTGATTTTTTCAATCTTTTTCAAGAATCCCTGAGTTTTAGGAAAGTTTTGATGAAAACTTTGATGAGAGCAAGTCATTTGAAGTAATTAAAATTAAATAATTAATTAGAGGCTTATAATAAACTTTATTTTATAGAAAAGATAAAATATCTCAAAGCAAATAATTAATTAGAGGTCATAATATAATTTTCCATTAAAAAAATAGAGTATCTCAAAAATAGAATATCCCAATTTTTTTCAAAAATTCGTAGAGTATCTCAAAAATAGAGCATCCCAATCTTTTTCAAGAATTCCTGAGTGTTGGGAATCTCAAAAATATAATATCCCAATCTTTTTCAAGAATTTGCAGAGTTATAGGAGTATCTCAAAAATAGAGTATCTTAATCTTTTTCAAGAATTCTTGAATGCTGGGAAAATTTTGATGAGAGCAAGTCATTTTAAATAATTAATTTCAAATAATTAATTAGATAAAGTAAATTATTAATTAGAGGTTCATGATAAACTTTTCTATTAAAAAAAATTAGAGTATCCCAATCTTTTTCAATAATTCCCAAGTTTTGGGAAAATTTTGATGAAAACAAATCATTTTAAGTGATTAAAATCAAATAATTAATTAGAAATTTAAAATAAACTTTTTTTAAAGAAAAGATAAAATATATCGAAGTAAATAATTAATTAGAGGTTCATAATAAACTTTTCCATTAAAAAAATAGAGTATCTGGAAGCAAATACTTAATTAGAGGCTCATAATAAACTTTTCCATAAAAAATGGAGTATCTAGAATTACATGATATAAGGCTCATCAGGGAACAAAAAGTCATAACACAAGATCTTTAAGCTTAAGTTTTAAATTTATTTACATGTCCTTCAAATTTTAAAATATATGAGCATTACTTGGCACCCTGGACACCTAAGGGTTCTTAGCCTCAGCAGTCATGTACTTCTGACTGTGCTTAAACTATGGGGTACTCAAAATTTATTCTTCAGGGTTTGAAATTGTGCCTCCTCCATTCAAGTGCAAGAGCCTCTAAACACTGTTTAATTGTGTTTATTCTATCAGAGCTCACCTGGACTCCTGCCAACTGTGTTCTCTTAAACATATTGCCACTTAGTTAGCTGGGGAGCAGGTTCAAAAGAGCTTGAGCAAAACAAGTAAAAACCCAAAAACATTTCTTTAGGATGACAATTTTCAGGAGCCTATTCAAGTGGGTACTGAATGTGCTTTATATAAGTAAAGAAATGTCTTTCTGTCAAATGACTATTATGCTCCTCATGTTTGGAGCCGTGCCACGGTTTAATGCTTTACTGTCAAAGCTCACTTGGACTACTGCAAGCTGTCCCCTTAAATTTGCTGCCACTTAGTGGGGGAGCAACTCAAGAAGAGCTTAAAACAAATAAGTAAAAGCCCAAACATAATTTTGTAGGATGGAAATTTTCAGGAGCCTCGTCATGCTGTGTCTGAACCTGCTTTATATAACTAAAGAAATGTCATCGTCAAATGATGATATATACACCCGACTGCGCTTAAACTACAGGGCTTATGTGCCTTATTCCTTGTGATTTGATTTTGTGCCTCCTCCCAAGCACAATATCCATTGCCTCTAAACAGTCCAATGGCTTCTATTCCATCAAAGCTCACTTGGATTACTACCAGCTATGCTCCCTTAAATTTCCTGCCACTTGATTAGCTGGGGATCTAGTCCAAAAGAGCTTGAACCCAAATAAGCATAAACCCAAACATATTTTATCAGGATGGCAATTTTCAGGAGCCTCTTCATGCCAGGACTGAATCTGCTTTATATAACTAAATAAATTTTATTGTCAAATGTTCAAGCCGAGAATTCAAAAGAAAAGAGAGAAAAATCATCAGCACTTGATTAAAATTGCAAATCGGCCCTCAATAAGACCAGTACGCTAGTCCAGCATTGGTTGCCCTTAGCATTACTAGTAACAAGAGATACAGGGATCCTGGATGAGAGATGTGCGAAATACATGACCACTTGAAAATCAGGGATGGTATTTGAGAATCTGGTCAGTCTGGCCATTGGACCAAAGAATTTTCATCCTTCAGTCCATGAAATGATTAATAACCATCATTATAGGTGTTTTTCTACGACCATAGCCTAGGCAGTAGACCTCTCCTGCTTATCTCTGTAAATCTGGTTTTGCTGCTTCTGAAAAGTGGGACATATAGAATGTATTAAGAATTGAGGGATTGCCTTGTGGTGGTGCGTATTCTGGATGTTGGATTAGAAATATATGAGAATTGAAAAATCAGGAAGAACATTTGGCAATCTGGTCGATAGCTAGTCCTCAGATCAAACAGTTGTCATCCTTTAGTCCATGATATGATTTAGAGCTATTATTATGGGTAGTGTCTTTTTCGATGCAGGCTTTGCAGTAGACCTCAATGGTTTATTCCTTGAGATTGGCTAAATTTGGTTTTGCTCTTTAGATAGTTTATAAGAGTTTTGTGATCCTACATTTTCTAGATGTTGGTGTGATCCTAGTAGCCTGACTCATGGTGACACACGAAGGCACAGACATTGTCCACTTTTATGTCATGATCAGCTTACAATCTTTCAGTATCAGTTTGGAATTTTGGTTTTCCCTCGACATTGTTCCTAAAAAATGCTCCTCCAAATTTTGCACTAATGAAATAATATAAAAATTGAACTATATTTTTTGGGGTTTCCATCTGGTTCAACATGATAAGCACACTTGCATTTTGGTACCAGGTGGAGAGAAAATTAGAAGTGCACAACCCCCCCCAACAGAAAAGGTCCTCCAATTTTATGTCATGATCAGCTTACAATTTTTCAGTATCAGTTTGGAATTTTGGTTTTCCGTCGACATTGTTCCCCAAAAATGCTCCTCCACATTTTCCACTAATGAAACGAATAGTATGGAATAATGGAAAAATTGAACTATATTTTTTGGGGTTTCTATCTGGTTCAACATGATAAAGCACACTTGCATTTTGGTACAGGTGGAGAGAAAATTAGAAGTGCACAACCCCTCCAACAGAAAAGGTCCTAAGAAAAAGGTATTTATGAGTTCACCTCTGTATATTTTTTTCATTGAATTGAACTTTTAGGTGGCTGAATAATTAGAGATGTCATGTCTGCAGACACTTGCAGAGCTGAAGGAGTTGGTTAATGACCTGTTATCAGACAATGAGGAGATGAAAAAGGTATGTTTCCACCTGTCAATTCTTATTACGATAAAAGTCATATAAATTGTAATAAAGTAAGTCTTTTAAGATGATGTCTGTCTTTTTAATCAGGAAAAGGAGAAGATGTTTAACCGACTTCAATCACTGAGGGCTAGGAATAAACATTTGAATGGCAAGGTAATTAATCATTCCTTCTTTTGTTTTAGCTTCTTGCGTCTTGGTATAAGGTTTGGTATTTTAACGAATTATTCCATAATCTAACCACAAGCAATTAGGATCATTTTATGTATCAAAATGAATATTCCACTATCCAACCACAAAATGCTGAAGACTTATTTGATTTATCAAAATAATCCAACCATAAAGATGGAAGCATGCTATATAGTGCCTTGCTCTCTCAGAATCGGAACCCTTCTGAAGGTGTAGAGGTAGCAACTTATTGACTGAAACTCTTAGTTTATTCTTTTCTATACTATTGCTTGTTGCAATAGCAGAAAGTAGTTTGTTCTTTTCAGTTTCATGTCAGTCCAAAATTTTATATGCTTTTGGTTTGATTAAAATTAATCTTGATGATGATCACGAAACATTTCATAACATGGTAGTAAGTAAAAATAAGGTTTTCTCCATAACGTATACATTGTTTAATTTTTTTTAACATGTTTTATCTATTCGTCTTAAAAAGTGTATCCTAATCAATGTACTAAGAAATATTCATTTGTTTTGCAGTTAGCATTGACGTTACCAGAAAAGGGAGAAGATCAACTTCCTACCCAGTCTCCAGCAATTTCGTCAGATTTAGAACCATTAAAGCCGTCAATTGGGCATGATGTATCAGAGTCTTCTCAGAATCTTGCTGAAAAATTATCCTCGGTAACAGCAATGGATTGGAATTCGAGTGTTGAAAGGATTTCACCTTCTAATCAAATGAGTTGTGTGGGTAAATCTCTACGACAAGATTCATTAGTGCCCACAAAGTCGTCCTCACGTGCTTTTGTTGTTCCGGATTTAAATATCCCTTTTCAAGAGGATGGAGATTTATCCGATAACATGCTCAATAATAATGACAACCAAGTAGTGGAGGCAAACAACAAGGCTGTGGTTGCAGCGGAAGCATACAACAAGGCTGTGGTTGCATCGGAGGCAAACAACAAGGCTGTGGTTGCAGCGGAGGCAAGGAAATATAGAAAGGAGTGTCTTAGATTGAAACATTCCCAATCTGTGAAGGCTCAATTAAGATGGCACTGATAATCACAATAGTTTGACATGCATGGAAAGAAACTGACAAGTTTTTCTGGTGTTGGGCAAGAATCAGCAATTGTAAATATGTTCTTTTCTCTTCACCATTGAAGGGTGGTTTGTTGGAGCCCAGTTTTGCACCCTAGAACATCCGAATTTAATTCATTTATTCTATAGAGGAATCCATTGCCCAGCAGATTTAAGTGTCTAGGAACACAGATGAGTAAATCAAGTCAAGGTCAGCTAGGCAATGGTGAATGTTAAATGTATAATTATTTCTTTTGACAAAAAAACTCTCACAGTGCAGATCAGGTTTGCTAAATTCGGCTAGGTATGAAATAATGGCTTTTTGGACGTTGGCAAGTTCTTATTAAAATTGTGATTCTTTAATTGTATCTTTTTTATTCACTAGTTGCAAACAAGGGAGTTTAACGCATAGCTGTTAAAAAACATTTGTACTTTTCCCAATCCGATTGGTTTGTTATATCGTTTCTTTTATTTGATGCTTAAAAATCATAATGGAAGATATGAATGAGAGTTTTTGACTGTCTTCCTTGAATAGGAAACTTACAAGCTTATTCTGTGTTAATAAGTACCAACTGTAATTAGAGGTCTAAACTTGGCCTCAAAAACTTCTTCGGTGAGTTCTAAGTGTACTGTCTACACTATCAACTGATAGTGTCAACTAAGGCTGTTGACAGGCCGGTATAGATCTGACTTGTCCGAAGTTATGATCCATGAAGCAAAATTATCCGAACTCTTAACTATTACATGCTTATATTTGATTGTTCCTCATCTTTGACGTTTTCTGTTTTCATGGTTAAAATTTTGTCATTTGCAGGCAAAATCAAACTCATTTTCTACTGTGGTTATGCACACTAATGACTGCTTTGAATAAAACATACTTGTAAAATGATGTTTTTTATTTGATAGGGTGAATAATCACTGGTTTTGAAAATCCCCGAATTTATACAAAGGAAAGAAAGATATTACATTCATGTTCAAGTGGGACGCCTCTTCCAATGGTAATGAAAGAGGTCAAACAACCACAGAAACAAGAAGTCAAAAAATCGAAGCCAAGCACAGCCATACAACAGAACCAGCCTAAAACAAGCAAACTCGTTACTGCCAGAGACACTTCTGCAAAATTTACACCAATTTTCCGCACCATCCTCCACACAATAGAGCCCAAGTCGGCTGAAAGTCAACCTAGATGTCTATGTTTCTTAGGCCCCCTTGACCAGAGGGTCATACTGGAACACTTGGCCTCTGATGCTCTTTTATTTTTCTTTTTTTGAACTTTGGTCTATTAAGCATCATAAAATAATGCTTAATTAGCTTAAAGTTTTAAAATTGTCAATGAAATGGGAATTTGGGATAGCATTGTACTTCCGGTGAACATGGAAAGGCCAATGTATTGGACAAGTTTGGTGTAGACAGATTGGATTATTATTATTATTATTTTTTTATGAAAGTGGTATAAAGGATAAGTGTTACTCTAATACATATGATTGTTCTGAATTTTCATAAATATGATTTTTATATCATAACAAAACATTAAATTGTGATGTCAAATTTTATAGATATAATTTTTATATCAAAACAAAACATTAAACTGTAATGTCAGAGATCTGAAAAGATTTGTACCTTGATGAATACCCTACAAACCATCATCTTCATTTCATTCCATATTTGATACTGAAAAAGCACTCCATCCACCGACCAAGTACACGGGAAGCGGTTTTCATAGCTATTAGTAATAAAGTTCCCCGCATTCTCTTATCCCACTCCGCTGGATGTGAGGCCATCTACGCGATTATGGATAGATTTGACACGTGTGAATCGATTACGTCCTCTCCGTTTAAATGCCAAAACGGTACGTTTCGATTAAAAAAAGGGCGAAGACTATGTTTTGATGTTGGATTGTTTCTTCTACTAATTTTTCCTTGGGTTTGACTGTGCAGTGAATGGGTTAGATTGAGCGGGACTTGAGTGTGGGGATTTGTGATGTATGTGAAAAGTTAGCTTTATCTAATTTAAGGATAAATATTATAAGTTGGAGTCAACATCACATCGGTAAGGAATTTCATACCATTTTAACCCCGCCGATTTGAGGGACGAACAACTTTTTATCCCGCCGATTTTCACAGAGGGAGGAGGTGGTGGAGTCCATATTTTCTTGAATCTACTTGGTGATTTTATCATGCAGTAGCTCTTCTTTTAGCAGATATGGGGTTGCTTTTAGAACGAGGCATCGAATTCGTTGCTTCCATTTTCAAACCTAACAAATAATAAACAACAATTCTCAAAACAGCGGGTTGAGAGCGGATCAAACAGCCGGGCTTTCGAAAGAGAGGGCAAGAGCAGGGCAAAGCGCAGAACAGAGAGAGGATCGCGCGCAGCCGGCTGGGCCGTCTCGGACTCAAATCCGCGACGGACGCGAGGAAATGATCAAATCACTTTGCATAGCAGATCGGGTCCAGGGAGGTTTGTTTTTGGAAATGCGAGCATGATGATTCCAAAAGGCATAGAGGGCCCGCTTTTTGGATTTGTGTTGAACGAATTGTTGATGTGTTTTGAACTTTTAGTTGATGTTGACCTTCAACAAATCGATTGGAGGAGGTAGGAATTTGAATTAGTGGTTGTGTGTTCTCTTTCTTTTTTAAATAAGTGTGAAGTTAAGTTGGGTAGTGAGACGGGGCAACTCTATTTTTAACGTTCCTTTTCTCTATTGAAATATAAATGATTGTTTCTGGGATTCGATAAGTTTTAGAGAAGGGTGATTCATGTTTAGAGGAGCAGGTCGTCATTGCTAAGTGATTTTGTTGTGCATGGTGGAGTTTGAAAATGTGGGAAGTTTTATGTTCTTTTGGATGTCTAGGCAAGGTTTTATTTCACCTTCAAGTTTCTAATTTCTTGGTGTGAATTGAAAGGTGGTGGAAGAAGTGTTGAGGTTGAAGGATTTTTTTGTTTTTGGGGCAGGTTGATTTTAGAGCTTTTTGAATTTCTTCAAATTCTATGGTGGTTTGGTTATCAGAGGATTTGCTTTGTTTGGTTGTAAGTGCACATGTAAGAGGCTTTCCTATTATGACTCCAAGTCTTAGTCGTTTGCATGAATAGTTCCTAGGGGATGGATAAGATAGTGTTTGTTATGGAGAAGGTAGTCTCAAATATGGAAAAATTGATCATAGATTAGAATTCTTTTTTATCAGTTGGCTTGATGTAACAAACTCGTGAGAACAAGGATATACGGGTGATGATCTAGACCTTAATAGAAGAATTGATCCAAGATCATGACCAAGAAAATCCAAGTGGAAGTTGTACAAAAAAAGATTTTACCCTCATTCTAATCCAGAAACTCAAAAGACTTCTCAGCGCCATTAAGTCAATTGCTCAACAAAGAGGATAAACATAGGGACTTGTTTGAAAGCGAATCTAAACATACCTACCATTACCTTGGAAATTACATTAGTCTTGAACTCTTTAATGTGTATACTCCATTAAGCCTGGTTGCTAAACAATTATTATGGAAGGAAATTTCAACAGTCTTGAACTCTTTTCAAGATGAACAAATAATGTTGGATGGTGAATTCTAATGTATATTGAGAAACCATGAAAAAAAGGTGGGATTCAGAGAAATACTTAATCCCAATTAAATTTGACATTGAAAAAAATCTTTGGAACATTGAGCCTAAATTTGGATCCTTTACTTGGACTAATACAAGGGATGGTTTTGGAGACATTCTTGAATGAATTGATAGATTCTTGGTCTCTAATCATTAGTTAAACCAAATTGGATCCTTTACTCAGATATTTTAAGTGTCAAGGTTTGACCATTTTTCTATTTCTCTCGCTATCAAAAGAGACAAATCTCCTTCTGGCACACCTTTTAGATTCAAACTGATGTGGCTAAAGGATCCAAATCTAATGGACCTTATGAAAGATTGGTAGAAGGAACCAACCCCTAGCGGTAGCACTAGGGTGTTTATTGTATCTCACATGTTGAAAGAAGTTAGACAACACCTTAGCAAATGGAACAAGGAAGTCTTTGGGAACATCTTTAGGGAAAATCTATAATTGTGTTGTATATTCAGAGCCTTCAAGACTTAATGCAAAGGGTTGGTTATGACATAACATTACTTCTTATGGAAAAAGAGTTAAGTGCAAAACTCAACTTGGTTTTAGTAAAAGAGGAGATTTTCTGGGAACAAAAATATAGAGTGTTGGCTTAAGGAAGGACCTTGTAACACTAAATTATTTCACAAATCTATTGTGGGTACTCATAATCATAGCAGGGTCTCAAAACTACAAACTAGTAGTGGTCCTTATACTGAAGATTTGGATGTAATTAAAAAAGATGGCATCCATTGTTTTGAAAACTTTCTCACGGACCTCTCCCAAAATTTTGCTTTGCAGCAACATGAATTTGTGAACCTTATTCAAAGAATTATCAATGATAATCAGAATGTTGATTTAATGAGGCCTTTCACAGAGGACGAAACCTAGACTATGTTTTGGAGTATGGTCAATGACAAAACCCCATGTCCTAATGGGTTCCCTCCAGGATTTTTTAAACACTTTTGGGAAATTGTAAAAAAGATATTCTCAAAGCTTCCAATGAATCCAGATGCTCAAGAAAAATTATGAAGGATTTTAATCGCACCTTTCTAGCTTTGACCCCTAAGAAAGCTAACATAGACTCTCTAGACAACTTCAAACTTATAACCCTGTGCAACACAATCTAAAATATTATCAAAAAAGCCTTGGATAATCATCTCCAAATCCTCCTTCCTCTTCTTATTTCAAAACAACGAGGTTTTGTCTAACATAGACAAATCTTAGATAGAATAGCTATTTTGCATAAGTTAATTCACTCAGCTAAAATGAAGAAAAAAGCAACAATGATCATCAAAATTGATATCATCAAAGTGTATGATAGGGTTAGAGATTTCTTTTCAAAATCCTTAGGAAATTTGGGTTCTCATAGGCCTGGTGTAATTGAATCAAGTTTTGTGTTTCTACTCATACATTATATGTTCTTGTAAATGGAGTCTCGACTAGATTTTTCAATATTTTGAGAAGTCTCCATCAAGGAGATCCTATCTCTCCCTACCTCTTCATCATCACGGTATAAGCCCTAGGTAGAGCCTTCTCAAAGGCAAAATCATAAATTCTCATTAGCAGCTTCAATATTACTAAGAATGTAAACTTTTCTCAAGGTCAATTTGTAGATGATACAAGTTTGGGAAACTTTGTTTGCATTCGAGGAGTGCTGAATAAAATTTTAGATTAGTTACAACGTGCCTTGGTTTAGGCGATGAACCTTTTGAAATCTAACATTTTCTTCCTCCACACTTCTCCCCACAGACAAAATAAGATAAAGAAAATTCTTGGATTTTTTTGAGGTTCTCTTCATATCAAATACTTGGGGATCCCCCTATTTGATTGGTGGTCAAAAAGTTAATTTTGGGACAAAATGACCACAAACTGCCAAAATAAACTAACTTCTTAGAAAGGAAAAGGACTCTCTCGAGTAGGAAAAATTCAATTAATTTAAGTTGTTCTCCAAGCAATTCCAATCTACATGATGTCAGTCTCAGAAGCTCCAATTAGTGTTAAATCTAGATTAACTAACATTATGAAAAAAATTATGTGGAATGGTCATTCTAAGTCTAAGAAAATTTCTTTAATTAAATATGAAAAGATATACTTGCCTAAATCAAAAGGTGGGACTAGAATTAAAAATTTATTCAAAATGAATGTAGCTCTAGGAGCAAAACTTATATGGATAATCTATCAGGGTAAAGATAATCCTTGAAGAATCTTGCTCTGAATCAAGTGCTTTGATAATGTAGATGATCCGACCCATGTTTTTAGTATAAAGCATTAGATGTATGAGTTTCATATTTGGAACGTCATTTGGAAATGTAGCATCCTTGTCTCTATCTCCCTCTATTGGGATATTAAAAATGGTATATTTGTTAACTTCTGGAAGGATACATGGTTGAGTGTGGGCCCTCTTTGCAATCATTCTTCGTTCAGCGTTTTAGAAGAGTATTTTTCAAACCTATGGGGACCTATAGTTTGTGATTACTGGATTGAAATCCAAATTATATGGGGTCCTTAGAGAAGATGGAAAATCCCAAGTCTTTCTACTGGTAACCATTCCTCTGATCTAATTTATTTCAACTTCTTTTTGAACTCTCACCATATTAGAAGCTCAATGGAGACTGATGGATTAAAATGGTCTGAAGACTCTTCCAGAAATATTTCGATGAAACAAGACTACAATAAGTTGATCTCTCATATTAATAAACCTTTATGGTCTATGGAAAGAGTTTGGATCCCTTGGGGTCTCCCAAAAGCTAAATAACTAAGTTGTTTGTTAAGAAGAAAAAATCTTTTTTTTTTTGACATACTCCAAAGGATTGGTTTTTAGGGGTCCTCATAGTGTGTCCTTTGTAAAGATAATTATAAAACCTTGAATCACATCTTCCTTCATTGTTCCTTTTCCTGGAGAATTTGGTCTTGGTTCTTTAAGAAAATGAACAAACTTTGGGTAGCAATCAATTCTATTTAGGTACTTTTGATTAACTGGACAAAAGAATAAGGGGATCAAGTTAAAAGTATTTGGGCATTGGCCCCATCACTGATCATACATAGTTTATGGAAAGAAAGAAATAATAGATTCTTCAAGAACCTATTCAACTCTGAAGATTTCCTCACTCTTAAAATCAAGGCGCTCCCACAAGAGGTCTTTAGGGCTAAAGTCTCGCCTCCTAACAATAAAATCATTGGAGAAGATCATCATATTCTCTTAAAATGGAAATTATTATTAAAAAAAAAATCCTCCATCCCCAAATTAACAAAAGGTTATTGGCATATTGGAAGTCTCTGAATGAAAATTATGTTAAGTTAAATTTTGATGGGGCATCCAAAGGTAACCCAGGGCTTTTGGGTGGAGGAGGAATCTTTAGAGATTATTTGGGATAAGTGCTTTCATGTTTTGTCTTCCAATAATTCGACTGATGCTCTAGCTCTTCTCAATGTTTGAGAACCATTATTGATTCTAATTTTAGGGAATTATTTATGGAAGGTGATTATCTCTTGATTATCAATGTTGTTAAAATGAGAAGATATGATCGGTGGCAACACAATTCAATCATTCAATATATCTTCCATGTCATTCTTTTTTTTATGACATTTCTTTCTCCCACAACTATCATGAGGCAAACTCTCAAGCAAATTTCTTGGCTAATTTTGGAGTTCTTCAGCGTCCTCTTAATGAAGATTGACATTGTGATGCCCCCCTTCCCTATAAAAAATGCAAATAATTAATTTGAAAAGAGTTGACCCATTGACAAGTTCCCTTTTGTTCAAGTTGTCATCAAGGGATTTAGGAGTATAAGTTTTGGAGTGTGTATTGTAGTCTCGGTGCTTGAAGGACATTTTGGTGACTAATGACCAAGGCTTCTGGTGTTGGTGTCTTCATGCTTCACATGAGTGGTTCCATGGTGGTGCTTCCCTCTAACAATCTTGGATTGATCTGGGATGTGTAACTTCTGGAATTCAGTGCTTTGGTCTTCTCTCTTGTATCTGGCTTGTTGGCTTTGTGGTTACTTGACTTTCTATCTATCTCCATTTATTCTCCTAAAGGCTTTTTTTTAACTCTCTTGGTTTGATCTGCTAGCCACATTCTTTTGTACCAGGGGTAAGGAACCATTTTCTCTTATTATTATCTATCAAAAACATCACATAGATAAAGATGTGTGACTCTTTCTGATATTTCCTAAATTTCTAATTTGATTAATGGTATAACACATCTCATTACTTACCGAGAGGGCCCAAATTGATGGTCGATCATACTCATCATGAATTATTTTGATAGCAGTTATTAATTCAACATTGTGGTTCAATTCAAATATAATTTATAATAGAAAGAAAAAATATTATGTATATAATATTTATTTATCTGTTATAATTTTCTATAATGTGTGACGGTCTCTTAAAAAATTGATTATATTTTACAACTAAAAAACATAAAATACAACCACACAACCATCAAATTTAAGCCTTGTTATGCTATCGAGAGACATGGTATTATTGTTTTCACTAAAATCAATTAATCTGCTAAAAATTTTGTGCCTTTTTTTCAAAGTAAATGTTTAAATTAATATTTTCTTAATAGAAACATTAAAAAATAAATTTTTTATTAGGGATAAATTATTAATGTGACTTTATTCCTCATTAATCAATGTATTTTCAATTAATTAAAATATAAAATTTAAGAGAAATCAATCAATGGACATGAATAAAGGAAAACTATAAAATATAAGCTTTTTTTGTTGGAGCTAGCAATAATGGCTCATGAGTCATACGACCATATTTACATTTTTTAATCATAAAATATGATAATTTTTATTCATAGATCATATTAATATGCAAGGTGAAATTTTGATTAGATTGTAATTTTTTCTAAAGAAATATTGTAAATACATAGATTATTTTTAATATTTTTTTATTTTACTATTAATTATACTAACATTTGAAGGGAATGTGTTTTAATACATAAATGCCATCATCAAATTTCACAATAGGGATAACCAATCGTCAAATTTAATTCTTATATTTATCTATTTAGGGACAGAAATGAAATTACATTTCTTCAAATCAATGACACCTCTGTCAATTTATCAATTATATATTTTCATATATTTTACATACCTATTAATAACAATATAATCGGTACTCATATCACAATGTGACCCTTATTATTATTATCATCTTTTAAAATATAATTTTATTAATCATATTATTTGTATTTTATAATATAATTCTATTATTATTTGTTTACTATATGTGGATGTGGCTTTAATGAACAAAAACTTATTATTTATTTTTAAATTAATTATAAAATGGGATTTTAACTTCACTTAAGGTGAGAGATCGTAAATCCAACCATGTATTCTAATCTTATTGGGTCAATGGCCCCACATCTACTTATCTCACACTTGTTTATAAAACATTTAGGGTTTATAACATATTGACATGTTACAATATGTTAAAAGGATAGTTTTCTCCAACAATTATGAAAATAAGGAAATTCAAAATCTTTACTTGGTGTTTTAAAAGGGTCTTAAGGTTCGTATATTATTAAATTTATTTTAAAATTTAGTTAAAAGGATTGCGATCAATTGATACAAATGATAAGTTATAATTATTTTCATCAAATAATAATCAGTAATATTTTATAATTAATAAAATAATATTTGTGAAATTGTATATTTAATAATAATTTATTTTTTAATATTTTTTATAATATAAATTTAATTTTTAAATAATTAATTATTTTATCTTATTTAAATAATAATTTGATTTTATTGTTATAAATATGTGTCACAAATAATCTACATGTTATTAATTTAAAACAGATTAACAATGTTTATTTTCATTTTATGAGGACATTAAGAATTAATAATTGCATTCAATAAAAAATGGAATAAAGTCTGAATAAAGTCTGGTTGTTAACAAACAAGGACTTTTAGAATTAAAATTTCTAATTAACTTAAAATATAAAACTATACATGTTAAATAATGTTTGTATGTGTCATGTTCACATGATTTGTTGTGAAGTCTATTTTAAGTAAATATGTTATTAAAGCATGATTTAATATGTAAAAGCATTATGTAATACAAGTTTAATGTTGGTAGTTATCTTCATATGTGTGAGAAGAGTTAGATGTACTTTGAGGAATGATCCCGCATTTCACTCTACTAATAATAATCTCTCATTCACCTCTTATTTTATTATATAAGGAGCTTTTGTGTCCTTGTTTGGAAATAATTTTTTTAGGAACTTATCCTAGGCTAGTGGAGATATAGTCTCTCATGATCTTATTTTGGTGCAACCATTACTAGTTGCACATGTATATTGTATATTCCATTTAGTGTAATACAATGCACTTTATTGATGAATCTCTTCTTATTGTCTAAATACATTATGTGCATGGTGTTTATGCTAAAGTTCTTAGGCCTACTCTTTTTTGACATGGTTTTAGTGATAGGAGTTGTGTTCCCCAATATAGAATTCAATCTCCTTTCTTCTATGGTATCAAAGCTTTTCTTTATAGATAACTTGTAGATTTCCATAATCTTCAGCAAACTCGACATTAGTACATAACTTATTTAGTCTCTCTACAGTTTTTTGAGCCAACCCTTTTGGGGGTTGGTATTTTTTTTGTGCCACTCTTTCTATGGTTTTCAAAATCATTTTCACTCCCAGATTTGTACTCAAGTTAACTTGGGGTTTTTAAAACACACTGAGTATGTATTTTTTTGTGCTAGATAATTTTTGTACCAACACTTCTAGGTTTTTCAAAACATTTTTCATTTCCAAGTCTCTACTCGAGCCAACCTTTATAGGGTTTTCAAAAATTATATTGGGTATTACTTTGTTCATTGCTATTTTCTTCAATTTTAGGGTCATTTGCATGGAAGAAGTTTGATTATATGAGAATTCATTCACATGCATCATCTCTTATTTGTTCAAATCTAGTTTCTTCATTCGTTGGATTCTTGTGTTAGTTGTAGATCTACATATGGAGGAGTTTTGTTAAAGGGATTTACTAATAAAATTACATTGTATTTCACTAAATGGAAATGTACATGTACAACTAGTAGTGGTTACACTAAAATGAGATCCTTAGAGATTACATTTTCACTAGCTCAAGATAAACTCTTCTAAGATCTATTTCCATACAAGGTCGCAAAGGCTCCTTATATAATAAAAGTAAGAGGTGAGTGGGAAATTAATATTAGTAGAGTGAAAGGTGGAATCACCCTCCCAAGTGCACCTAACCTTTCTCACAAATGTGAGAATAACTACCAACATGAAATGTGCATTAATTTTTTTTTGCACATATTAAATCACATCTTGGTAATACCTTGACATAAACTAGATTTCATAATAAGTGTGAACATGACACACACCAACACCTCCCATGAAGATAAACTTAGTTAATATGGTAGAAGAGGGTAAGTCTTAAGCTTATAAGTATGGAACCTGACAACTAGGTTTGATGAGGTACCCATATACAAAGAAAGAGATGAATAATAAATCTTGTTATAAATGACTGTTGAATTTGTTGAATCCTCCAACAGAATGAAGAAAGAATCTGATAATTAGATTCCATGAATTTAGGTATGCAAATAAGAGCGACTATAACTATGTGTTCCATCTGAAAGAAACACATGGTGAAAACTAAAGAGCCGACTTAAAAATTATTTTAAAATTTGAAAACACCAAAAGGGTTGGTTCAAGTATAGATTTGACAATGAAAATGATATTGAAAACCCTAGAAGGGTTGACACAAAAAATATCTAGCATGAAAAAATAACCAAACTCTATTCCTTGAATAGGGAACTTACAAGCTTATTATATGTTAATAAGTACCAACTGTAATTAGAGGTTTAAACTGGGCCTCAAAAACTTCTTTTGTGAGTTTTAAGTGTAATGTCCACAAAATCAACTGATAGTGTCAACTAAGGGTGTTGACACGCTGGTAGAGATTTGACTTGTTCAAAGTTATGATCCATGAAGAATTCCATGCTTCAAAAAATTATCCAAACTCTTAACTATTACATGCTTATATTTGATTGTTTCTCCTCTTTGACATTTTTTGTTTTCATGGTTAAAATTTTGTCATCTGTAGGCAAACTCAAATTCATTTTCTACTGTGGTTACATACACTAATGATTGTTTTGATTGAGACACTTGTAAAATGATGCTTTTTTATTTGATAGGGTGAATAATCACAGGGTTTGAAGATCCCATAATTTATACAAATGAGAGAAAGATATTACATTCATGTTTAAGTGGGGTGCCTCTTTCAATGACAATGAAGGAGGTCAAACAACCACAAAAACAACAAGCCAAAAAATCGAGGCTAAGCACAGTTGTACAATAGAGTCAACCTAAAACAAATAAACTTGTTACTACCAAGGACACTTCTGCAAAATTTATGCCAATTTTTTGCATGTCCTCCACAAAACAGAGCCCAACTACGTTGAAGGTCAACCCAGATTTCTTTGTTTCTTAGGCCCCCGGATCGGAAGGTCATATTGGAACACTTGGCCTCTGATCTTCTGCAATTTTTCTTTTTCTAAACTTTGGTCCATTAAGCATCGTAAAATAATGCTTAATTAATTCAATTTTTTTTTAAACATTGTCAATGGAATGGGAACTTGGGATAACATTGTACTTTAAATAATGCTTAATTAATTCAAGTTTTTCTTAAACATTGTTGATAATATTGTACTTTTGGTGAACATGGGAAGACCACTATATTAGATGAATTTGATGTAGATAGGTTGGATTATTTATTGTTTCTTTATGAAAATGATATCAGAACAAGTGTTATTCTAATACAAATAGTCATTCTGAATATATCTGATTTTTATATCAAAATAAAATATTAAACCATGATATTAAGTATCTCAAAAGATTTATACCTTGATGAATATCCAATCATCATCTTCACTCAAATGAATTACAACCTTTTTAATGCCTTAATATCTTTTTTATTCCATATTTGATATCAAAAAAGCACTCCATCCACCGACCTAGTATACGAGAAGCGGTTTCCATAGCTATTAGCAATAACGATTCCCGCATTCTCTTATCCCCTCGCGCTGGATGTGAGGCCATCTACCCGATTTTGGATAGATTTAACACGTGTGAATCGATTACGTGCCCCCGTTTTACTCAGACATGACTGAGAGAGACCTCTCCGTTTAGATGCCAAAAACTTTAGGTTTTGATTGTTGGATTTTTTATTCTTCTATTTTTCTTGGGTTTGACTGTGAGCGGGACTCAAGTGTGGGGATTTGCGATGTATGGGAAAAGTTAGCTTTATCTAATTTAAGGATAAATATTATAATTTGGAGTCAACATCACGTCGGTAAGGAATTTCATACCATTTTATCCCCGCCGATTTGAGGGACGAACAACTTTTTATCCCGCCGATTTCACAGAAGGAGGAGGTGGAGTCCGTATTTTCTTGAATCTTCTTGGGGTTTTTGTCATGCAGTAGCTCTTCTTTTAGCAGAAATGGGGTTGCTTTTAGAACGAGGCACCGAATTCTTTGCTTCCATTTTCAAACCTAACAAATAATAAACAACAATTCTCATAACAGCGGATTGAGAGCGGATCAAACAGCCGGGCTTTGGAAAGAGAGGACAAGAACAGGGCAAAGCGCAGAGCAGAGAGAGGATCGCACCCAGCCGGCTGGGCCGTCTCGAACTCAAATCCGCGACGGACGCGAGGAAATGATCAGGTCACTTTTCATGGCAAATCGGGTCCAGGAGTCAGGTAGGGTTTTTATTTTGGACCGTTGATCTTTGATTGGAGATATGTGAGCATGATGGTTCCAAAAGGCATAGAGGGCCCGCTTTTTTGAATTATGTTGAACTAAATGTTTTAAACTTTCAGTTGTTGTTGACCTTCAACAAATTGATGGAAGGAGGGAGGAATTTGAATTAGTGGTAGTTCTCTTTTCCTTTTTCATCTTTGTGAGATGGGGCTAGCCTTATTTTTAAGGTACTTTTCTTTAACAAGTTTTAGAGATGGGTGATTCGTGTTCAGAGGAGCATGTCATTATTGCAAGTGATTTTGTTAAGGTCTTTTTTCATCTTCGAGCTTTTAATCTCTTGGTGTGAATTGGACGGTGGTGGAAGAAGTGTTGAGGTTGAAGGAATTTTTGTCCTTAGGGGTAATCCATTTCAGAGCTTTTCGAATTTTCTTCATATTTTATGGTGGCTTGGCTATTATAGGTTTTGATTTGTTTGGTTGTAAGTGCACATGTAAGAGGCTCCCTTACCATGACTTCAAGTTTTAGTGGTTTGCATGAATAGTCCCTAAGGGATGGATAAGATAATTTTTGTTATGGAGAAGGCAGTCTTAGTTATGGAAAAAATGGTCATACAATTTTTTTTTCAAAATTGGCTTGATGCAACAAATCCGTGAGAACAAGGATATATAGGTGACAATCTAGACCTTAATTGAAGGATTGATCCAAGATCATGACCAAGAAAGTCCAAGTAGATATTGTACAAAAAAATATTATATCCTCTCATTCCAATATAAAATCTCACAAGACTTCTCAACGCCATTAAGTCAATTGCTCAGCAGAGAGGATTAAAGTACGGACTTGTTTGAAAGCAAATCTGAACATACCTACCATTATGTCATGTCCCCTTTTCAGTTGACATCTTCAGAGTTGATGGTTAGCCTATTATGCGACCCTCGTAGACTGATAGGATGGATAGAGGGTCTTGAGGGAGCTTGGCTTGGCTTTGACTAGCAACATTTGTCCAGTTGGCTTATCATTCGGGTCTTTCAGACACGTTTGCCTGAGCTCCTATTATATAGGGATTTTTGGCACTCAGCGGAGTATCATTGTTATGGCATGATCATGTGCGGAATCACTCCTTTGTTCACCAGCTTCAGACGGTTCGAGAATCGGACATGTATTGAGGGAGATATTAATATTTGATTCATTTAATTAAATATTAATTATTTAGCATATTTTAATTATGAAACCTTAATTCTTAATTATGAAACCCTAATTAGGGCAAGTGCACCTTTTAGAGGATATAAGGGTTTCTCATTGGAGGGAGTGCCATAATATTATGATTATTGATTATTGATATTGAAGACAAATTTTGCTAAGTTTTTTTCTGAGAACACTGAGCCAAGGGTTCCAGTATTCCATTTGCATTGGAGAACGTCCACTCTTCAATGTGTGCGATTCAGAAGTTGTGAGATATCAGCCGATCTATTGCCAGATTGAGAGATAACTTCATACAGAAGTTATCACAGAGATTTACAAGTATTTATTTCATTAGGTTTTGTTTGAGAAATTATCCAGATAAAGATTTTCGGTATTAGCACCATATTTCTTCAGATCAGGTGTCCAGCATACAGGGTGCACTATATTCTATTTGCTTCGGTACGGAATTCATACAGATCCGTGCAAATCCGTACGCATCTGCAGCAAGCCGCAGAGAGCCAGCAGGGAGTGCAGAGACCGACATCGACAGCACAGAGACCGACATCGACAGCACAGAGACCGACATCGGTCGACTCAGAAACCGACGTCGGCAGGGAAACCGACATTAGTAGAGAGGACCGACTGACAGAGACTGACGTCGGCAGTGTATCGACCGACGACGGCAGAATAATCGACGTCGGTGACTGTGTTTTTTTGACACAGCAACCCGAGCTGTTCCAAATTTAGGGTTAATTTCTGATTTGCAGAAAGATCAGGGTTTTTTAAGACAATATTTATATTATTTTATTGCATGACAGAGATTCACTATTGTAATCATTTGAAGCGAACAATAAGATATTAGATTAGCCAGTTACAAGCTTTACTGCTTCAATATTTATTCATTTGAATTTATACATCGCATATTTATTCATACAAAAACACCAAAAAAATCAGAATACACAAAAACAGTAAAAAAAATATTCAGTTCCAGAATTCAGGGAAAACAGGTGTTTCTACAGTGGTATAAGAGCTTTTTTCTTGCCATCCTGTTGGGTAGATTGGACATTGAATCAGCTAGTTAATCATGGTTACTTCAAGGGCTCAGAAACAGTGGGACAAGGATATGGAGATGCTTAAACAAAGTTTGAACAAGTTGGTTGAAAACCAGAAGAGGATGAATGAATGGCTTTCACACCCTACAACCGAAGACAAATTAGTACGGTATATGACATCCGTTTTTAAAGGGTCCACATCACAAAACAAGAAGGAAGAGGAGGTTGACCGGCTTTCTCATGAGCTGAAGGATACTCAAAATTCCTTGGTGTGTACTCAGTTGGCTCTCCAGGATTCTGAGAGACATGTGGACGAGCTTTGTCTTGAGGTGAGTTCAGTTCAGGAGTTAGCGTTTTTTACAGTCAGGTCACATGTTGATGATGATATGAGTATGTCTAGCATTCACACTTCGGATTCAGAGATTGTAGAAGATCCCCGGTTCTGATTATTGTAGATGACACCCAGGAGAATGTAGTGGACATTTTTGAGGACTTAGTTTCCTCAGCAGTTTCTTTCGGTACGGAGGAATTGGACAGCGATGCTACAGTTTTTGATACTCTGTATGTTGATATGAGCTTTGGAGTTGATTTGCAGAGTATGGATGGCAGTACTTCAGAGATCAGTTGTGATGTTGGTGAGCCAGTAATTGGTTTGGTTCCTATTTGTGATACTACTCTTTTGGAGGTGTTTTTGGAGGTAGTAGTTGGTTCGGGCTTGGTTAGTGATCAGTTGCAGTTAGTTTCTTCTAGATTGCAGTCTGAGCCACGGATTGAGAGTGGCGCATTTTATCGACATTACACTATAAGTGCTTGTCATCAGTTATGGGATGGTTTGACGCCATGGGATGAGAGTTGTGATAGACATGGCATGGTGATAGGTGCTGGAGTTGACAGTTTGTCAGTGCATGACTTAGAGCAGGAGTTGATGGCAAGATTGCTATCTAGCATGTGATGTCTCTTCATTATCAGCGATGCATAGGAGTTTCGGTGATGGTGAGCCAGTAGCGGAGTTTGGGGGTTCCTATCGGCATTATACGATGGGGTATGCTCATTATTTTTCTTTTGACCCAGAGACCGAAGATTTGATTTCACGCAGGTGTAGATCATCACCCGTTTCTTACCATCCATTATGGGATGGATTGGCACCATCTTTTGCAGATGGAATTGGCAGTTGCAAGTTACACATACTTCAGTATCGACACACCCAGGACAGTTTATCAGAGATTGGATTTGGTGACATGAGGGATATTACACAACCTTTTCCTTGGGATCCAGGTGGATCGAGTGGTTTATTGTTCTGCGATTGCTTGGGGACAAGCAATTTCAGGAGGGGCGGATTGTCATGTCCCCTTTTCAGTTGACATCTTCAGAGTTGATGGTTAGCCTATTATGCGACCCTCGTAGGCTGATAGGATGGATAGAGGGTCTTGAAGGAGCTTGGCTTGGCTTTGACTAGCAGCATTTGTCCAATTGGCTTATCATTCGGGTTCTTTCGAACACGTTTGCTTGAGCTCCTATTATATAGGGATTTTTGGCACTCAACGGAGCATCCCTGTTATGGCATGATCATGTGCGGAATCACTCTTTTGTTCACCAGCTTCAGACGGTTCGAGAATCGGACATGTATTGAGGGAGATATTAATATTTGATTCAATTAATTAAATATTAATTATTTAGCATATTTTAATTATGAAACCCTAATTTTTAATTATGAAACCCTAATTAGGGCAAGTGCACCTTTTAGAGGATATAAGGGTTTCTCATTGGAGGGAGTGCCATAATATTATGATTATTGATATTGAAGACAAATTTTGCTAAGTTTTTTTCTGAGAAGATTGAGGCAAGGGTCACAGTATTCCATTTGCATTGGAGAATGTCCACTCTTCAGTGTGTGCGATTCAGAGGTTGTGAGATATCAACCGATCCATTGCCAGTTTGAGATATAACTTCATACAGAAGTTATCACAGAGGTTTACAGGTATTTATTTCATTAGGTTTTGTTTGAAAAATTATCTAGATAAATATTTTTCGTATTAGTGCCATATTTCTTCAGATCAGGTGTCCAGCATACATCCGCACTATATTCTATTTGCTTCGGTACGAAATTCATACAGATCCGTGCAAATCCGTACGCATCTGCAACAAGCCGCAAAGAGCAAGCAGGAAGTGTAGAGACCGACATCGGCAACACAGAGACCGACATCGGCCGACTCAGAAACTGACATCGGTAGGGAAACCGACATCAACAGAGAGGACCGACCGACAGAGACTGACGTCGGCAGTATATCGACCGACGACGACAGAATAACCGACGTCGACGACTGTGTTTTTTTGACACATCAACCTGAGCCGTTCCAGATCTAGGGTTAATTTTCGATTTGCAAAAAGGACAGGTTTTTTAAGACAATATTTATATTATTTTATTGCATGACAGAGATTCACTATTGTAATCATTTGAAGCGAACAATAAGATATTAGATTAGCCAGTTACAAGCTTTACTGCTTCAATATTTATTCATTTGAATTTATACATCACATTTTTATTCATACAAAAACACCAAAAAAATCAGAATACACGAAAATAATTCAAAACATACAGTTTCACAGTTCAGGGGAAATAGGAGTTTCTACAGTGGTATCAGAGCTTTTGTCCTGCCATCCTGTTGGGTAGATTGGACATTGAATCAACTAGTTAATCATGGTTACTTCAAGGGCTCAGAAACAGTGGGACAAGGATATGGAGATGCTTAAACAAAGTTTGAACAAGTTGGTTGAAAACCAGAAGATGATGAATGAATGGCTTTCACACCCTACAACCGAAGACAAATTAGTACGGTATATGACATCCGTTTTTAAAGGGTCCACATCACAAAACAAGAAGGAAGAGGAGGTTGACCGGCTTTCTCATGAGTTGAAGGATACTCGAAATTCTTTGGTGTATACTCAGTTGGCTCTCCAAGATTCTGAGAGACATGTGGAGGAGCTTTGTCTTGAGGTGAGTTCAGTTCAGGAGTTAGCGCATGTGGCAGGGACTCAGCGTTCTTTTACAGTCAGGTCACGTGTTGATGATGATATGAGTATGTCTAGCATTCACACTCCAGATTCAGAGATTGTAGAAGAGTCTCAGGTTCTGATTATTATAGATGACACCCAAGAGAATGTAGTGGACAGTTTTGAGGACTTAGTTTCCTCGACAGTTTCTTTCGATATGGAGGAGTTGGACAGCGATGCTATAGTTTTTGATACTCTGTATGTTGATATGAGCTTTGGAGTTGATTTGCAGAGTATGGATGGTAGTACTTCAGATATCAGTTGTGATGTTGGTGAGCCAGCAATTGGTTTGGTTCATGTTTGTGATACTACTCCTTTGGAGGTGTTTTCAGAGGTAGTAGTTGGTTCGGGCTTGGTTAGTGATCAGTTGCAGTTAGTTTCTTCTAGATTGCAGTCTGAGCCACGGATTGAGAGTGGCACATTTTATCGACATTACACTATAAGTGCTTGTCATCAGTTATGGGATGGTTTGACGCCATGGGATGAGAGTTGTGATAGACAGGGCATGGTGATAGGTGCTGGGGTTGACAGTTTGTCAGTGCATGACTTAGAGCAGGAGTTGATGGCAAGCAGATTTGGTTCGTGTTATTGCTATCTAGCATGTGATGTCTCTTCATTATCAGCGATGCATAGGAGTTTCGGTGATGGTGAACTAGTAGCGGAGTTTGGGGGTTCCTATCAGCATTATACGGTGGGGTATGCTCATTATTTTTCTTTTGACCTAGAGACCGAAGATTTGATTTCACGCAGGTGTAGATTAGCACCCGTTTCTTACCATCCATTATGGGATGGATTGGCACCATCTTTTGCAGATGGAATTGGCAGTTGCAAGTTACACAACGTGCAATATCGACACACCCAGGACAGTTTATCAGAGATTAGATTTGGTGACATGAGGGATATTACACAACCTTTTCCTTGGGATCCAGGTGGATCGAGTGGTTTATTGTTCTGCGATTGCTTGGGGACAAGCAATTTCAGGAGGGGCGGATTGTCATGTCCCCTTTTCAGTTGACATCTTCAGAGTTGATGGTTAGCCTATTATGCGAACCTTGTAGGCTGATAGGATGGATAGAGGGTCTTGAGGGAGCTTGGCTTGGCTTTGACTAGCAGCATTTGTCCAGTTGGCTTATCATTCGGGCTCTTTCGGACACGTTTGCCTGAGCTCTTATTATATAGGGATTTTTCACACTCAGCGGAGCATACCTGTTATGGCATGATCATGTGTGGAATCACTCCTTTATTCACCAGCTTCAGACGGTTCGAGAATCGGACATGTATTGAGGGAGATATTAATATTTGATTCATTTAATTAAATATTAATTATTTAGCATATTTTAATTATGAAACCTTAATTCTTAATTATGAAACCCTAATTAGGGCAAGTGCACCTTTTAGAGGATATAAGGGTTTCTCATTGGAGGGAGTGCCATAATATTATGATTATTGATTATTGATATTGAAGACAAATTTTGCTAAGTTTTTTTCTGAGAAGACTGAGCCAAGGGTTCCAGTATTTCATTTGCATTGGAGAATGTCTACTCTTCAGTGTGTGCGATTCAGAGCTTGTGAGATATCAGCCGATCTATTGCCAGTTTGAGAGATAACTTCATGCAGAAGTTATCACAGAGGTTTACAGGTATTTATTTCATTAGGTTTTGTTTGAGAAATTATCCAGATAAAGATTTTCCGTATTAGCGCCATATTTCTTCAGATCAGGTGTCCAGCATACAGGCCGCACTATATTCTATTTGCTTCGGTACGAAATCCATACAGATCCGTGCAAATCTGTACGCATCTACAACAAGCCGCAGAGAGCCGGCAGAAAGTGCAGAGACCGACATCGGCAGCACAGAGACCGACATCGGCCGACTCAGAAATCGACGTCGACAGGGAAACCGACATCGGCAGAGAGGATCGATCGACAGAGACCGACGTCGGTAGTATATCGACCGACGACGACAGAATAACCGACGTCGGTGACTATGCTTTTTTGACACAGCAACCCGAGCCGTTCCAGATCTAGGGTTAATTTCCGATTTGCAGAAAGATCAGGTTTTTTTAAGACAATATTTATATTATTTTATTGCATGATAGAGATTCACTATTGTAATCATTTGAAGCGAACAATAAGATATTAGATTAGCCAGTTACAAGCTTTACTTCTTCAATATTTATTCATTTGAATTTATACATCGCATCTTTATTCATACAAAAACACCAAAAAAATCAAAATACACAAAAATAGTAAAAGAAATATTCAGTTCCAGAATTCAGGGGAAACAGGGGTTTCTACACATTACCCTGGATCCACAAATTGTGGACAAAGAAGCTTCAATCTTGGAATCAAGGTCTTTTGTTAGGAAATTCAATGGTATCTGGGTATCACTTAAGGAACTGATTAACTAGGCTTTTACAACTTGGAAAGTGGATCTTCCCTTTTCTTTCTCTTACCTCCCAAAAGATTTATTTGTTACATTCTCCAGTAAATAAGATAAAGACAAAATATTTTAGGGAGGCCCTTGGTTCTTAAAAAATGTTAGTCTTTGTATTTTTTATTGGAAAAGGGGTCTTGATGTTTCAAAGTTGGATCTTCAAAGAACACCAGTCTAGATCATACTTTTTGGTATACCCTTTAGAATTTTGGAATGGTTATGCCCTGCATTGTATTACATTTGAAATTGGACCCTTGCTTGACATTGATCCAACAATGTTGAATAGATCTGAATGACCTTGTGGTAGATTGTACGTCATTCTTAACTCAAACAATCCTCTGGTCAAAGAGATTAAACTTGTATTTGGTGATCATACTTGGGTCCAACAAGTTGATTACAAGAAGCTTCTCTTCAGGGGCAATGGTTGCCATGGATAGGGTCATTTATGGGAAAATTGCCCCCTCTTGGAAAAGCTCCACAATTCTTCTACTTCCCCATGTCCACCCCGTCCCCGACCCCCGAACCCCCCCCCCCCTCTCCACCTCCCCAAACCCAATCATCCCCTACCCCACCCCCCTTTAAAATCGTTCTTTTAAACTGGTTCATAAATTTAGTTTCATCCCACTTCGTCTGTTAAGGTTCTGGTTGAGGTTGATCTTCTCAACCCTAAGCTTACTATGGATATTCGTCTTTCCCTAGGATATGTTGTTAACCCTATCCAGTTTTCCTCCCCTTCTCCTCCTCTTTTTGTGGTCAAGACCACTCTCGTCCCTCTCCCTCATCCTTCTTATGATCCCCCCCTCTTAGTTGTTTGGTAAACCCCTTGGGTTCTCCAATTCAAATTCTAACTCTAATTGCATCTTTGATAATTTTGTGGCAGAAATTAAAAGATTGGGGGATATAGTTTTTAACTCATAAAGGGATTCAACTTCATTTGTCTCCTCACTAGAAAAACTCCAAACGTGGGTAAAGGAAGAGGTAAAGGTTCAACTTCAATGCATGAGGGATCGAAACAAATAGTCTCTAAGGTCCTCTTTACAAGTTTTGATTCTAAAGGAGAGAAAAACATAAAACAATGAAAGAGAAAGAGACCTTCCATTGAGCAATGAAGATCTTCCCTTGGAATGTTAGGGGGATGGGATCCCCTAACAAATGAAGTTTGCTTAAACACTAACTTCAAATCTAAATCATAAATTTAGTTTTCACCCTAGAAACTAAACTACCTGAAGTAGTGTGTATTAATAAGTATTCCAAATTCGCTAAACTCTTTGCCTCATTTTCTGTTGGAGCTAAGGGTTAATTAGGTGGTATGTGTCCATTGCAAGAAATCTTCAGTTACTTGCTCAATTGTGGACTCTAGGAAATATTGGATCTACCTTAAGATCTCAGGGCTCAAAGAGAATGTCTAATTTCATCTTTAGTGTGTATACTCCTTCAAGATCAGTTGCTAAACAATTATTGTGGAAGGAAATTTCAATGATCTTGAACTCTTTTTAAGATGAACAAATTATGTTGGCTATTTAATTCTATTGTATCTTGAGAAACCATGAAAAAAAGGTGGGATTCAAATAAATACTCAATCCCAATTAAACTTCATCAAACTCGTCATTGAAACAAATCTTTGGGACATTAAGCCTAAATATGGATCCTTTACTTGGACTAACATAAGGGATGGTTTTGGAGACATTGTTGAATGAATTGATAGATTCTTGGTCTTTAATCATTATCTAAACCAAAATTGGATCCTTCACTCAGGTATTTTAAAAGTCTCAGGGTTTAACCATTTTCTAATTTCTCTCACTATCAAAAGAGACAAATCTTCGTATAACACACTTTTCATATTTGAACTGATGTGGCTAAAGGATCCAAATCTGATGGACCTTATGAAAAACGGGTGGAAGGAACCAACCCCTAGTGCCAACACCAGGGTGTTTATTGTAGTTCACACGTTGAAATAAGTTAGACAACACCTCCGCAAATGGAACAAGGAAGTATTTGGGAACATCATTAGGAAAATCCCATAATTGAGTCTGATATTCAGAGCCTTCAAGACCAAGTGCAGAGGGTTGGTCATGACATAACCTCACTTCTTATGGAAAAAGAGCTAAGTGCAAAGTTGAACTCGGTTTTGGTAAAAGAGGATATTTTATGGGAACAAAAATATAGTGTTGGCTTAAGGAAGGACACTGAAACACTAAATTATTTCACAAATAAACCTTGGCTACTCGTAATCATAATAGGATCTCGAAACTACAAACTAGGAGCGGTCCTTATACTGAAGATTTGGATGTAATTATAAAAGATGACGTCCATTTTTTTGAAAACTTTCTTAAGGATCTCTCTCAAAATTTTGCTTTGAAGCAACATGAATTTGTGAATCTTATTCCAAGAATTATCAATTATAATCAGAATGTTGATTTAATAAGGCCTTTCACAGAAGAAGAAACCCAGACAGTGTTTTGGATTATGGTCAATGCCAAATCCCCATGTCCTAATGGGTTCCCTCCAATATTTTTAAACACTATTGGGAAATTGTAAAAGAGATATTCTCAAAGCTTCCAATGAATTCAGGTTCTTGAGAAAAATTCTAAAGGATTTTAATTGCACCTTTCTAGCTTTGACCCCTAAGAAAGCTAACACAAAATCTCTAGACAACCTTAGATCTATAGCCCTGTGCAACACCATCTAAAATATTATCTCAAAAGCCTTCAATAATCATCTCCAAATCCTCCTTCCTCTTCTTATTTTAGAACAAGGAGGTTTTGTCCAAAATAGGCAAATCTTAGATGGAATGGTTATTTTGCACAAGCTAATTCGCTCAGCTAAATTGAAGAAAGAAGTGACAATAATCATCAAAATTGGAATCATCAAAGTGTATGATAGGGTTAATTAGAGCTTTCTTTTCAAAATCCTTAGGAAATTTGGGTTCTCATAGCCCTGGTGTGATTGTATCAAGTCTTGTGTTTCTACTCCTATGTTTTATATTCTTGTAAACGGAGTCCCGACTAGATATTTAAATACTTTAAGAAGTCTCTATAAAAGAGATCCTATCTCTCCCTACCTCTTCATCATCATGACATAAGCCTTGGGTAGAGCCTTCTCAAAGGAAAAGTCATAAAATCTCATTAGCAACTTCAATATTACTAAGAATGTAAACTTTTCTCATGGTCAATTTGTAGATGATACAAGTCTAGGAAACTTTGCTTGCATTCGAGAAGTTAGAGTGTTGAATTAAATTTTAGATTAGTTTCAATGTGCCTCCGGTCAGGGGATGAACATTTTGAATCTAACATTTTCTTCGTCCACACTTCTCCCCACAGACAAATAAGGTAAAGAAAATTCTTGGATTTTTTTTAGGTTATCTACCTATCAAATACTTGGGGATCCCTCAATTTGATGGGTGGTCAAAAAATAAATAATAGAAAAACATGGCCACAATCTTCCAGAATCAACTAGCTTCTTGGAAAGGAAAATGGCTCTCTTGGGTAGGAAAAATTCAATTAATTTAATTTATTCTCCAAGCAATTCCAATCTACGTGATGTCAGTCTCAGAAGCTCCAGTTAGTGTCAAATCCAAATTAACTAACATTATGATTTTTTTTCTGTGGAATGGTCATTCTGAGACTAAGAAAAATTCTTTAATGAAATACGAAGATGTATGCTTGCCTAAATCAAAAGGTGGGGCTAGAATTAAAAAAATTCAAAAAGAATGTAACTCTGGGAGCAAAACTTACATGGAGAATCTATCAAAACAAAGACAATCCTTGAAGAATCTTGCTTTGAATAAAGTATTTTGATAACATAGATGATCCAACCCATATTTTTAGTAGAAAGCATTGGATGTATGGGTTTCACATTTGGAAACATAGAGTCCTTATCTCTAACTCCCTCTATTGGGATATTAAAAACAAAATATTTGTTAACTTCTGGAAGGATGCTTGGTTTAGTGTGGGCCCTCTCTACAATCATCCTTCCTTCAACAGTTTAGAAGAGTATTTTTAAAACCTATGGGGACCTCTAGTTTGTTTTGTACTTACTGGATTGAAACTCAAATTGTATGGGGCCCTCAAAGAAGATGGAAAAATCCAAGCTTTTCTACTGTCAACCATTCCTTTGATCTTCTAATTTATTTCAACTTCTTCTTGAACTCTCACCATATCAGAAGCTCTGTGTGGAGACTGATGGATTAAAATGGTTTGAAGATTCTTCCAGTAACATTTAGGTCAAACAAGACTACAATAAGTTGACCTCTCATATTAATACACTTTTATGGCCTGTGAAAAAAGTTTGGATCCCTAAGGATATCCCAAAAGCAAACATAAATAAGTTATCTGTTATGAATAAAAAATATTTTTTTGGATAGACTCCAAAGGATTGATTTTTAGGGGTCCTCAGTGCATCTTCTGTAAATATAATTATGAAACCCTGAATCACGTCTTCCTTCATTGTTCTTTTGCCTAGAGAAGTTGGTCTTGGTTCTTTAAGAAAATGATTAGACTTTAGGTAGCAACTGACTCTATTTAGGTAATTTTGATTAACTAGACAAAAGAAGGGGATGAATTTAAAAGTATTTGGGCAATGGCCCCATCACTAATCATATGGAGTTTATGAAAAGAAAGAAACAATAGGTTATTCAAGACCCTGTTCCTCTCTAAAGATTTCCTCACTCTTAAAATAAATGCGCTCCTACAAGCATTCTTTAAGGCTAAAGTGTTGCCTCTTAACAATAAAATCATTGGGGAAGATCATCATATTCGCCTAAAATGGAAGTTATTGAAAAAAAACTTCATCCTCCATCCCCAAATTAATAAAAGTTTATTGGCCTCTTGGAAGTCTATGAGCGAAAGTTATGTCAAGTTAAATTTTGATGGGGCATCCAACGGTAACCCAAGGCTTTTTGGTGGAGGAGGAATCTTTAGAGATTATTTGGGACAAGTACTTTCATGTTTTGTCCTCAACATTACATAGTCTTCAACAATTCAACTGAATTTCTAGCTCTTCTAAGAGGTTCGAGAACCGTTATTGATTCAAATTTTAGGGAATTATTCATGGAAGGTGATTATCTCTTGGTTATCAACATTGTTAAAATGAGAAGATCTGATTGATGGCAACACAATTCAATCATTCAATATATCCTCCATGTTATTCTTCTTTTTTATGACATTTCTTTCTCCTGCAACTATCATGAGACAAACTTTCAAGCAAATTTCTTGGCTGACTTTAGATGTCTTCACTTTCCTCCTAATGAAGATTGACATTGTGACGCCCCTCTCCCTGGGAAGAATACAATAATTAATTAGAAAATAGCTTACCCATTGACAAATTCCCTTTTGTTCAAGTTATCGTCGAGGAATTTAGTAGTATAGCTTTTGGAGTGTGTATTGTAGTCTTGGTGCTTGAAGGACATTTTGGTGACTAATGCAAGGCTTATGGTGTTGGTGTCTTCCAAATTCCCGTGAGTGGTTCCATCGTGGTGCTTCCCTCTAACACTCCTAGATTGATCTAGTATGTGTAGCTTTTGGAATTCAGTGCTTTAGTCTTCTCTCTTGTATTTGGATTGTTGGCTTTGTGGCTACTTGAATTTCTATCTGTGTCCATCTGTTCTCTAGGAGGCTTTTTTTTCTCTCTTGGTATGATTTGCTAGCCAAATCTTTTTGTACCAGGGGTAAGGGACCATTTTCCCTTATTATTGTTTAGCAAAAAAATCACGTAGGTAAGGATGTGTGACTCTTTTTGACATTTCCTAGATTTATAATTTGATAAATCACATCTCATTACTTGCTGAGAGGGCCTAAATTTGATGGTCAACCCTACTTGTCATGAACTATTTTGATAGCAATTATTAATTCAACATTACCTTTCAATATAAATATAATTTATAATAGGAGGAAATATTATGTATATAATATGTCTTTATTTGTTATAATTGTTAGGAATTTAGAACAACAAACATGCTCTGATCCACTCGTTAGGATCTTGCTCCTCAGAAAGAGCACAGTATGATTACCAAATATAAGCAATTGAATATGCGGAAATAACCAGAAACACAAGTAACTAGAATTCACCAATAGCACAGAATATGAGAGACAATACACTATCTTGTATTAACACTATACAGAAAAGAATACATCAAAGAGCCGCCACACTCTTTCACCTTACAGAGATTCGCCACACCTCAAGTGTACAGTAATTCTTCTCACACACACTCTCCTACACAAAAACGGTCCCAACAACCAACTCACACACAGAATTGGTGTTCACCTCACCAACCAGTCAGTAATAACCTTGCCGGTACACCAAGCACTCTATAGCACTTCAAGCTGATCTCTCATGAACCTACAACCTGCAATTCAAAGACCAAACTTACATGTAGATCCCCAATGAGCTTGCAACAACCTGCAACTCATAGATCTTACAACTAGAAGGAACTCTTCCTTTCTATCTCATGCCTTATACAATACATGCCAATGGGTCTATAAATAGATCCCTAACTCAAACAATAACTAAGACTCTTAATTTAGACAATTATCCTCGCAACCCAAGACTCTGGCTGGTCTTAACATGCAAACTCATCGTTCACTTAACTAACTGTCCGTGAAACGAACACTTCGGGAACACACAGGCGACCGACGCCGGTCCCTGCTAGTCTGGTTCTGCCGACTTCCTGCCGTCGCCGCCGGTTGCCTTCTGCACTGGAAACTGCCGACGTCGGTCCTGCTGCCGACGCCGGTTCCTGTAGAACTCAGCAACCATCTGTTCCTAGTTTGCAAAGGTTGAAGCTTTTAGTTCCACAACCTAATAATCTCCCACTTGGAGATAAACAGCTGCAACCTGTACCTGTACCTGTACACCGTCTAGTTTGTTTCCTTGGCTTTGTATCCCTCCTCAAGATCACTCTTGAAGACCAACCACCACAAAATCCGTGGTGCAAAATCTGTCATCCAAATTCCCTACCATATCCGCATCTACAACCATGTAGATAAAGAACTTGACCCTGCATAGCATGTGCACCTGCTGCTGGTCCAACTGAACTGCCCTTCAGTATTACTCTCTCGGATTGACTCCAAACTTGTGACAACTCCCACTGCTTGGGAAAACTCAGGTTTAGTACATACCATGCACTCAACCTCATTATGTGAATCAAGACACCTGTTCTATGAACTATCTAACCATCGGCGTGCTAACCGGCTTCACACAATCATCCTGAAACAAAGTCAACAAGACCTCCATGTCTCTAGAACACACTCATGCCAAAGAATCTTGCTGCTCCCAGATTCTCCATGACAAACACCTGAACTAGCTTTACCTTTAGTTCAGAAATACCTGTATATGTAACCCTGCAACAAGCACATCATACAGAAAATAGAATAGTGTAGCTAATACTATCCAACCTGGTAAAGAGAAACACAATGATCAAACCTCCATTGCCCTGCAGCTAAAACAAGATCATATACCCTGATCTTCCATCTCACGTATCCATTTCCGCTCTTCTTCATCCTCAACATCCATTCGTCTCTCAGTGCTTACTTCCAGCTGGCAACACTACCCAAAACACCTGTTTGGTTCTCCTCCAAGGAATCACATCCTCATCCATGCCAAGCTCCCACTGTTTCCTGGATCTACCTGTTCTGCTTCTTCAACAACTTCCTGGTCCTATGCCATAAGTGAGCAACAAGTAGTGTAAAGAAGGGAAATGACGAATTTAAGAACTTACTTACACCTTCAGTCCTCCAAATAGGCGCTTGAGACTCCATGACAACTAGCTGTCCACCCAAAATTCGTCTCAGTAACCGATGCCGGTCACATCTCAGTCTACAGCCGACCGATGTCGGTTCCCTGCGACTGCCTCCCTGCCGACGTCGGTTTCCCCTGGCCGACGCCGATCTCTTTTTGCCCCGAGTCACCGACGTCGGGCTGCACATAGCCGACGTCGGTCCCTGTCTGGACGCCGACGCCGGTTTTCCAGCCGACGTTGGTCTCTGTGTTTTTCTTGTGAGACCTGAATTTTTCCCGCGAGCTCTTTTTGGATCAAAACCTTGTCCAAATCACCCTTGCTCTGCTCAGAATTCCTCTGCACCTTATGCTGAACTCTGTCCGTCACTTTCTCCTTGAAAACCAAGGCTTTCCCGTTCTTGTCACTAACATCGGATTCCTCAAGAAACCTTACCTTCTTCTTCTGCATACAGGAACCACGATCCATGCCTTCCAAATCCGAAAGCATATTCTTTGACTCAAGAACCAGCATCTCCTTCTTATCTATGTGACCAAGCCTATCAAACCACATCTCTGAATCTACAGCTGAAGTAGATAACCCAGAAAGAGAATCAGTAAAACAAGTAGATAGATAAAGCGTACCTACTTTCTTACCTCTAGCTATAACAAGTGTACCCTTGGTAACCTTCCAAGAGTCCGCTGTGAGAGTTACTGTGCAACCCTCTTCACCCAAACTTCTAACAGAAATCAGATTCCGCTTCAGAACTGGGACATGCATGACCTCCTTTAACACCCATGTGTCACCTGTCTGCAATTTCAGCTTCACTTTGCCTTTGCCAACAATCTGACAAGACTTACCATCCCCTACACAAATTTCTCCAAAGTCTCCCTGGACATACTCATGAAAAAATTCTCTATGTGGAGATGCATGAAAAGAGGCACCAGAATCTAATACCCAAGATTCTACTTTATCCAAAGAACATACCAGAGCATCCTGTGCAACGTAGCCTGCAACATCTGCTTCTTCTCCATGTTCTTCATGATGATCTTCACCCGATCTGCAATCTCTCTTTAAGTGCCCTTGCTTTCCACATTTCCAGCAGGTTATTCTGCCATACCTGGACTTGGATCTTTTGCCTGTCTTCGACCTTGATCTCCCACGCTCTGTCTTCTCTCTTGGCCTTCCTCTTCCTTCAACACTCAAAGCATTTCCAGATAATTCACCTGTGCTTTTCCTGCGTATCTCTTCATTCAAGATTACACTCACAACATCATCCACTTTTAAGACTTTTGAAGGAGACACAGTATTAGAAACTGCCATTACCAAACCTTCCCAACTTTCAGGTAATGAACACAAGATTAAGAGAGCTCTAAGTTCATCATCAAATACAATATTCACTGAACTTAACTGGTTTACTAAACCATGGAAATCACTAAGATGGCTATGAATAGATCCACCTTCCAACATTTGCAAATTAAATAAACGCTTCATAAGAAATACCTTATTTGAAGCCGAGGGTTTTTCATACAAATTTGCCAAAGATTTCATCAACTCCACCGTTGTCTTACACTGTGATAAGCTGGAAATCACAGATGAATCAAGACTCAATCTAACAGATCCCAGAGCCTTCCGATCAAGAACCTCCCATTCTTCATCTTTCATATCCAAGGGTTTGCTAGCAACCCCACCCAACGGTAAGTACAAATCTTTCTAATACAGATAGTCCTCAATCTGCATCCTCCATAATTGGTAGTTCTTGCCATTAAACTTTTCCATTCGTAGTTGACTGTTTTCTGCCATTGCTCAACTCCCACTCAAACAGAAACCCTGTGAGTAACCTGTAATCAAAACACACTACCCAGATCTACACCAATCTGTTAGTATCCCAACCAAAAGCTCTGATACCACTTGCCAGTGGTATCAAGCTATGAGCTAAAAACCTTGCTCTGATACCACTTGTTGGTATCAAGCTCAAGAACCTACAACCAAGGCTCTGATACCACTTGTCGGGAATCTAGAACAACAAACATGCTCTGATCCACTCGTTAGGATCTTGCTCCTCAGAAAGAGCACAGTATGATTACCAAATATAAGCAATTGAATATGCGGAAATAACCAGAAACACAAGTAACTAGAATTCACCAATAGCACAGAATATGAGAGACAATACACTATCTTGTATTAACACTATACAGAAAAGAATACATCAAAGAGCTGCCACACTCTTTCACCTTACAGAGATTCGCCACACCTCAAGTGTACAGTAATTCTTCTCACACACACTCTCCTACACAAAAACGGTCCCAACAACCAACTCACACACAGAATTGGTGTTCACCTCACCAACCAGTCAGTAATAACCCTGCCGGTACACCAAGCACTCTATAGCACTTCAAGCTGATCTCTCATGAACCTGCAACCTGCAATTCAAAGACCAAACTTACATGTAGATCCCCAATGAGCTTGCAACAACCTGCAACTCATAGATCTTACAACTAGAAGGAACTCTTCCTTTCTATCTCATGCCTTATACAATACATGCCAATGGGTCTATAAATAGATCCCTAACTCAAACAATAACTAAGACTCTTAATTTAGACAATTATCCTCGCAACCCAAGACTCTGGCTGGTCTTAACATGCAAACTCATCGTTCACTTAACTAACTGTCCGTGAAACGAACACTTCGGGAACACACAGGCGACCGACGCCGGTCCCTGCTAGTCTGGTTCTGCCGACTTCCTGCCGTCGCCGCCGGTTGCCTTCTGCACTGGAAACTGCCGACGTCGGTCCTGCTGCCGACGCCGGTTCCTGTAGAACTCAGCAACCATCTGTTCCTAGTTTGCAAAGGTTGAAGCTTTTAGCTCCACAACCTAACAATAATTTTTTATAATTTGTGACGGTCTCTTAAAAAAATTGATTGTATTTTACAACTAAAAAACATAAATACAACCACACAACCATCAAATTTAGGCTCTACTACTGAGAGAAATGATATTATTGTTTTCACTAAAATCAATTAATCTACTTAAAATTTTGTGCAAATGTTTAAATCAATAATTTTTATAATAGAAAACATTAAAAAAATATTTTTTTTTAACTAGGGATAAATTTTTGATGTGACTATATTCCTTATTAATCAATGTATTTTCAATTAACTAAAATATAAAATTTAAGAGAAATCAATCAATGGACATGAATAAAGGAAAGCTATAAAATATAAGATTTCTTTGTTAGAGTCAGCGATAACGGCTCATGACCAACCCAATAGCTTGATCGTATGACCATATTTACATTTGTTAATCGTAAATATAATCATTTTTTTTAGATCGTATTAGATGTAAGGTGAAAATTTGAATATATTGTAACTGTTTTTTAAAGAAATATAATAAATATATAGATTATTTTTAATATTTTTTTCTTTTAGCATCGATTATAGTAACATTTGAAGGGAAATTGTTTAATATATAAATGCCATCATCAAATTTCACGATAGGGATGGTCAACTGTCAAATTTAGTCCCTGCATTTTTCTATTTTTGCAGTAGTCATGCACAGAGCGAAATTTTATTTCTTCAAGTCAATGACACCTTCGTCAATCCATCAATCACACATTTTTAAATATTTTTCATATCTACTAATAATAGTCGGTAATCATATCACAACACGATCCTTATTTTTTTTTGTTAAGTGACAGCATTTGACCGGTACATGGACCGATCTAGGACACAATCAAGGCCCAAGTCCCCATGTGATTTATTAACAAGTTTACAAGATATTACCAGATGTATACTAACTATTTCCAATAACAACCACCACTGACCTCGATAATAACCAATGGCCATTAATGGTCCAAAGAATGCAACTATTTCCAACGACCACCACCAACCTCGAAAATAACCAACCATTAATGACCTTGAGAGTACAACCAATGACCACAACTGGCCTCAGATCCCTTTCCCAAGATTTGAACCTGAGTGGGGCTTGAAACAACTAAACCACTTAACCAACTCACCCACATCTCATTGGCAACACAATCCTTATTATTATCAACATCTTTTAAAATATAATTTTATTAATCATATTAATTTAATTTATAATATAATTCTATTATGATTGGTTTATTGTATGTTATTTACATCTATTGTGTATTGAATTGTGGATGTGGCCTTACGGTTAAGTGTTAATTTAATTTAGATATTAATGTACATTACAGGGCATTTAAAGAAAAGTCAATGGATTATGGGACTAAAGAATATAATTGTAGTTATATAAAATGTCATTTTAATGCAATGAGTGTCACTTGAGACCACCCTATCCTTAGCTTCGCCCTAGACCTATTTTAGGGCCTCTTTTGATCCCTTTTCAGTGTATGTGTGCACTCAACCTTTGATTAGATATACCAAAAGCCATATTAAGCCATATTCTAGAAATTCATGACACTTTTTCACCTGTTTCATCCACTTTGACAATAGTGTGACCTTTGGGTCTATAACACACTACGTTATTGGAAAAGGGGCAACACTATCGACCCTCAACCTTCTTTACCCCTAACAAATATTTTTTCACTTCCCAAAGCATTTTAGGGTCGACTTAGACTCATTTCATGTCTCGATAAGCACCACAATACTATATAAAAACCACTCTCATTCAATTATCCCCGGGGATGGAAAATAGATACAACTCAAATGAACAAACTCGGAAACAGTTGTGCAAATCAAGGTCATTGATCCCTATTCTGCCCTACTTCTACATACACCTATCTACAATAGACTGGAGCTCAGATTACTTAGGTTTCCAATCTCAATACATACTCAAAGCATTCATACTAGTATTCACTAGCACTTAGATTGAGAGAATTACATTGGGCTTGATCCCCTTTTGAGGTATTGGTATGTAGGCAATGCTCAACACATGAGGTGTTGAGGTCACATCTATCCTATCATACTAACATCACTCTAATTCTACTTGTGTTCTTCAAAAACCCTAACAGGCACAGGGGTCTACAGTTTCACATTAAAATCAATTAAAATAGGGAACAAACAATGATTTAGGACTTGGTCACACAGACATAGGCTTCTCAGAATAAGGCGAACATCCTACTGGAAACTCATTTTTCCTTCTACTCATGGTCATTAGCATTGTACAAATGGACACTACACAATGTGTTATTAGCAAAAGGACCATGCTAATATTCGAAGGAGACTCTAAGACCTATTTTTCGTTGACGACACCTTGCATTATTCTTTTATCAGTTTTCAGCATGCCACTTATCCGTCTTAGTCATTTGTTCAGCTAAGGATCTCTTTTGTAATTCATTGCTATTTATAAACTAAGTAGACAAATAAATTATTGTATAAATTAGTTGCTTTTGATATTTCTATATTTATCCCCTAATTTATATACTCAACGCTTTATCTAGTCAGGGTTTTACATTCCATAATTCCCAAAATAGTTCAATCATTTGGTGAACTCGACTTACTTTGAACATATTTCTCAAAACCCTAGTGTACGAATAGGGTTTCTCTTCTTATTTTCAGAATTTGCTCAGTTTTCAGTCTTCGTCATGATCACTATGATGGAAGCCATTTTTTATTTTTTGGTACAAATTCTTATAGTTTGTCGTGCATGTATATTACCTGCCATTTGTAGAAAGATGCACATGTATGTCACTCTCATGGATCATGTTCGAACTCAATGCATTTTATACATTAGTCCACCTCATCTTGGGCCCCCATTTTATGGAGAGCATTGTTGCATGGCCTATTTTGACTTACCTCTGGTTACTACTCGATGACAAAGGGCTAAGATGATTCCTTTTGTTCCTCCTCCACCTAGCCCCGTTGACTGCATTCGCTCACATCCCACCTCTACTACTTGCCCTTGGAAAATACTAGATCTTGCGGTTTGATATGTTACTAGATGAAATCGAATGCCTCAGCGTATATAGGAACAACATAATCCCATAATCCCTCGTCCCCAACATAATACAACGGGGCCTAGGGATCAACACAAAGCATATGATATTGTTGATTAGTCAAAAAATACACTAACCAAGATCTCTATATTGTAATTACTTCAGCAATCAACCATTTTCAAAGACATTCTTTTTCAAACATTTAATCACACATATTTGCCTCATGATACAAAGCCGACTTATTTTGCATCTATCATGAACACTATAGAGGACATCAAGGATGTTATATCTTCTGGCAATGAGGATTTGCCCTCATAGATAGTTCTCAGTTAAAATCTACCACTTTTCATTTAGGTGCAAATTAAAACCACCATATTAAATGAGTTCTAATTGACAGTGGTTTAGGTCTTAACATATGCAACCTCACATTCTTACAAACTATGGGGGTTGATATAACATCCATTTAGAAGACATATAAGAACATTAGAGGTTTTGCTGACATTCCCCGACAGGTATTGGGTTCCATTACTTTGGGTATCATGGTTGGGCCAAAAACCCTATCCACACAATTTCAGGTGATGCTTAATCATTTGCATTAAAATTTATTACTTAGGAGACCTTGGATACATGCCATGGAGGCAATACCCTCTACCTTGCATTGATGCATAAAGTTTTCACATGATTGATACCTATACACTTATCTAGCTGATAGTCAACCATTTAAATATTGCAGAGTCATTGAGCCTACTACCTTGAGTATTTCTTTAGATGGGACATTTCATGCTCTCATAAAGTCCCTGTCTCACATGATTCTTATAGAATAGATGTATACATATGAGGTAGGTGAATATAGTACCACTATTCCTGCACCCATTTCATATCCTCCTACAACAGAGTTACCTTCACCCATGATGGAGAATGACCCTCCTACAACGTAGTCCTCCCTGCCCATGAAGAATGATGAGATCTTCACAACATAATTGCCAAATTACTTGTTAACTCTGAGGAAATATACATCAAAAACACAAACACAGATTCCCATACAACCACAAAGGATAATACAACACCCATTAACATTGATGATTATTTATGCGGATTGAGCTTCACATGAGTAGGCCCTGAAGAGTACATGGATGATTCGAAGGCACTCATACCTTTCCATACATAGGCATCACCACTAGTTCACGATATCCTAGATACAGGGCCTGATACTCACTTGAAGTTAGAGGCAACTTTTTCTATACACTCAGTACATATGGTTACATCTAAGGATATTGACCCAGTTATCCAGATTTAGGCAAGCTGTACATAGGACAAACCACAACTAATTTTAAAGATATTACTTGACAGAGGATTGATAGCATTACCCACTGTTTGCCATAGATCCATTAGTAGATTGTCACAACAGGGTGATAGACCGTTTTGTCTCTTTCACATGATTATCTGACATGATACAAATACATGTTCAACATTACAACAAAAATTGAATAAACTCAAAGCTAAGGTCACTGTCTAGATTACACAACCTGTACCTCCACCAGTATAGGCACCATGGCAGACTCTTCGTTGACCTAGACATTCGAGGAATGATCCATTGACTCTCAGGGCTTTCATGGAGGACCAATACATTCCTCATGTTGCTATAGATACAAATTTTGATCCTAACACTTGTATTTTGGCATTCTTACAACACATAAGGCACTAAGAGACGGAGCTACGACATGATATACATTGTGAGGACTCTTTAGGACATATCACACTACCAATTGCATGTGACCTTAAGGTGATCAATAAGTAATGGAAGATATGAATAAGAGTTTTTGACTGTCTTCCTTGAATAAGAAACTTACAAGCTTATTATATGTTAATAAGTACCAACTGTAATTAGAGGTCTATACTGGGCCTCAAAAACTTCTTTAGTAAGTACTAAGTGTAATGTCCATAACTAAGAAGTGTCAACTAAGGGTGTTGACAGGGCAATATAGATCTAACTTGTGCGAAGTTATGATCCGTGAAGAATTCTATGCCTCCCAAAATTATTTGAACTCTTAATTATTACATGCTTATATTTGATTGTTTCTCCTCTTTGACATTTTCTGTTTTCATGGTTAAAATTTTGTCATCTGTAGGCAAAATCAAACTCATTTTTATTGTGGTTACACACACTAATGACTCCTTTGATTGAAACACTTGTAAAATGATGCTTTTTTATTTGATAGTGTGAATAATCATGGGGTTTGAAGATTCTATAACTTAAACAAAGGAGAGAAAAATATTACATTCATGTTCAGGTGAGATGTCTCTTCTAGAAATAATGAAGGAGGCCAAACAACCACGAAAACAACAAGCCAAAAAACTAAGGCCAAAAAACAAACAAACTCGTTATTGCCAAGGACACTTCTGCAAAATTTACACCAATTTTTTGTACATCCTTCGCAAAATAGAACCCAACTACATTGAAGGTCAAACCAAATTTGTCTTTCTTAGGCCCCCTTGACCGAAGGGTCATACAAAAACATTGGGTTTCTGATCTTCTGCTATTTTTCTTTTTTTAAACTTTGTTCTATCAAGCATCGTAAAATCATAATTAATTAGCTCAAGTATTCTTTTAAACATTGTCAATGAAATAAGAATTTGGGATAACATTATACTTTTGGCGAACATAGAAAGGCCAATATGGTTGACAAGCTTAGTGTAGATAGAAGTATTATTTATTATTTCTTTATCCCACTCCAAAAAAGATCCCCGGCATTCTCTTATCCCACTCCGCTGGATGTGAGGCCATCTACGCGATTTTGGATAGATTTGACACGTGTGAATCGATTACGTGCCCCCGTTTTACTCAACATGACTGAGACGGGACCCCTCTCCGTTTAGATGCCAAAAACTTACGTTTCGATTAAAAAAAGGTGAAGACTAATGTTTTGATGTTGGATTTTTTCTTCTTTTAATTTTTTTTGGGTTTGACTGTGAAGTGAATGCGTTAGATTGAGCGGGACTTGAGTGTGGGGATTTGTGATGTATTAATAAGTGTTCTGAATTCGCCAAACTCTTTGCCTCATTTTTTATTGGAGCTGAGGGTTAATCAAGGGGTCTATGTCCTTTGCAAGAAATCTTCAGTTACTTGCTCAATTGTGGACTCTAAGAAATATTGGATCTGTCTTAAGATCTCAGGGCTCAAAGAGAATGTCTTTTTTCATCTTTAATGTGTATATTCCTTCAAGCTCGGTTGCTAAACAATTATTGTGGAAGGAAATTTCAACGATCTTGAACTCTTTTCAAGATGAACAGATTATATTTGCTGGTGAATTCTACTATATCCTGAGAAACCATGAAAAAAAGGTGGGATTCAGAGAAATACTTAATCCTAATTAAACTTCATTAAATTTGTCATTGAAAAAAAACTTTCAGACATTGAGCCTAAATTTGGATCCTTAACTTGGATTAACAAAAGGGATGGTTTTGGAGACATTGTTGAACAAATTGATAGATTCTTGGTCTCTAATAATTAGCTAAACCAAAATTGGATCCTTCACTCAGATATTCTAAAAGTCTCAAGGTTTGACCATTTTCCTATTTCTCTCACTATCAAAAGAGACAAATCTCCTTCCGGCATACCTTTCAGATTCAAACTGATGTGGCCAAAAGATCCAAATCTAATGGACCTTATGAAAGACTAGTGGAAGGAACCAACCTCTAGTGGTAGCACCAAGGTGTTTATTGTAGCTCACATGTTGAAAGAAGTTAGACATCACCTCTGCAAATGGAACAAGGACATATTTGGGAACATCTTTAGGGAAAATCTATAATTGAGTTTGATATTCAGAGCCTTCAAGACCAAGTGCAGAGGGTTGGTCATGACATAACCTCACTTCTTATGGAAAAAGAGCTAAGTGCAAAGTTGAACTCGGTTTTGGTAAAAGAGGATATTTTATGGGAACAAAAATATAGTGTTGACTTAAGGAAGGACACTGTAACACTAAATTATTTCACAAATAAACCTTGGCTACTCGTAATCATAATATGATCTCAAAACTACAAACTAGTAGTGGTCCTTACATTGAAGTTTTGGATGTAATTAAAAAAGACATCCATTTTTTTGAAAACTTTCTTAAGGACCTCTCTTGAAATTTTGCTTTGGGGCAACATGAATTTTGAATCTTTTTCCAAGAATTATCAATGATAATCAAAGTGTTGATTTAAGGAGGCCTTTCAAAGTGTTGGGAATTTGGACCTCTCTAGACAACTTCAGACCTATAGCCCTGTGCAACACCATCTAAAATATTATCACAAAATCCTTGGATAACGTTTTCAAATCCTCCATCTTTTTATTTTAGAACAATAATGAGGTTTTGTCCAAAATAGACAAATCTTAGATGGAATAGTTATTTTACACAAGTCATTTCACTCAGCTAAATTGAAAAAAGAAGTGACAGTGATAATCAAAATCGATATCATCAAAGTGTATGATAGGGTTAATTAGAGCTTTCTTTTCAAAATCCTTAAGAAATTTGTGTTCTCATAGGCCTGGTGTGATTAGATCAAGTCTTGCATTTCTACTCCTACATTTTATGTTATTATAAACGGAGTCTCGACTAGATTTTTTAATACTTTAAGAGGTCTCCATCAAGGAGATCCTATCTCTCCCTACCTCTTCATCATCATGGCAGAAGCCCTAGGTAGAGCCTTCTCAAAGGCAAAATCATAAAATCTCATTAGTAATTTTAATATTACTAAGAATGTAATTTTTTTCTCACAGACAATTTGTAGATGATACAAGTCTGGGAAACTTTAGTTGCATTCGAGAAGTTAGAGTGTTGAATAAAATTTTAGATTAGTTTCAACATGCCTTGGGTCAAGTGATGAACCTTTTGAAATCTAACATTTTCTTCCTCCACACTTCTCCCCACAAACAAAATAGATAAAGAAAATTCTTGGATTTTTTTTAGGTTCTCTTCCTATCAAATACTTGGGGATGCCTTTATTTGATTGGCGATCAAAAAATTAATTTTGGGACAACATGACCACAACCTTTTAGAATAAACTAGATTCTTGGAAAGGAAAACGACACTCTCGAGTAGGAAAAATTCAATTAATTTAAGTTGTTCTCCAAACAATTTCAATTTACATGATGTCAGTCTTAGAAGCTCCAATTAGTGTCAACTCCAGATTAACTAATATCATGAAATTTTTTATGTGGAATGGTCATTCTGAGTTTAAGAAAATTTCTTTAATGAAATACGAAGAGGTATGCTTGCCTAAATCAAAAGGTGGAATTGGAATTAAAAAATTATTCAAAATGAATGTAGCTTTGGGAGCAACACTTATATGGATAATAATTTAACTTTTTTGGGAATATTGAAGTCTTATTTCTAATTTAATTAAAGATATAAGTTAACTAAATCAGAAAATAATATTACAATAATTAGAGTATTGATTTGTATAATTTATTTGACCTTCGTAGTTTTTTTAAAATAGTAATGAAAGAGGAGAAATATAACTTATCTTGAAACTAGGTTGATACGGCTGAGACAAAGATTAATACCGGCTGTGCAGGACTAGGACAGTGTCGTGAGCTATGATTTGACTTTCATTTGGTGAAAGGATAGGAATTCTAAAAACATGACACTTTGGGGTTTGGTGCTATAATCTAGGTCCTGTCGTTGTTGTCCAAACTTGTCACAAAGATCTAAGTTTTTTGAGTTTTGTCCGTTGTCCTTTTGTTAGTCTGCCTGTAAAATTTTGAACCTTGAATATCGACAAAACTCCTTGTAGAGTAGATTTAATCTTCAAACCTTAGACCTTCATTTTGCTTGAATGAAACTTGAGAAAGAGGGTGGGTTAGTGTGTGTAAGATGCACTGAAAGTGTATCCACACCTCTTGTATGGGCATGGTGCCTATATATCAACACTCTGAAGAGGGATCAAGCCATATGTAGTTCTCCCACTTGATGTGCTTTATGAGTGGGTGACTACCCAACAAGAATATAGAACCTTCCAAGGGCAAGGATGGTCGAATGAGAACACCCTCTGGGAGGATTTCTTGCGTGTCCATGACCTCGCCCAACAGGAGGCGCGTCTTTGAGATGTCGCCTGCTAGGCAGAGATCTCGAGGGTTCACGAGGCTTACCAAGAAGCGAGCTTTGTGCATGATTGGGAGGTGGTCGCCCATTTCAAACGCTTGGCTGCGGATGCAAAAATGCTAAATTAGATGTGATTGAGGTGGCTATGGATTGCTGTGAGGGTTTGAATATGCTAGTAGTTATATTGGATGGCTGTATGTAGATAATAGTGAAATTTACCTTAGTGGTCTTGCTTGTATTCTTGTTTGCTTTTGTAATATTTTCCAACCCCTTCGAAATGAAACTTTGAATGGGATTTATAGAGATCCATTGGTTATGAGTTAAATGTATTCGCACTACGCTGACACAATGATGAAGAGAAATTGGAAGGCAACAATCATTTGGGCTCGAAATGTGATTGAACAAGAGTGTAGACACCAAAAAATTGCACACTTACAATTTTCGATGCCTAAATACGTCAAGATCCCCTAAAACTTCTTAAACCTTTCCAAAACCCCCTTAATCCAACCAAATTATTATTCTCTTAGTCACTTAATATCATTCAAAATCACTATTTGAAAGTACTATTCAAAATTACTATTCACTATGGGCCCCACTATCACTATTCATGATGACATGGCAAGTGACATGACATGTGACATATCATGTGATTTGGAGGTGATGTGGTAAGTGACATGGCTTAGAAATAACATGACTTGATGTGGGACACCATACCCCACTTGGGACACTTTTTCAAAGTGCTTAATGATCTCATTTCAGCATCACAAAGTTCCCCCCTTGAAATATGGTGAATTTCCTCTTAAGGGGTCACTATTCAACATGTATTTTGTCTTTCCCATATGAAATTATATTTTAAAAGAGATACATACCTCTTTAAGACTTTCAAAAAGACAAAGGGCACCCATTTTTGACTTTTTAGCCGAAATGGGAGACTTCTCAACCCAAATGGAAATCTTCCACAACCTCACCTTGGAATTTTCATCCCCCACATGAAAAATGATACCACATTTGGTGTGCCACCCCTTTAAGTGCTTGTGTGAAAGCAAGAAAGGGTGGGGAGAAGTCTTTGGTCTGATTTAAACCTATGTGCATGATTCCCATTCAAAATTGGACTCATGTGCAAGGTGGGAGACAAACCAACCTCAAATGGGAGACTTATGATCAAAGTGGGAATCCCCACCAACCTCATCCTTGACTCACTCATGAGCCCACTTGGAGAACTTTGAATTGCTTCACTATTCCTCTATTTTGGCATGTTTCTTCACATCAAATGCTATAAATATCCCTCATCTCCTTCACCCAAGGTTAAGTTGGAAGTTAGTATTTTGTTATTAATATTTGTGTTGCAGGTTTGGAGGCATCATCAAGGAGGTCATCATCTTGAAGAGAAGGAGCTCAAACAATAAAACTCTGTCAAAATTACTTCAAATCTTCATCAACAAACATTTTCAAGCATTGAGGTAATCTTGTTGTTTAGTTATCTTAATTTATGTATTTCTTTCCCTTTGGCATTCTTTCACTTGCTTCCTTCATTACCCTCTTGTCATTTTATCCTCTTATCCATATCCCCTTTGTCTTCTTGATCACCATTTACCCTTTTGCCTTCTTGGCCTCATTTTGACCATTTTGCCCCTTCGCCTTCTTGGCCTCATTTTGACCATTTGCCCCTTTGCCTTCTTGGCCCTCTTTTGACCATTTATCCCTCTTATTTTATTGAACACATTACCCTTCACCATCTCAACCCCTTTCCAACCCTAACTAGATCACTCTTTTAACCTTTATCAAACCAATCCAAACCATAAACCACAACTTTATTTTAGTTAATTTTCAGCATTAACATTATCTAAACTAGTTGCTTTATTTTAGCCATCTAAGAAAAGCATTTAGTTTTCTTGAATAATTTGCTATTATTTACTGTATTTCATTTCAATTTTATAGTCATATGAGGCAAATATATTTATTTTATCATTACCACTTAAGTGCTTAAAAGTAGGTGAATTGACAGCCTCCTAGAAAGCTTTTGCTTCTAGGATCTAGCTCATGCTAGACAATCCACCCATCTACTTGTCTAACAAACAAGTTTCTTTTAGTGTTTTCTTATTTGCAGTTCATCCTCCCAAGTCAAAGAGGATCTCTCCACAATCATCTGGATTTAACGTGCACACATTCAACATGTTTTTCTACACACCCTATTCCTAGTTTCTTTTTTTCAAAAAAATTAAGAAAAATAAAAAAATTGAGAGAAACAAGGAGTGCTAGAAATGAGACACCCTAGGGTCCATCACTATAGTCCAAGTCAGATGCTATTGTCCTACATGTATGGGCCCTGGGGGGATGGGATGAGCATGGGAAAAGCAGTCTGGCTGAGTTGGAATCAGGCCTCTAAAGTCTATGGATGATTGGGAATAAGCAAAAAGATATCTATAAGGGTCATGAGAGCATGCAAGAGGGACCTATGGGTTGAGTGTCACAAGCCACACTCAAACTACCAATTTTGACATTTTATATGACTACATTTGCCCTCTTTTATTCTAATGATGCAACAAAGTGAAATACTAGGAGAAATAAAAGTAGAAAGCATACCTGAACTTACCTGAAAGGGTGAAGCCCATGAAGCTATGTGATGTTGGGTGTGCGTAGAGAGAGCATGCTATGAAATGTAAATCTGCAAGAGAAAACAAAGAGTAGATAAGTTCTTACTAGATACACTATATCTAGAATAAGAGCGTACAAAGCTAGGTAAGAGAGAGAGGAAGAGAAAGGAACAAATACACCTTATCGGGTACGCAAACCAATATAAAACCTGTTATGATGTTGAGTAATGTTGAGTGATGCTGGATAATGCTGGATATGTGTTGTACTAAAATTAATATCATGAACGGAGCTAAGTACTCAATTCTATGAGAGTGGCTCAATAATGCAAACGCTGGCCCTTTGGCTCCATCATCGCCCACTAAGTGAAGCTATGTGATCATGCATGTGCTAATCAATGTTTGGACTATGTGTCCAATCCTTTGAATAGGTGGCTCAAGAATATAAAGGTTAGCATTTTGGCTCCATCATTTCCCATTAAGTGAAGCTATGAACTAATACCGGTATGAGTGTGTGTTGTATGAGATGGTTTCTAAAGCCCATGAATGCTCTATAATCTGACAATGTGGTGTGGATAACCAAATGTGTACTGAAAACTAGACCAATTTTGGCCACTCGAAAAGGTTGAGATTAGGCTTGTATTAAAGCCACTCCGAAACTGGGCAATAGGCTTATATGAAAGCTATTCAAAAATGCGGAGGTTAGGCTTGTATGAAAGCCACTCTAAAATGATGCCAACCACCTGCAGATGGAATAAGACACACAACTACTAAGAATGCTTGGATAATATACTGAACTTGAAAAGAAAAGAAGACCAATGTGCCACACACATTGCCCCCAATCACTGGCCTCTATAACATAGATTCTAATATGAAAGTTATACCCACTGCCCAATCTAAAATTGGAAGTGAAAGCCATCATGTCATGCATGATGCCTCCTATATCTGGATTCTCTAAGAAAAATTATACTAAAACTGCTGAATTTGAACTGATTTGTATGTGACGAAATTGTAGCTGAGCTAACCTTTCTGCATGTTTCTAGAAAATCTAGTTTTTTTGTTGTTTGGACAAGACCATCGAAAACATGACACCCTACTGTCTAGCGTTGTTGTCTATGTCTAGCACTATTGTCATTTGATGAATCTAATGACTATTTTGTAATTGTCACTATTTTTCTAGTCTATTTTGCCTGGTTTGACATATGATTGTTGTTATGCAAGCTATTTTTTTTACCGGTAAGAGCTCTGATCTTTGTGATAAGACCCCTGTTTGTTGCCCTCTCTTTTGAGGGTAGGAATGAAGACCCTGCAATGAATGCCCTTAGAATAAAGAGCCCTACAAATGTGTTATACTGTGAAATACATGATATAACAATAATATTCGAAAATATATCTCAAGATATAACATAGTTTGTATTGGAGATTTTTAGATCAACAAGGGTATGCTTAGATAGATATAACAATGTAATAGCATGTGCAGTACACTGAATTGAAACTAAAAAAGTTTGGTTAGTTGTTAGTTGTCAAGGAGGGATGGAGCATGATGTCCATCATGGCATCCAAGAAAACAAGATAATGCATGATGTGGATCATGGCATTGCAAATAGTGAGAAGCAAACAAACAAAAAAGACACAAGGTAAGAAGCATACAACAGTGGCCAAGGGGCCAAGCAAACAAGGGACATGTTCACATGTCACTAAAACTAGAAAGCAAGCATACAAGGCATGTTCAAATCCCACATATACAAACAAATTGAAAAAAGCAAGGTTGGCACGAGGGCCACAAGCACATATAAGAGTACAAGAAAAGTGCATTGGCATATGTCCTAAAGCACACATAAAAATAGAAGCAAATGATATTGGCAAATGTCCTAAGGCACATACAGGATATAAAACATGAACTAAGAAATGCAATCGTATCTAGCTACACAAAGTAAGGAAGGAAAGCATGTAATAAACTAGAAATTACAATCGCATCTAACTAATCAAAATAAGAAGTGAAAGTATGCAAGACATATAGTACAAGACTAGGTATATGCTAAGAAATACACAAGTGCTATAGACTAGTGAGTGTCGGTAAAGTAATTTGTGTAAGCTAGTAAGTAATATAAATCAACATGATAACTAGAGTGTGTGGTGTAGGAATGACATAACCTGGATGATGTAGTCATGTAGAAAATGCCCCTATGGGGTGGATATATCAATGTATATCTCTAATGTAGAAGTAGGATGCCCCCTTAATGGGTAGAGTGAAGCAATCAAGGATCTAGATGCCACTGCACACATTCAAAGAAGATAAAGTGAAGCATTGTAATGTAGATAAATCAACAAACAATAACATATAACAACAAATTGGAAGTCTAGCATGGTATTAGAAATGTAAAGCATGGATAATGCATACAATTGAAATGTTTTTGTATTTTTTGAAAATTTTGAATGTTTTTGTATTTTGACATATTTGAATGTTTTTGTATTTTAAAATTTTGTATTGTTTTTGTTATTTTAGAATATTTGAATATTTTGGAGTTTTTTTGAATTATTTGAATGTTTTTGTATTTTGACATATTTGAATGTTTTTGAATTTTGAAATATTTGAATGTTTTTGATATGTTATATACAATCAATCATAAGGAGACTATGTACAAGAAATTGAATAGAAGCTATGTACAAGTAAACAAAAAGAAAATATGTTCAAAAAGGATCAAGAAAAAATGATACTAATCGATGAGTCTCATGAGAGACTCCCTATCATGGTATCTTGTATCAAGGAGAGGGATCGTACGTGATCGTGAAGCACGATGGAAGCGCTGAGACTATGGCTTTAAAAGTTGTGTATGCTATAAATGCTCTGAAATATCTATAGTGGAAATTGACTGTAAGGGTCCCCCTATAACTCTGAGAAATAGATGTAATTGTAGGGCTCTTAGGGATCCATCTGGGAGTGGGAGAAGCTCTTTGAACATGTGCTCTGTGTGTAGAGGCGTGAGACCTCAATGATAATACCTTGGGTGTGAACATTGTCGCTAAAAGTTGTCTAGAATTTTGAAATTATGGTTACTCTAAAAGAGACCTCTATGGAAGTATATAAACTCTTTGTGCTGGCGATGGAGGCCTCGACTGTGTCTAAATTTGAATTGGGGGAAGAATCGAAACTAGGGAAGAAATTGAAACTAGTGGTGGAAGTAAAACTAGTGGTGGAACTAAAGCTGGTGATTGCAAAATTATAGATGGCTCTAAAGTGGGAGAGTTGTAATTCATATGGAACTCCACCAACTGTAACAAACTGATTAACATGAATGAATTTCATGTATTTATGAACTGTATAAGGTACTACTCGAAGTTTCTAAATCCATGGTCAACCAAGTAACCTATCAAAAACTCCTAAACTGGGAACAATAGTAAATGGTGTGGCCACATGTTTGGACCAACCTATAGAGGAAGTGCAATCTCACCCAATGAACTCTGTATGTGCCCACTGAATCTACTGATAACTGTGTCCATCAGGGTAATATCTTGCTCTGAATATCCCAAATGCTATAGTAATGTCGAAGTGCACATGTTTACGCTGGATCCATTGTCTATGAGAACACTTTGAATAAGATGATTATGAATGTAAGCTCTGATAAAGAGTGCATGATAATCTAAATCATCCTCAACTATCTCCTATTCTAAGAAGGAGATGGAAGGTCTAGTTGGAACTCTGGAATTGTATACACCAATCAGGGTACTCAAAGGGTATGACTCAACTGAAGGTCCCTGCTATGTAGCTATTGGAGGATGTGCATGATATGCATGGTGAACACCTGATGTATCCCCTGTCTCTTGTTTAGAATGCTATGGGAAAGGATCTAAAAAGTTTTTTAAAGCTTTGTCCTATGTTTTCTTTCCCTGAGGAGGCTCAACTAAAGTGCCAAGATCAATAACGTTACCATCTATTAAGTCATGTATCTTATATTTCAAATTGATGCATCTGTTTATTATGTGCCTTGTGAAAATTGCAAAATACATTTTGATCATATCTTCGTGAAAAAAGCTTTATTGAATCAACTTCTTGAATAAAAGGGAGAGATATGATATTACATTCTAATAACTGCTGTAAGACTCTATTTGGAGATGCTAGTAGATTAGAAAAAGTTTATCAAGGAGGTGTTGATAGAACTACAACTTTTTTGATGAGTATCTTTTCCATTCCATATTTGAAACTGAAAAAGCACTCCATCCACCGACCAATTATACGGGAAGCCAAAAAAGCTCCCCGGCATTCTCTTATCCCACTCCGCTGGATGTGAGGCCATCTACGCGATTATGGATATATTTGACACATGTGAATCGATTACGTGCCCCCGTTTTACCAACATGACTGAGAGGGACCCCTCTCCGTTTAGATGCCAAAAACTTTAGGTTTTGATTGTTGGATTTTTTATTCTTCTATTTTTCTTGGGTTTGACTGTGCAGTGAATGGGTTAGATTGAGCGGGACTTAAGTGTGGGGATTTGTGATGTATGTGAAAAGTTAGCTTTATCTAATTTAAGGATAAATATTATAATTTGGAGTCAACTTCACGTTGGTAAGGAATTTCATACCATTTTATCCCCGCCGATTTGAGGGCCCGCTTTTTGGAATTATGTTGAACGAATTGTTGATGAATGGCAAGGAAATGTTTTGAACTTTTAGTTGCTGTTGACCTTCAACAAATCGATTGGAGGAGGGAGGAATTTGAATTAGTGGTTGTGTGTTCTCTTTCTTTTTTAAAGAAGTGTGAAGTTAAGTTGGGTAGTGAGACGGGGCAACTCTATTTTTAACGTTCATGATCAAGAAAGTCTAAGTGGAAGCTTTGAAAAAAAAGATTTTGTCCACTCATTCCGACTTAGAATTTCAGAAGACTTCTCAGCGCCATTAAGTTAATTGTTCAGTTGAGAGGATAAAAGTAGGGACTTGTTTGAAAGCGAATTTGAATATACTTACCATTGACCTAGATCCACAAATTGTGGATGAAGAAGCTTCAATTTTGGAATGAAGGTCTTTTGTTAAAAATTCAATGGTATCTAGGTATCTCCCGAGGAACTGATCTTCCCTTGGAATGTTAGGGGGATGGGATCCCCAATGGAGGTTGCTCAAACACTAACTCCAAATCCAAGATACATAAAATCTTTAGTTACTTGCTCAATTTCCTATGGTTTTTGCCTCATTTTCTATTGGAGCTGAGGGTTAATCAGGTGGTCTATGCCCTTTGCAAGAAATCTTTATTTACTTGCTCAATTGCGGACTCTAGGAAATATTGGATCTGCCTTAAGATCTCAGGGCTCAAAGAGAATGTCTTTTTTCATCTTTAATGTGTATACTCCTTCAAGCTCAGTTGCTAAACAATTATTGTGGAAGGAAATTTCAATGATCTTGAACTCTTTTCAAGATGAACAGATTATGTTCGTTGGTGAATTCTACTGCATCTTGAGAAACCATGAAAAAAAGGTGGGATTCAGAGAAATACTTAATCCTAATTAAACTTCATTAAATTTGTCATTGAAAAAAATCTTTGGGACATTGAGCCTAAATTTGGATCCTTTTCTTGGACTAACAAAAGGGATGGTTTTGGAGACATTGTTGAACAAATTGATAGATTCTTGGTCTCTAATAATTAGCTAAACCAAAATTGGATCCTTCACTCAGATATTCTAAAAGTCTCAAGGTTTGACCATTTTCCTAGTTCTCTCACTATCAAAAGAGACAAATCTCCTTCTGGCATACCTTTCAGATTCAAAATGATGTGGCCAAAAGATCCAAATCTAATGGACCTTATGAAAGACTAGTGGAAGGAACCAACCTCTAGTGGTAGCACCAAGGTGTTTATTGTAGCTCACATGTTGAAAGAAGTTAGACATCACCTCTGCAAATGGAACAAGGACATATTTGGGAACATCTTTAGGGAAAATATATAATTGAGTTTGATATTCAGAGCCTTCAAGACCAAGTGCAGAGGGTTGGCCATGACATAACCTCACTTCTTATGGAAAAAGAGCTAAGTGCAAAGTTGAACTCGGTTTTGGTAAAAGAGGATATTTTATGGGAACAAAAATGTAGTGTTGGCTTAAGGAAGGACACTGTAACACTAAATTATTTCACAAATAAACCTTGGCTACTTGTAATCATAACAGGATCTCAAAACTACAAACTAGTAGTGGTCCTTACATTGAAGTTTTGGATGTAATTAAAAAAGACATCCATTTTTTTGAAAACTTTTTTAAGGATCTCTCTTGAAATTTTGCTTTGGGGCAACATGAATTTTGAATCGTATTCCAAGAATTATCAATGATAATCAAAGTATTGATTTAATGAGGCCTTTCAAAGTGTTGAGAATTTGGACCTCTTTAGACAACTTCAGACCTATAGCCTGTGCAACACCATCTAAAATATTATCACAAAATCCTTGGATAATCATTTTCAAATCCTCCTTCCTCTTTTTATTTTAGAACAATAATGAGGTTTTGTCTAAAATATACAAATCTTAGATGGAATAGTTATTTTACACAAGTCATTTCACTCAACTAAATTGAAGAAAGAAGTGACAATGATAATAAAAATTGATATCATCAAAGTGTATGATAGGGTTAATTAGAGCTTTCTTTTCAAAATCCTTAATAAATTTTTGTTCTCATAGGCTTGGTGTGATTAGATAAAGTCTTGCATTTTTACTCCTACATTCTATGTTATTATAAACGGAGTCCCAACTAGATTTTTTAATACTTTAAGAGGTCTCCATCAAGGAGATCGTATCTCTCCCTACCTCTTCATCATCATGGCAGAAGCCCTGGGTAGAGCCTTCTCAAAGGCAAAATCATAAAATCTCATTAGCAACTTTAATATTATTAAGAATGTAATTTTTTTCTCATAGTCAATTTGTAGATGATACAAGTCTGGGAAACTTTGGGCGCATTCGAGAAGTTAGAGTGCTGAATAAAATTTTAGATTAGTTTCAACATGCCTTGGGTCAAGTGATGAACCTTTTGAAATCTAACATTTTCTTCCTCCACACTTCTCCCCACAAACAAAATAAGATAAAGAAAATTCTTGGATTTTTTTAGGTTCTCTTCCTATCAAATAGTTGGGGATTCCCCTATTTGATTGGCAATCAAAAAATTAATTTTGGGATAACATGACCACAACCTTCTAGAATAAACTAGCTTCTTGGAAAGGAAAATGACACTCTCGAGTAAGAAAAATTCAATTAATTTAAGTTGTTCTCCAAACAATTTCAATTTACATGATGTCAGTCTTGGAAGCTCCAATTAGTGTCAACTCCAGATTAACTAATATCATGAAAAAAATTATGTGGAATGGTCATTCTGAGTTTAAGAAAATTTCTTTAATGAAATACAAAGAGGTATGCTTGCCTAAATCAAAAGGTGGAACTAGAATTAAAAAATTATTCAAAATGAATGTAGTTCTGGGAGCAAAACTTATATGGATAATAATTTAACTTTTTTGGGAATATTGAAGACTTATTTCTAATTTAGTTAAAGGTCTGAGTTGACTAAATCAATAAATAATATTACAATAATTAGAGTATTGATTTGTATAATTTATTTTACCTTCAGAGTTTTTTAAAAATAGCAATGAAAGAGGAGAAATATAACTTATTTTAAAACTAGGTTGATACGACTGAGACAGAGGTTAATATTGGTTGTGTAGGACTAGGATAGTGTCGTGAGCCATGATTTGAATTTCATTCAGTGAAAGGATAGAAGTGCCAAAAATAGGACACTTCAGGGTCTGGTGTTATAGTCCAGGTCCTGCCGTTGTTGTCCAAACTTGTCACAAAGATCTAAGTTTTTTGGGTTTTGTATAACATAGAAGGATCACTTTATATCATAGTGGTCCTAGAGTTCTGATGAGATTCAAATTTCCTTATATAATTTTATATATTTATATATCATAGGTCAATGCAATATTTCCAGATTTCTACAAAATTCAACATGAACATACAATTTTTTTTTTGCATTGCCTACCTGGAAAACTGCTTTGTTGTTCAAGCTTCTTTGTCTTCTCTTTCTTTTCCACTTTCACGCTCTACCTTTTTGCTTTCAAAATTGCACCCCCGTTCTAAATCTTTATTCCCTTACATGAATATAGTGTTGTTTGTTTTCCTTTTTGTTTTTCTTTCTTAAAAAAAAAAAAATCCTAAACCACTAAATCGATATATTCCTTTTTGTTTTTAAAGATTTTCCTCTTTTCTTAAAAAGCTTGCTCCTTTTAACTTGCCATTTTTTTTCTTTTTGTTTTATTCTATTTTATTCTCTTTTTCCATTTTTTCCCTATTTATTCATTTATTAGAGTATATTTACTAATTAATAATAATATGACTTAATAACATATAGTCATTTTAGTACATATAAATAACTATAATGAATTAATGATTAACTCATTCATAAATAAATTTTAATTTACTCTAATTATGTAAATTACATCACCAAAAATATTAATGGTTATAAATTCAATCACACAAGATGAGTTCCATTTAACCATTAAACTAAGCTATCAAACAATGCATAAAAAATGATTTAAATACAAACAACATCAACACACACTATGCTAACCATTTCGTTATACATATAATATGTACTAACTAATGTGGTGTGTGCAGGGTTCTAATTAATTTCTCTATCATCACCCAATATCTACATCTATATCACTGTCTTTGATTATGCTCTCCCTCCATTAAGCTTTGACGGATAAATCTCTCTTACATCCAACTCATGATAAACAAGTAGTTAGTCCATACTATTGTGAAATATAACTAAAATAACAAATCATCATGATCATAATGTAAAAATATATACTACAGCTAACTCATCACAATGAAATCATGTAATCTAAGTAATATTCAACTATCCCATAATAACATATAACTCATAGCTTAGCTAATAGTAATCAAATTAAATTTATAACTATAAATATCCAGAGATAATCAAGTAAGTTTTCTTAGCAAGGAATTGTGATGTAACACAAGGAGCTAATAGAGCACTCAAATGCCAAAAATATTTTTGGGTGTTTGATTTTTTTTTTTTTTTTTGATATTTTTAAAAATATTTGAAAATGTTTTACAAAGAAGACATATACAAAGAAAAGTGCTACCAAGAGCTAACATACTCATCAAGGAGACATTTTTATAAAGGATCTGTATCATGTGTATCATATTCATATGTTGTGTAACCAATATCACGAGGATCATATCAATCCTCTGTGGTATTATGATCATACCAATTTTCTGTGTTATTAAAATAGGAAATATGTAATGTCTTAGGTTGTTCTTGAACTTGTGATATATAATTTTGACTATCTACATATGAATAAGGAACTGATCCATACTATGGTTGTGATTTTTATGATATTTTATTATGTGTATCTATGTGCACCTCAGATATTAATACCTTATGAACATCTTGAGCTATATGGTTTACCTTATCTTTATATTTATTTGGTTCTATACTTTATGTAGATGGATTCAACCAATATTATCAGGTCTTGTAGGTACACATATATCATGTGGTAAGGTATCGAATGGATCAAGATGAAGTTTTCTCAACTGTTCATCTTCTATAGTTATAATCATTTTGAATTGTGCCCTTTTGTTGTTCGGTATTGATCAACAAAGGGATCTCACATAGTTTAGTTTCCAATGGTTTGAATATCATTGGTTCCTTTGGTAATTGTAGTTTCTCTATTTCTTTATTCTTTTGACCCTTCTCTCACTTTGAAATATCTTTTGGTAACCATTTTTGTTGTTTTGGCAATTGTATTTTAGGGGAAGTAATCATAATGTGAGTGGTTTGCTTGAATGTTGTATCAATGATAGGATCACCACTATCTTTGAGACTTGAAATTTTATTCTTTAATGGAAAAAAACAATTTGTATTATGCCCATGCATTCTATGATATGCACAATAGTATTTGGATCTCCTTATAGGATATGTAGAGGAGGTAATTAAATCACTTTGTTTCAAAGCATTTATCTGAGGATTTCACTTGGACTCTTAGTATCTTTTAGTATAAGATTTGAATCACTTATTTTAGACGTATTATATTGTAGCTATTCATCTGGGAGTGAAACCTTGTTGGGTATGACATTGATAGAGGAAGATGCAAACACGTAATTAACACTAGCACATTTGGATTATGTAGGTATGCAATATGATTTTGTAACTTTTTTATGAACTTGATCATATTAGAGATTTGATCTTTTAAGGCTTCACAAGCATAAACCCCAGGTGCTTTGGATTGAACATGCATACATATACCATCTACCTTACCCCTTGAAAGAGTTATAGCACGGACTTGGTTAGAGGGATGGTAGCTATCACCTTCCTTAGGGTTATGAGGAAGAACAAGCTCATTTTTAACCATTTTAAATGCTCTAAAAACCAATATGAGAATAAGAAAAAAGAAATATATAAATGCTAATATTCCATCATGATATAATAAGGATATAAAAATTCCATACTATTTGCTGATTTTCTTGAAAATATGAGATAGGTTTTTCAAGAAAAGCATGAAGCGAGATGAACATATAAAAATAAAAAAATAAAATTATATTGTATGGCTTATAGGTCTAAATTTATTAAAAATAATAAAATGCTAAATTCACATAATACATATAGTATCTTGGAAAACAAAAAGAGGTTTTTGTCTATATCAATATAATTATGAAAAATTTAAAAATAATTTTAAATTTGATCTATTATCAATCAGGAATAGGTTAAACAGTGTGGAATGTTTCACAAGTAAAACCCTAAAATATTCCTAATAAAGAATCAACAATTTCAATAATATAAGAATTTATTTCAGATATCTAAGAGAGGTTTTTGAATAACATATAAATTTTGATGAAACCTATAAATTAATTATAAATAAGTACAAATTTTGGTGAAACTTATATATTAATTATAAAATAAGTATATCATTCTCTTTGTATGCCAATATTTACCAAAAAATAGTAAATTGTCAAAATTGAAAAATCCATGCCGAATTTTGACGAACAACAAGAGGTTTTTTATTATACCAACCCAAGTAGAAAATACCTCTAATTAATTTTAAAATGGCTCCATTTTGAGGCCTAAATGTGTTGATAATGGAAGAAATAACTTGGAAGTGTTTGAACATGAATCTTGGCAACAAGAGGAGGGTAAAACCTTAGGGTAAAATTTTAGATATGAAAATCAATCACAACAAATTGAAACCCTAAAAGGTTGAAAACCCTAAGATTTATATAAAAATCTTTCATATAGATTGGGTTCACCAAATATTTAACCCTAAATTTAGAGAAAGGAATATAGGGTTAAAGGGAATACAAATGGCCTAGGACACAAGGGTGATAAACTATCTCTATAGCAGGCCAATAATTTGTAAAACTTAGATAAATTTTTTTATGTTGAGATATGTTAAAAAATAGGAAGTACAACTATGCTAGATATTACAATGATAATGAAAATAAGATAATTGGTTCAGATGTTGATACAAATATGGATTTCGAACATGAATAAAGTAGACTAGATCTAATTTCTGGATCAGTCTTATGATTTTGAAAATTATACCTTTGTAGCCGTGGACACTTGCGTCAACTTGGGATGGTTACATTGACACTTTTGTCTAACTTAGATGTAAGTGTTCGGTACATAATACATGTTGAAACTAGATGCAACCACCTAGATGATTCTGGGTTTTGTGTTTCCTTATCTCTAGTGTGCTCAAATCTCGATCATGGATTGTCGTTTCTTATCAAATAACAAAACCCTAGTTCTTCACTTCATAGTGGTTGTGTAAAAAATGGATTATTGGGTGCATGGTGTCAAGTTATTCTAAATACCTCTATATTGATGAGGGCCGTCTACATAGCTAATACTCTGAAGAGGGCCTCAGACTTATGTAGTTCTCCTTTATATGTTGGCTTGTGTGTGCATAAGGATGCAATAGGTGATAATCAAGTATACAGAGTGACCTAGCTTATAACTTGGTAAATGTATCTCATTGAATGCTCTTTCAATACTTCAAATCTGTAGATGTGATGTACCTATGACTGATATGGAAATAGGATAAAATAGATAAGCTTTGCTCACTTGAGTGCTTGATTGAATGCCTTTGGTAAGTTGCATTATGAATATGTAAAAAGTTTCTAGGTTTGTGTTAGGTAAGGAATGAATGAGGATCGATCTTGTATATATACCAATCTATTTGTAGAATATCTTGCATTAAAGCATTTAGGCTGACCATAAGAATATGTTTCATTTATAAATTGGATGAATTTAGGGCACTAGACACTTGCATCAATGTAGGCATTTGATTGGCATGCAAGTGCCTGGGTAATTGAAAAATAGGCACAAGTTCAAAACTTGTAAATATAGATGATAAGTAGGTTTATAGCATTCTAAGCATGATAGAAATTCTAAATCACTAGAATAACATTGACTGGACTAAGAGATAATAAATAGACATAAAAAGATAGTGCATACGAGCCTTTCGGTAGTGAGAGCGGTCTAGAAGCTGAAGGTACATCCATGATATGTATTTTTCAAGTGTACAAGATTGAGGTGTTATATAATCTAGAAATAGTGTCTACACTTTCCAAACCAATCTCTCAGACCTAAGTGGGGATATGTGGTTCAACAAGTTGAGATAAATGTTGGATTTTGGATTTATAAACTCCTGTCTTACAATATAATTTCAAATCTGCTCTAAAGTGATCATTGCTCTACATGTTTAATACTCTTCTTGTTGGTTTCCCCTCAAAGCCACTTATGCCACACTTGATAGAATTTTGAGAGATATTTTGTGGGCCAATTTTGAACGCACCAAAGGTTTCTATCAGGTTATTTAAGATATTTGTTGTAAACCAAGATCCCTTGGTGGTCTTGGTCTTCTTGACACCAAAATCCAAGACCATGCATTGTGTGCAAAGTGGATCATCTGAGCCTTAGAAGTTGTAGATCTCGATTCTTAACTACATCATTGAAGGCAAGCCTATGAGAAAGGAGCTTGGAAGGGTTTAAATAGTCAAACCCTTCTAACCACTTAGGTGATGGTAAATATTGAGGGCACATTTGTTACTAAGAGTATTTGGAAGAGTTAGGAGCTACTAAAAAACATTGAAAGTGGGATGGAGATGGTTTCAATTTTAGGCTCTCTCTAAACTCCCACTGACTATGGTGGTCTCCTATGTTCAATTTTATGAATTTGCTTTTTCTCTGGTGTCATGAATCAAAAGCCACTGGCTCTTCAGAAAAAGGCATCAAGGTCATCTCTAACCTCTTTTGTAAATGAGGGACTGGGTTCCTTGGCATGCTTTCAGGGCTCAATTCAACTTGTAGGCCTTTAACCAAGAGTCAATATTGGAAATTCATAACTCTATTTTTGATGTGCACCTTTATAAGATTGGTGTTCAATATCCTTCTAAGTGGTGGATTGACTGGGAATGGCCCGTTAAGACTATTTTTCTTGATATCAACCCCAGTTAGGTTATCAACCTATTTCCCCTCAACACATCCAAATTGATACTCTCAATGTCAAGTCGAGAGTCAATTCCACTAAACAAGTTTGGAAAAGAAGGTTTGAGTGGGTGTGGGTGACCATCATTGAGCCCAAATAAGTGTGATTTCTCTGGTGTATTCTATACCATGGACTTCCCATTAGCACTCGATTAGTTCACATAGACTTGGTTAATGTTGTCTGCTCAGTTTGTAACCACCCAAAATCTCTTAAGCATGTGTTTTGGTTATGCAAACATGCCTAGTCAGCCTAGATATGGGTTCACATCCTTTTTATACCCTTTTGTGCATAGAAGTTCACTTGAAATATGGTGATCCTAGGGAACTCAATCATGATTCTTGCAAAATTCTCACAAATTTGGCATATTTTTCTAGTTCAGTTTTTTTCTGTTATGGAAAAATGGAAATGATGATATTTTTTCGCAAACTACTCTAAGATTATTTCTCTACTACTAACAGAGTTATTATTCTTTCTAATGTCATGCTTTGTATACAAATGCAAGTGGAGAAAGTGTGTCTCGAGGTGGAACTCCTCTTGACTCTTATGGATCATTGGGTGTTTCGTCCTTACTCTCCTCATTGATGGTCTCTCCTAATAACTCACCCTCGAATTAGAGTCCACAAATTAGCCCAACTGTGTTTGATGGGGAAGGGTGGTTTGCACCTCCCTAAGGGAAGTTCCCCTGACTTGCACTTGCTATTTTACCCTCCAGGGAAGATAGAGACAAAGAAAAAGATAAGGATAAGGATGGTTGGGAGTCGATACCTAATACCTCTGGCAAGCCTCCTTGAAGTCGTTGAGGAGGTTGGGGTGACAAGACTGATGACATGTCACCTCCTATTTCAATACTTGTGGTTGCTCTGATCGGCTAATTACTTTTATGTTTTTGTGTAACCTTTTACTAATTTATTATCTATGCTTTCATTAATTTTAATTGATTTTATTTTTATTTTTAATTTAAACTTCTATTAAACTTCAAAACTTTAACCATTATAATATTGGAACGTAATCCTTCCACTCATTTTTTATACGAATAACTTTAAACTTTAATAAATATATTAATGCATAAAAAAATCCTTTTTCAATATTTACAACCTATAAATATAGAAATGCAAACTCAAACACTTTTTTTTACTATGAGAAACATCATTATAAAGATCCCCCTATTCTCTTATCCGACTCCGTTGGATGCGATTTTAGATTAGATTTGACAGAGGTGAGTGAGACTGAGAGGGACCTGTCGGTTAAGATGCCAAAAACGTTACGTTGTGATAAAGTTTTCCCCTTGGATTTTACATTTTCAAGTTTTTTTTAATAAAATGACCTTAGTTAACAAGAGTTGACTTTGTTTTATTTAATTCAAGGACAAATATTCAGTTGGAATCAGCAGCATCTCGTAGTTAGACTCTTTTTGATAGATGGACCAATATAATTATCAGCATCAACTATAGTGTAATTACAAATTATAGTTTTGGATTATATTATTTAACTATATATTAATTTATAGTTTAGTAGTTTATGTTTTAAAAATAAAAATAGATATATATATTTATTTATTTAAATAATTTTTATGAAAATTTAAATATTTCACAATATTCTTAATTCTAATATAAATAAAAGTTTTTGATTAATTATAATATCTTTGGAAATGAATTAACAATGTAATATTGATCCACATTTATACGAATCAATTTGTACCTTTGATAATGTTTTTGTGAGTGTTGGGTATACATTGACATGGGCCTCACACTTCCCATCTTCAAGCATGTTTCTTTTGTTTGACTTTCTATGTAATAATTTTTGTCGATCTATTGCCAAATACTTTCATCCCAAATTTATTTACATATATGTTTGATAAAAAATAAAAATATATTTTTTCTATTTATTTTTAAATTGAAATTTAAAATTCACTCAAAGTAATCTACATCCTAAAATCTTTTATTTTTATTTTTTAACTTCTTCATTCATTTGATTATGCTTTAAACTCCTGGGATCCTAGACTCCTTTTGGACAATATTCAAATCTCTATGTATCTATATATCTATTTATCAAGTAGGGGATTGTAAAGCCAACTAAGTTTTCTATTCTTATTAGGTTGGTGGTGCTCCCAAATCATCTTAGCTTGCACTTGTTTAATAAATCATTCAAAGTTTATAAAACGTTAACACATTATGATATGCTTATGAGTATGGGGTTGGACCCATTGGGAGGACTCCATTTTTTTAATGATATTTGTCTCCAATTTAAGTCTTTACTTGGTGTTGGCTAAAGGTTCCTCTATTTTTAAATATTATATATATATAGAGAGATAGATAGAATTTCGATGTTTTAATTATTTATTATTATGTTTATATTTTAATAATTTTATTTAATTAATTGTCTTGGTGTCTATGTCTATTTAAAGTTGATCTTTGAACAATAAATATAATTTATTAATTAATTTGGATGTTTATTTTGTATGTAGTGTTAACTCTTAAATATTAGGGTTAAATTTTAATACCTACACATTGATGTTATAATAAAGGAAAAGGATCATCTATATTTTGTAATATAAGCTCTATTTTCAAGGAGGCTACCCTCTTAAAGAGGTTTGTGATATCTATTTATAAGCAAGGTTTATAATTATTTTTGAGTTCATTATTTTTTGCATATTGTTATTCTTTTGTTTGATTTTGTAAATAAGATCATAACAAGTGATATCATAGCTCTTTCTAAGGTTGTTCTTGCAACCACATCAATATTTTAGAAATAGAAATAGTTAACCATAAATTTATATGGTGGGATATAAGATAAAGAATATAGAAATAGTTATAACACAAGGGTGATAAACTAATCTATAGCAAGCCAATTTATAGAAAACTTAGATAAATAATATTCTAAATTTATACAACTAATATACTAAAAATAGTAAAGCACAACTATTGAAGGATATTGCAATAAATAAAAAATAATGGTATTTAGTTGGTTTACTATGTGTAGATAAATCTGGGCTAGAAATATGTAGGATTAGTAATTAGATTCTATAAATCATAATTTTTTAGTCGTAAACACTACTGTCAGATCTGGACACTACCATCAATGCTAATGTCTGATTGTAAGATAGGTGTCATGTACAGAATAATGAGTAGATATGGATGTGATGAACTTCATTGTTCTAGGTTTTCTATCATCTTTATGTTAATGATTCATATTTTAGATATATGATGTCATTCTTCGCTTATTGATCAAACCCTAGATTTTCACCCTTCTTCACCCTTAGAATGAGTTTGTTGAAAAATGGGTTAGTGAGCTCACAGTGTCAATTTGCCCAAAAGACGCATCTATTAATGGGCATTAACTACATAGAAAATAATCCAAAGAGGGCATTATACTTATGTAGTTATTCCCTATGTATGGGGAAGTGTGTGCTCACAAGGGTGCAATATACTAATGATGATACATGCAATAATCTTCTAAATTGTAATTCGATAAATATCACTCATGGGTTGTAATTTGAATGCTTCAAGCCATATTATTACTATTATGTTTGATATAAAAATATGGATGAATGCATAAAAATATATTATTTGTATAGTTGATTGATTTATCTTTAGTAGGTGTTTTGCTTGGTATTTGTTAGATGAGGAATGAGAAGACTTAGAATTGTATCCATACCACATATTTTGAAAATATCTCATGGGAAGGTTCAATAAGATAAATACGTTGACCCATAGGTTTCAAATATTTTTAAATTTGGATGAATTTTGGCCACTAGAAACTATATAAAGATTTGGACACTATCTTTGATGGTAGTGTCCCTATGTGGCTAGCAGTGTTCAGAAGGCTAAAAAACATGTATAGATTTGAAACTAATAATGAATAATTTTATCAAGTTTTAATATATTTATGTAGTATAAGAGACATGGGTCATCATAATGATATGGATCAAACTAATAGATAAGCATTTAGGCACAACGAGATGGTGAATGTGAGTCTTTCAACAACACAAAGGTATAGAACTAAGGGTATAGCCTTGATTGATATTTGTCAAATATATAATACTGAGATGATATAAATATTTAGTTTTAATATCTACATTTATCTCCCTTTAATTTAGTAATTCATAAGGATGAAATTACTGGGTTAAAGGAAATAAATGTGTCCCTGAATGAATATAACACACCTTACCTTTGCTTGAGCCTAATTTGATTGCTTTATTTTTGAATGATCTATAACCAAGATAATGTTGTAGTATAAATTAGTGAATATAATCTAAAATTTAAAATAATTTAAATTGTGAAAAGAAATAGAGCAAAGGAGTACACTTGTGTGTCGATGCAATCACGTTGCCTCTTGATGCTTTGACTTGGTAAAGATGCTTCCTTATAAAACATTGAATCTAAAAAAAGTTTAGACTGAACCTTGGAGATTTGAAGAGGAATATTGGAGGGTAATATGCCCCTAATCTAATGTAAGGATGAATTGTGACATAGCCATTGAGTCATTATATCGCAATCAAACAACTCAAGTGTGAATATATATAATATGGTGAGGGTGAGTGATTTAATCAACTCATCCTATAAATCTAGTGAGATTGAATGATTTAATCATTCAAATCTATAAATATGGTGAGTTAAAATAATTTAACAACTTGAACCTATAAAGTGAGCCAACTGCTACAACAAAAAAAGCTTGATAACACTACACCTTAGTGTAATTGGTGCACCCTAGTGAGTAGCATAATTTATAAACTTTGTAATTTTTGGTGCAATAGCATGGCATATGCACCTCTAATATATCTATACTAGAGTATATATGCCATAAATATAAAAATATCTATGCAAAATCAGTGCAATATACATGATTCTTACCCAAGTTTATATATGAATAATGAAGCTAAATTGGAGTTTGTTCAAGTGTGGAGGTCATGTATTTATGACATGCCCCCACTGAAACCTAAAGATATTGATTAAGTGTGTAAGTGTGGAGGTAACTTTTTTATTACATGCCCCCACTTAATTCTAGAAAATGAGTTGTATAAGTGTGGAGGTCATGTTTTTATGACATGCCAATACTAAAATTTAGAAACTGTGAAAATGTGGAAGTCATGCTTCTATGACATGCCCCAAATGATATGCCCCCAATTTTAAGGTGAGGAAAATAGAATTTCATAGGTACTTTACCTTAAAAGGATAAGGCAATTGTATAATATATGTATGGATCATGTATTATATAGGGATAACATGTCAAAGTAGATATATCAATTAGGCTCATAATATGTGATCATATAAAATCACGAAGATACATGATATACATCATGGTAATGTCTAGAGAGTAACAATACAAGCTTACCAAACAATCAATCACACCCACAAGAGCATCCAATGTAATGCAAAGGAATGGTCCAAGGAAATCTCATACCAGGGGCACATTCAAATTCTACACAATCGAATGGGATGACATATTTAAATTCCCAACCATATAGAATGATATATTCAAATGTCCAATTACTAGGCAATAACATAGACTCCAACAAGCAACATGTTTAAATGTTCCAAAAGTAAGACAATAGAAAGAAATGTAATACACTCTAGGAAGTGAAAATTAGATGAATCATAAACAACCAACATAAACATATTATATTAATCCCTACATATATGTGTTAGCAAAAAGTATTATGTAGCATAACATATTGAGTACAATGTGAAAAATATGAGAATGGATATAGACATGTGCTATAAATATAAGCTCAAACATGATAATGTAGAAATGATCATAAAGGATCTGTAAAATGAACCAATCATGATCAAATAAGTAGATGCCCCCAATGTAATATATGAAGTGAGTAGAGGAAAGGTACAATAAATGGAAGTACATATATAATGTGTTTGGGTATGCCTGTATCACACTCAAAGATGCATGAAACATATATGTATATAGGTGTAATGTCCCCATATTCACAATACTATTTTTGAAGAAGACCATTAGCCTATTTGGTTCCAGTGGGCTATTTGGGTGTCAGAGACCATTAGTGTGGGGGTCACTACTCACATGTTACTATTCACTAACACTATTTATAGATTACTATTCACTAGCACTATTTATAGATTACTATTCACTATCACTATTCATGGTGATATGGTAAGTGATACAACTGATGATGTAGTAAGTGAGGTGACTTGGGATGATTTGACATGACTCACAAGGGGATCTTATGCATGTGAAGGAGTGGGAGACCAAAAGACAAGTTTCTTTGACTTTTAAAAATCACATGCTTGAATAATACAAGGAAGAATAGTTATGATGCCACCCTTTGGAGGAATAGTGTCTTGGCATGTGAAGTCCTTTTGTAGGCACATGGGATAGTGAATCACCAAAGCACTATTCCTGAATTGTAGTGGGGTGAAATTTGGAAAAGAGATTCCCACTCAATTGAAAGCACATGGATGACCACACTATTATACATTTGTACGTGTGAAGGTGGGGCACCAAAGATTGGAGTCACATGGGAGTGATTAAGCTTGTCTCTCTCTTTTTGAGTAACTTTAATCACATTTCACATGGGATACTATTATGGGGAACAATTTCTTCTCTCTCCTCCATTATCTCTCTTCTCTTCTTGTAAAAATTTTATATATGGAGAGCCTCTTCTTTGTAAATATTATATTGAAACTTATAAACCCCCCTATTTTGTAAGTTTGGACTTGGTTCAACTTAAGCCTCTACTAAGGATACAACCCTTGGAGAGAATATATTTTTGAGGATGGAAACCCTCTGAGATCTACTAGGTTCGGTGGTGAGAGATCCACCCTAGCTGGCTGGTGGTAGTTTCATTCAAAAATTGCATATGTGCTTCATCAAGTTATTTATGTAAGTAGTTGGTTACATTATATTGTATTTTTAAAATTCTTACATGTTTTCCTCTAGTATTATAGTGTAACCAACTTATATATATATATGAATATCATGTGTTATTCTCAGTGTCTATATAGTTCTAATTTATGTCTTTATAAGCTAATATCTTGAAAATTAAAAAAATATAGTCAATATCTATAAGGGATAATATAGTGGTATCAGAGCTGGTGATCTTGCCAACCTATAGGTCTTGTTCTTTTGATGTTTCTTAGTGATAGATAATTGAGGTATTTAAAAAGAGAGCAAAGGAGATTGCAATCAAAAGAAGAATTTATTGATTTAATGGGAGAAAGAGATAAAAAAGCTTGAAAAGTCCCATTTGAAAGTGAAGATGGATTGGATAATCTTATGAGTAATTTGGCACATACAATGACTCAATCGTAGTAACAAATTACTTAGATGCTGTCTCAAATGATGAATAACTTTTCAATATTGGTAACAATGGAAATAATGTCAACAAAAACAATAATGGCAACAACGGTAACCTTGGAAATAATGGCATGGATGGAATCAACTCAACCAATAGTAGGATAAACAATCATGGGAATTTCAATGGATCAATTCACTTAAGGCCTCTCATGCCTACTTTTATTTTAGGGAATAATACCCCAGAAGGGATTGATGGACCAGAAGATTATTAGGAACTTAATAGACAAATAATGGAAGAATGGAGGGCAATGGGAGTGGATTTTTAGGGTGAGGTAACATGTGTAGAGTAAATTAGCATTAAGAAAAAGTAGAGGCCCTATAGAGGTAGGAGACACTAGAATCAGGGCTTGTAAAAAAGGTGGGTAAATTATCCATTCTTTTTTTTGATGGGCTAGCAGGAATATTGCTAGAGCTTAGGTTCAAAAACTTGATACTTACTTCCAGCTCAACTCTATGGTTGAAAATGAGGAAATCAATTATGTAACCCTCCATTTGGATGGTTATGCACATGAATGGTGGTACCATGGGTTGATTACTCTAGGTCATGACCAGATCAATTCTTATGTTGAATTCATAGAGAAGTTAATTTATAGGTTTGATAAGAAAGATCCTAAGTTGCACTTTAAGGAGTTGGCACAACTGAAGTAATGGAATTTGGTGGATAATTACATTGTTGATTTCTAAAGATAGTTAGTATTGGTGACTGACATTTTAGAAAGAAGATTGATCATGATTTTTGTTGATAAACTCTCTGACCCCTTGAGAGGTTGGATTAAGGATATTAGCCTATCCACATTATAGGAAGAAATTAAAAAGGTAAGAGACATGGAGTCCTCTATCTCTGGGAGAAAATATTAGCCAAAAGGGTTCCAACTAGATAAGGGCAAGAAGCACATCCACAAAGATTCAAATCTAGTTAGGAAGAAGCCCATAAGGTTGAGTGTAGATGACTTAATGAACTCCAGAGGAAGAAATTATGCTTCACTTATAAGGACACATGAGATCCAGATCACAAGTGTTTACCTAAGGCCAAAGTCAATCAAATTGAGTACTATTTAGTAGATGATTCTACTTCTAAAGAATCGAATCCAAAATCTGATCGGGAGAAAGAAATCTCTTCAAATGAATTAGAGAAGGAGCAGGTAAGTAGTAACACACTTGTCAAAATCTCTAGTTTCCAAAGAATTATTTATTTCAAAGTTTGGGGAATATTATGTGGACAAAGGATAGTCACTCTCATTGACATAGGCGATACACATAATTTCATTGATGAAGGAATTATGCCCAATAGGGGAATTAAAATAAAGAATTTGATGCATTCAAGTTCATGGTAGCAGATGGATTCACCCTCACATGAACTAGGAAGATTAATAACATGAACATTTAGTTGGGAGAGTATGAGATTAAAGATGATTTTTAGTGGTAAGCATAGGAGACATAGATGCAGTCCTTGGAATGAAGTGGTTATGGTCTGTTGGAGAGTTTAATATGAACTTGAAAACCATGGAGATGAAATTTTAAGCTTTGGGTAATAAGTTTGTGCTCAGAGGGATGTCAAATGGTGGACTACATATATTTTATTTAAAAATAATGGAGATATTTATTAGGCATGACCAGGCAAAGTGGGTACTAGAAATCCTCATTATGTAAACCATTACAAAGTAATAGAAGAAGAGTTACCATCTAGAGGTACAAAATTTGCTATCCAAGTACAATAAGGTTTTTGGCAGTATACCTCTTGGGAGGCCTCCTAAGAGAGTCATGGATCATGTCATTGAGTTGGAGGAGGGTGCCAAACCCATTATCACCACACCCTATAGGCACCTAAAGAGGCACAAGGATGAGATAGATAATGCCATCAAGGAGTTTATTGACATGGGACACATCAGGCCTAATAAGAGCCCCTTCACATCTTTAGTAGTGTTGGTGAAGAAAAAGGATGGGACCATCTGAATGTGCATAGACTACATAGATTTGAATAAGAAGAAAATAAAAAATAGGTATCCCATTCCATTGATAGATGAGCTTATAGATGAGATACATAGTGCATGCTACTTCTCTAAAATTGATTTCAAATTGATCTATCACTAGATACAAGTTCGTAGGAGGATTTGAAAAAAACTACTTTCAGGTATCATTTTGGACACTATGAGTTCTTGGTCATGCCATTCGGTCTAACCAATGCTCCTATCACTTTACCATCATGCATGAACAAGGTATTTAACAAACAAATTTGTAATTTTGTTTTGATTTTTTTGATGATATTTTGATATTTACCAAAACTTGGGAAGAACATATGAGGCATTTAGATGAGATTCTAAGCATCCTTGAGAGAGAGTCTTTGTATGCCAGAGAGTCAAAATGTGAATTTGGGATGACATTAATTATTTAATCTGGTCACATAATCAACTCTAAGGGTGTTTTAATGGATCTAGAAAAGATCAAAGCAATTTTAGATTGGCCCCCACCCACTAATCTCTCACAACTTAAGGGATTTTTTGGTCTATGTGAATTTTATAGAAAATTTGTCAAGGGGTTTTCATAGGTGGTTGCCCCACTCACTGATTCAACCAAAAAGGGTGCCTTTATTTAGTCTAATGTAAAATAACAATGCTTTGATCATTTTAAGGAGATTATGAGTTCATGCTCAGTCTTAGCTATTCCTAGTTTTTCTAAGATTTTTGAGCTTGAGTGTGATGTTTTTGGAGGAGTAGGTGCTGTCTTGATGCAAGACAAGCATCCCATTACATTTGAGAGTAGAAAATTGAGGGATGCTGAGAGGAGCTACTCTATCTACGATAAGGAGATGTTGGCCATTATGCATGCCTTGGCCAAATTCAGACCATATCTAGTGGGAGGTAAGTTAATTATAAAAAATGACAACAACCTCAAGTATTTTTTATATCAAAAGTATCTAAATGATAGGTAATAGAAACAGGTGAGTAAGCTTCAAGCTTATGAATTTGAAATTGTATATGTCAAAGGAAAAATAAACATTGTGGTTGATGCTTTATCTAGAAGACCACATTTATGCTCTTGAGTGGAAATTACAATGGATTGGAGATAACATATTTTAGTAGAATATGTTAAGAACTCTTGGGTCACTAGTATCATGGAAGGTACTATATAGGATGATAGGTACACCATGGTCAATGAGTTTATCATTTAAAAAGATAGGATATATTTGGTACTTGGGTCAGTGTTTAAGATGAAGGTTGTAAGGATTTTGCATGATAATCCTATGGCTAATCACTGGGGTTTCTTCAAGACATAAAGGCAGATCCAAAAGAGATTTACATAGAAAGGACTTAATAATGAAGTCCTCAAGTATGTTCGAGAATGCTCCACCTATCAACAAAATAAGAATTAACATACTTATCTTGCCAGTTTGTTACGTCCACTACCCATTCCCAGTTAAAAATGGGAAAGTATCTCGATGGATTTCATCATAAGGTTACCTAAGGTACAATATAAGGATTACATCTATGTGGTAGTGGATAGATTGACCAAATTTTCTCATTTCTTTGCCACTTTAGCAAATTTTTTAGTATCATAGGTAGCGAATTTATTCTTTAGAGAGATATTCAGGTTACATGGGATGCCCAAGAACATATTCAATGATAGAGACAACAAGTTCTTGAGTTTATTTTGATAGAAACTTTTTAGATTGAGTGAGACTGAGCTCACTCCCAGTACCAGTTATTACCCATAGACAGATGGAAAAATTGATATTATGAATAAGTGGGTAGATGTATCTCTCTAAAATTACATTTTGGGTTAGTAAAAGGCCTAAGTGAAATGGTTTCATATAGGAGAGTATTGCTATAACTCTACTTACCAATGTCAATTAAGATGTCACCATTTATGGAACTGTATGGATACGAAGCTCCTAGCTTCATTAACTTGATATTAGGAAATAGTAGAGTGTCTAAATCCAAGGATTTCTTGGATTAGAGTCAGAATATAATGAAGTCCTTGAAGGAAAACTTGCAGAAAGCTCAAAATATGAAAAAATTATTCATAGATTAGCATTGCATTAAGCATACATTCAAAGTGGGTGACATGGTTTATTTGAGGTTGCATCCCTATAAATAGTCCACTCTCAAGAAGAATGGGTCAGATAAGTTAAAGCCATGATTTTATGGCCCATTCAGGATTTTTAAAAGTATTGGAGAAGTGGCTTATGAGTTGGAGCTACCAAAAAGTATCAAGGTGCATAATGTCTCCCATGTATCATGCCTTAAGAAGGCACTTGGGCATAATGTAGTTCCTTATTATGAGTTTTCACCATTGGATGAGGAAGTAAAACTCATTCTCATTCTAGAGGCTATAGTTGACTCCAAAGAGCATATTCTAAGAGGAAGAACTATCGGTGAGTACTTAGTAAAGTAGAAGGACTTGCTAGTTGAGGATGCTACTTGGGAGAGTGAACATATACTTAAGCATCCAAATTTGCTATTTCTTAGGGATAATCAATTATGAGGAGGGAGGAATTTAATGTCCCCATCTTCATAATAATACTTTTGAAGAAGATTGTTAGCCTATTTGGTTCTCGTGGGCTGTTTTGGGTGATGTTAGGGACCATTAGTGTGGGGGTCACTATTCATAGGTTACTATTCACTAGCAATATTCATAGATTACTATTCACCATCATTATTTATGGTGATGTGGTAGGTGATGCAGTTAGTGATGTAACAAATAAGGTGGTTTGGGATGATGTGGCATGACCCACAAGGGGATCTTATGTATGTGAAGTAGTGGGAGACCAAAAGACAAGTTTCTTTGACTTTTGGAAATCACATGCTTGAATAAAATAAGGAGGAATAGTTATGGCACGACCCTTTGGAGGAATCATGTCTTAGCATGTGAAGTTATTTTGTAGGCACATGAGATAGTGGATCACCAAACCACTATTCCTAATTGTAGTGGGGGACAAATTGGAAAATTGATTCCCATTCATTTTAAAGCACATGGAGGACTACACTATTCTAGATTTGCACATGTGTGAAGGTGGGGCACCAAAGTTTGGAGTCACATGGGAATGACAAAGCTTTTCTATCTCTTTTTGACTAACTTTCATCATATTTAACATGGGCTAATATTATGGGGTGTAATTTCCTCTCTCTCCTTCATTCTCTCTCCTCTCCTCTCTTCTTGTAAAAATTCTATATATGGAAAGCCTCTCCTTTGTAAATATGATGTTGAAAATTGTAACCTCCCGCCTCTTTTGTAAGTTTGGACATGGTTCAACTTAATCTTCTACTAAGGATGAAACCCTTAGAGAGAAGATATTTTTGAGGATGGAAACTTCTAATATCTATTAAGTTCGGTGGTGAGAGATCCACCCTGGCTGACTGGTGGTAGTTTCATTCAAAAACTTCATATGTGCTTCATCAAGTTGTTTATGTAAGCAGTTGGTTACATTATATTATATTTTAAAAATTCCTATATGTTTTACTCTAGTATTACAGTGTAATAAGCTTATATATATGAATATCATATCTATTGTTCTCATTGTCTACATAGTTCTAATTTGTGTCATTATAAGCTAATATCTTAAAAATTAAAAAAAATGTAGTAAATATCCTTTAGGGATATTATAATAGGAATGAAATCATATGATATCTACTAACATAAAACAACAACATAAATTCCAAAGATTTAATAAAATCTAGGAATCTTGAATATTTTTGGATTTTTGAAATATTTTATTTTTTTATATTTTGAATGTTTGAAAATAAAAGGATATCATATGATCCCATAAAATGGATTATCATAGGTAGTTCTAAGTTCAAAATATGGTTTATGAAACTGGTGGTACTGTCAAGGAGCATGCATAGGTGTCATATATGGATATATATAATCTATGGTATATTATGTATGTGTAATAGGACTCTGTGGTCATGAAGAAATAATGGAAAGAGTAGGGGATCATGGACCATATCATTAAGTGCTCTATTTTTTATTTAAAGTATCTATAATTAGAACATGTTTAATTGTTATAGATAACTACGTATGTTGTGTAGGTGTAGATGAATATTTCATGGAATCCACTGTGTGTCTCTGGTGTAAAGGCCTCTCAAGTATGGGTAAAATATGAAAGGGGATTGCCTATTGATTACCATTTCATAGAATATTAAGCTTATTAGGTTTGATAATTAGTTATCTTGGAATAAATTTATTTTATTCAAGTGGATGTTCATATGTAATTCTAGGAATTGTGAATATCTTATTGGTATGAATGTATTTAATACACCAATGCATTATGGAAGTTACTATGAGTTGTTTATGTATCCAAGGTCATCCAAATAACATATAAAAGTCTCAAGTATATGGTATAAATTAAAAGATGGTAACCACATGTGCTAGACTAACCTATAAATGTAAATCAATCTCACCAATAACATGATGTGATGTGCCATCAAATGCTCTAACTATTTTGTTCAAAGGGTATAAATCATCATGTGTATATCCTAAATGTGTAAAGAGTGTCATGGCACTTACATTCTCACTAGCACTATTTCTAATCATAACACTATGTATAGGCTAATGGTTAAGATGCACTCAAATAAAATAATGAATGCAGATTTGAGTCGTCATCCACTATTTAAATGTCATAAAATGTAATAGAAGGTATCTAAACCATATGAGGTATCATTTGTGTATAAGTGTCAATAATCCCATCTGATGGGTGCTCATTATACTTGTGTAACGGGGCAATCAAATTTTTCTTGAAGATGTATTGAAGTTATTTATTTTCCATTAGATTTGTAATTTTGGCCAACATTGTTTTATATCTCAAAACATATTCATTAATAGGTTCATTGGTGCCTTGTTTGATCTTTATAATTTGATCATATCACATTTTTTTCAATATTGTTGATAGAGCAATGTGCTAGGAATTGATTGACTAGAGGTTTGAATGATTTAACTGATTGGAGTGGTAAATCATAGAACCATCATACAACATAGTACTTGATGCTCGTTGGAAATAATTTGGTCATAATTTTATCATTGGAGGCACAATAAAGACATGCCACATAGAAATATCAGAGATGTTTAGGATTACCTTTTACATCATAAAATGTGAACTTGGGTGCAACAAAACTAGTTGGTAAAGAGTGTAAAGATATTTCAGTTACAAGAGGATTATATAACACATGTTGTGAATCAATTGCATAAGGTGATTTAATACAAATTTTCTAAATATTAGTAACCATAGATTGAAAAAGTTTTATAGTTTGTACAATATCTTCCACATTTTGATTGATTAGATTGTAAGTTTGATAAGTTTCCAAAGTAGGTGTACCCATGGTTTGAGTTGATATAGGCATTGAAACTAGTAATTAAGTTGAAGTGATAACAGTTCCCATGGAGAATGTAAAAATAGTAGTATTTATTTTGGGGAACTATGGTGTAAACACATAACCCATGTCCCCATTATATGTAGGAATCAATGATGTTCTCAGAGGGAGGGTAACATGAATATGGGGATGTCTAATAGATTTAATAACATGATTAATAGATGCACTTGGTTGGTCATCTATGATTTTGCTATTTTAGTTTCCAATATGGTTTTGAAGATCTCATCAATATCTTCAACGTTTGATAAATACACTCTTGAAACATAGAAATAACTTGTACTTTATCTTGATATATTCATTCATGTTTATAATTTACATTAGATTCATTATTTTCATGATCATAATCATCATCTATGATAACCTCTTTAGTATATTGTTTAGTTTCATTATCGGCACTTTCATTAGGCATATGATTTAATATTTAATTGGTTTGAGCCATCTTGGGTGGAAAAAGAGGAATCTCTGAGTGTTTTATAGAAACACCACCTAATCTAGGGCTATGCCTAGGTTTCATACATATAATATAATAGATTTGAAAAAAAAGTAAGGAAAAAACTTAGGAGGCTGAATACCCCTAGGCACACTAGGGTTTACATATAGAGACATAGAGGTTGGGTGCACCAAATGTTTAACCCTAAATTTAGATGTTGGGTTATAAGGTTAAGAATATATAAATAGTTATTGTAGAATGGAAATAAAATAATCTATATTAGTTCAATTTATAGAAAAATCATATAGAAAATATTTTGATTTTATATAAATGAGATTTCTTAAAATAGTAAAGTATAACTATTGAAAGGTATTTTAATAAAAAACTGGTACTTAGATATTTATTTCATGCATGTATATCTATAATATAAATAGGTGTAAAATATGTAGGATCAATATTATGGACCAATCATTGAATTCTATAAATTTTAATTTTATGGCCATGGACACTATTATCAGATTTGGACACTACCATTGATGATAATGTTTGAGTGTGATACAAGTGTCCTATACAAAATAATGTCTATATATAAATGTGACCAAATTTATTGTTATGGGTTTTATATCAACTTCATATTGATATATTCATATCTAGGATACATTCTATCACGCTTTGTTGGTTAATCAAACCCTAGCTCTTCACCCTTCTTCACCCTTGGAATTAGTTTGCTGAAAAATGGGTTAGGTCACTCACGGTGTCGAGCTACCCCAAATACCCCTCTATTAATGAGTGATGAATTATATGTAATACTATAAGGAGGTCCTCTTAATTATGTATTTATTCCATATGCATGGGTAAGTGTGTGTGCACAAGGGCACAATATAATATATGATGATGCATGCATTAATCTATCTTATTATTTGACAAATATCACTCTTGGGCTGTGATTTGAATACTTTAAATCTATTATATGACTAATTATATGATTTATATGAAAATAAGGATGGAAATGGTATAATAGAGTGCTTATATAGGATTTAGTAGGTGTTTTATTGGTATTTTCTACATGAGGAATGAGAAGGCTTATAATTGTATTTATAACACAGTTTTTGAAAATAGATAACCATAGGGTTCAATAAGATATATAGACTGACCCATAAGTTTCAAATCATTTTCAATTTGGATTAATTTTGACCATTGGACATTAGATAAATATCTAAACACTACTATTGACTGTAGTGTCTCTTTATGGCTAGTAGTGTCCAGAAGGCTAGAAAACAAGTATGGATCTAAAACTGATAGTGAAAGATGCTTATTAAGTTTTAAGCCTTATGTTAAAATATACCTGGGTTATAAAAATGATATGGATTAGATTAAGAGATAATATTTTAGGCATAATGGTATGGTGAATGTAATATTTTTGGAAATAGGGAGGTCTATAACTGAAGGGTAGAGCCTTGATTGATATTTGTCAAATGTACAAGGCTAAGATGCTTTAAATATTTAATTTTAGTATCTACACTTATCCTCATGGGATCTTGGTAAATAAAAAATGGTGAAATTAGTGGAGTACTAGTAATTTGGAGCCATTTTTTTTCTTATAGGTTTTATTTATTTAGGTTAGAAACCATGTATGGAGGCTTTTTAAAATATTGTATAAAATTATTATTTTTGACTAAGCACATCTCAACATGTGAAGTGAGGTGATAATGGTTTTTCTAATACTAAAGCCTAAAATAACACTATTTATGGATTTAAGTATCCATGTACCTTATATATATTAAACGTGCCTACGGTTTCACTTATCCATATGAAGTCATCGACCATATAAATTTGTGGGGCATCAGTAAGCAATTAGCCTCAATAAGTAGTTCTCTTCATACCACAAAGAAAAAAGTGTGACTATGAGTAAGGTTAAATTATTCATGGTTAAAGCTTTAAAATAGTGGGTTTGATCACTATTTATAAATGGTATAAGTATATAAGATAACTTAAAACTTATACATAGCCTAGCCAAGTTATATCCTACTTTAATCCTGATAAAAATTTCACATTTCTAATCCATGATGGATTAGTACAGTGAACATATCTAAGGGTAGATGAGGGTGGTGAGAAGATCTAATATTTTAGTGGTGGATGATTGAAAAAATGTAATCCAAAAAGATGAGTCTTTAAATTTTTTCAATTATTATTTAAAATTGATTTTATCTTCATATTGATCATTTTTACAGAGTTCATGTTAGGATTATTCTTTAAATAGATCATAAATATATCATAAATATGCAAAATTAAAACATAAAATAAAATGAAAATTGACTATTGTATTAAAAAGAGAGTATAATTACATTAAAAATATCATTGGAATCTTTGAGGGGGTAACCTTCTTTGATTAAGACAAATTAAATATAATTTATGGATGTTTTCTCACTAGTCTAAACTCATATTTATTCTAATTCTTCACCTAATAGCTACTGCTTCCCATAAATGTGGGATTATTAAAATGGGATCAAGGGATGTCTTAAAAAATATATGAATATGTAGTTGTTTATTAAAGATATAAATAAAATAAAATGGTTAGGATGAAGGGTTCGAACATTCCCTCCCACTTAAAATAATTGGCTTAAAAGTTTAAGGTGAGGAAACTGCTATTGGAGCTAAAGAAGAGGTTCTCAAGTTGTATATTTTGGATGCATTCCATGCCATTATATTAGAGATTTTGTGATGGCATAATTTTAAAGATAATGGGAGTTTATATCCTTAAGTTATAAAATGAGATATCCTTCAACATCAAGTTTTGGAAGAACTTGTTGGGCAGCGACATGCTAGCTAAGGGCCTTCTTTAAGCAAGAAACATGAAAAACTAGATTTACATGCGATGAAGGTAGAAGTTACAACTTTTAGGTGAGAGGGTTGATCTGTTAGATAAATTTATATGGGCCATAGAATTTAGGAGATAAGTTTTAGCGATAAGACTATTTATAAGGTTTCAAGTGAATGAAAAACATATCTCCATCTTGAAAGACTTATTCTAAATGGTGTTAGTATGCATTTTGCTTCATGTAATTATGGTCCATGTGGATATTTACATTGAGGAGGTGAAGGATATTATTACTTGTGCTAAAGGTAGTATTAACTAACTATACATGAGAACTACCTGGTAGATATAAGAGAATAGATAGTGTATTTTGACCATAAACAACTTCATATGGGGTCATCTTGGTAATAGTGTGGTAGGAGGTGTTGTACCTCCATTCTTAAAGTGATAACCATTTTACCCATGAATTTTGTTACTTTATGTTGAAATAACAAAGGTAGGTTTCCAAATGTTTATTAATAAATTATAGTATATACATCAATATGTGGATGTTAGCCTGAACTCTTTTTCAAATGGGTGCCTAGGTGCTTAAAGAGTTCTTGCCAAAAATGACTTGTGAAATCTAAGTCATGATTTGATATAATAGCGGATGGAAAGCTGTGAAGCTGGAATATTCAATTAGTAAATGTTTGGGCTATTATGGAATTAGTGTAGGAAGGGCCAAAATAAATAAATATGCATATTTATAAAGACAATTGACCACCACTAGAATAATAGATTTAACTTATAATTTTGGTAAGAATTAAATCAAATCCATTGAAATGCCATTCAAAAGAAATTATGGAGTGGTTAATGGTTGGATTAAACTAGGTGATACCACTATTTCTCTTTTGTGGCATTGGCTTATATCACATTCTGTGACAAACATCTTTATATATTGATTTATTCCATGCCAAAAGAATCTATGATAAACTCACTCATAGGTTTTTAGAATGTCTGAATGACCCACATAAGGGGAGGCATTCAACCCTTGAAAAATATTTTGTTTGAATCGTCATCTAGAAATTAATATTATGTGACCTTTATATCATAAGGTTTGGCCATCCCAAGTATAATGAGGTTTAGTAGTAATATCAATAGATAATTGATGAATGAGTTATTATGTGGGATTATCATGATGCCACTCATGTTGAATATCATGTAGCCACTCAAAAAAATGAATAGATATGGCACATAATCATTTCCATTTTAAAAACTAGAGATAAAGTGCATTGACCACCAGGTTTTCCTTTCCCTTTTTGTATGTGACATCACATTCATACCCCATGAGTTTAGAGACCCATTTTTGTTGATCCGAGGAAGAGACCCATTTATCTAAGAAAAAAATGATACTTTGTTGGTCAATTTTTATACTAAAGTGTTAGACTACTAATTAGGGGCACCATTTATTGACTACATGTAGGATATCCATCATCTTGTTATTATATGTGGACTATGCTAGATCACACCTAGTGTGTAATACCCACTTTATTAAACCTTTGTGTCTTGTTGTCGATAGGTGTTACTTATCATGTTGATCCTTTAGATGCATATGAATTCAAAGGTTTTTCCTTCCCTTAATTTGAAAGTTTTATTTGTGAAAATACAATTATATTTTTTTAAAAACTCAAATTATAATCCTATAAATATTTAAATTCACATAAATCATGAGGAATTTTATAATGCCTTTTATTGGCAACTTGTGCCTAACCTCTCTAGGAAGGCTTGATGAGCTATTTGTTAGGCCCTAGGCTAGGGTAGATGAATGTACTTGTGGAATGAAAATTTGGTAAATGTAAGAGAAGTTATTCTTGAGTGTAAAGGACCTTTTAACTTTGTACTAAGTGGGTGACTTGGAAAAATTTAGCTTGTTAGGAGTTAAAAACTTTAAACTGGATTTAATATGACCATAAATCAGATCTAAATTATGAAATATCATGCATCACAGAAACATTCCTCAAATCATAGTTATTATGAAAGCATACAAGTAGAGAACAAGATAAAAACACACATAACTCAAATCTACCATGGTTCACCCAATGTGGGCTACATCCACCAAGAAAGTCCTCAAATAAATCTATAATCTAAAAATTAAGATTACAGTGAATTTTCATAGAGATAGAAAAATCCCCTGTAAAAAATGATGTACAAATAAATACTGCACTTTCACCTATACCTACACAATACTATATCTCACAAGATACTATACCATACCCTAGAATAAACACCTACACTTTGCAAAAAAAAGCTACATTTTGACTCTGATCCTCAAAGCCACACCTTGTAAATAAACTATCAACCTCTAAAGGCCATACCACACCCTATATATATATATATATATATATATATATATATATATATATATATATATATATATATATATATATATATATATATATAATGAAGGAAAATTCACAAAAGGAGGAGAAATTGCGCCATGCTTATCTAAGATAAGCATCATCCACTAAGGACACCTCAATTCCGCCTCATCAAGCTCATCCAAAACCCCATCTAAGAAGGAACATGCCAAGATAGAGTCTCCACATTTTAAGGCACATTTTACAATAACATGTGACCACAACCAACTCCTTGAAACAAAAAAAGAAATACATTTTCCAATGAACAACCAAATCCCTCAGATCAACGAAGTCAACATGGAAAGTAGGCATATAAAAACCAACTCCATAAAACATGGAAACATAAAAATTAGATAAAACAAGGAATATTCCACTCACATGTGGAGCAAGGTTCCACAAAAGGTGGAGTAGGGAAAACTATGCTCCCTACATTTTTGGAGCTCTTTAGGCCCCCAAAATACACTCCTAAGGTCATGTGATAGCCCCAAAGGGATGCACACTCAACAATCTCCCATTTGGAGACTGTTTCTCTTGAATAGAATCTATCAATGCTCCATCACCACTAAGGCCAACCAAATCTGAACATAGTCTCAACTTATCCAATGTGACCACCTTGGTCATCATATCCATAGGATTCTAGATAGTATGAATCTTCTCCAACTTAACAAAGATATAATCTAAAGCTATCTTGATGAAGTGATAATGTAATTGAATGTGTTTTGTCCTTGAGTGGAAAGTGGAGTTCTTTGCCAAATGAATATCACTCAGACTATCATTGTATAGTCTCCCAAATTCTTGCTCATGCACCAACTCTCAAAAAAACTCATATAACCAAATCATCTCCTTGCTAGCATCTATGGTAGCAACATACTTTGCCTCTATGGTTGACAAATCCACAACCTTCTGTATCTTATAAATCTAACTAAATACTGTATCTCTAACAATAAATATATATCCTATCATACTTCTCTTGCTATCAATATACCCTACCATATCTGAGTCTATATAACCATGCAAAGTCGTATTAGATCTACCATAACATAATGCAACATTAATGATTCCTCTCAAATATCAAAGAATCCATTTCCCTACTTGCCAATGTTCATAACCTAGATCACTCATATACCTTCTCACAACTCCTATTGCTTGGGCAATATCTGGCCTAATACAAACCAAAGCATACATCAAGCTACCAACTATTGATGAGTAAGGTACCTTGGACATTTTAACATTTTAATATTTTGTCTTGCGACACTGCTCCTTTGATAATCTAAAGTGGCCTACCAAAGGAGTACCAATAGATTTAACATCTGACATGCTAAGCCTTTCCAAGACTTTCTTCATGTACTCTGATTGGGATAAGATTAGCTTTCTCTCCTTCTTGTCATGAAAAATCCTCATATCAAGGATTTTATTTACAACACCTAAATCCTTCATAGAAAAGGAGTCACTAAGCCATTTATTGAGCATATGAATATGCTGTATGTTCTTTCCTACAATTAATATGTCATTGGCACACAAGCATAATATAATAAAGGAACCATCATCAAAATGTTTGATGTACACGTAATTGTCAAAATGAAACCTTTGATATTCTTGTTCCAACATAAAACAATTAAATTTCTTATTCCATTACCTTAGAGCTTGTTTCAGGACATACAAGCTCTTCTTTAGTCTGCACACATAGTTTTACTTCCCTTTGACCTCATATCCCTATGGCTACTTCATGTAAATCACCATGAAGAAAAGTAGTTTTCACATCTAACTATTCTAAGTATAAATCTTCAAATGCAACTAAACTAAGAACAGTCCTAATAGAAGTCATTTTTACAGCAGGAGATAAAATCTCATCAAAATAAATACCTAATTTTTATGCAAACCCCTTAACCACCATCCTAGCCTTATACCTTTTTCTCCCTTCATCCTCTTCTTTTATCCTAAAGATCCACTTGTTTGGCAATGCACTCTTGCCCTTGGGTATCCTTAACAAATCCCATGTTTTGTTATCCATGAGAGATCTATGCTTCTCATCCATGGCTTGTTCCCATTTCATCCTAGCATCTACCTGCATTGATTCTTCATAACACTTTGGTTCTATATTATCAGTGAGTAACAAATAATTCAAAGGAGAAAAATGTTTAGGTGCTCTTCTTTCCTTAGAATACCTTACCATAGGAGTTTGGGGTCCTTGTGTAGAAGGTTCTTAAATTGAGTCATTAGATACTTTGCCATCCACAATGTCATCCAATACTATGTACTCTTTCTATTCCTATTCCTATTCCTATAACTGATCCTTATACATGACTTTTTCATTAAAGACGACAGCTCTAGACCTAAATATTTTCTTATCTTTAATGATATATAAATTAAAACCAAAGTCATCCTCACTAGGACCAACAAATGTGAATTTATCAGATTTAGCCTCTAACTTGGTCTTATCTTCTTTCCTAATGAGAGCAAAAGCCTCACATCCAAAGACTCTATGAAAGAATAATTAACATTATTACTAGACCAAGTTTGTTTAGGAATTCCTCCATCCAAAGGCATAGAAGGCCCTCCGTTAATAAGATATACTATCATGCTAACTACTTCTACCCAAAAATGTAAAGGCAACCTTGCATATAACCTCATGCTCCTAACACATTCCATTATTGTTCTGTTCATCATTTTAGATACCCCATCATGTTGTGGAGTTCCTAGAACTATCCTTTGCTTATGGATTCCATTGTTATAACAATAATCAAAGAAATCATTACTAAAATACTCACCTCCATTATTTGATCTGAGACATTTCAACTTGAGAACTATTTCATTCTCAACCAAGGCTTTCCACTTCTTAAAAGTGTCAAATACATAAAATTTATTTTCAATGCAATAATCCCAAACTTTATTAGTTGTATCATAAATAAATGTAACATAATAATTGTATCCACCAATATAATATATCTGAGCTTGTCCCCATACATATAAATGTACCAACTCTAACTTGTGATCTTTCTTTGTGGGTCCAACCTTTAGGAACTTAACCCAATTTTGTTTCCTATACACACAATTCTCACATAAGTCTAGATCTATGTCTTTCAATCTAGGCAAATTGTATTTTAAGATACCCATGCCATTATGGCTCATATGATCGAGCCTATAGTGCTACATAGTTGTATTTCCATCTGAAATAACTAAATCAAGAGAATCAACACTACTAGTCAAATATAAAATACCTTTCTTACCTCTCAAAATCATAAGAGCACCTTTGGTAACTTTCCAAGAATCTACAATAAATAATATTGAATATCACTCACTACTCAATTACCCCACTAAAACCAAATTCCATCTCAATAAAGGCACGTGTCTAACATCCTTAAGGATCCATGTGTTCCCATTATACATCTTAACCTGAATTAAACCTTTCCCTACTATCTCACATGGTTCATCATCACCAAGATATACATGTCCTAAATTATCTTGATCATAATTGATAAAATAATACCTATGTGGGATGGCATGAAAACAAGTCCCTGAATCTAATACCCAAGACTCAGAAAAAGTATCCATAGAAAGAATTAAGGCATCCTAACATGATTTACCTGATGTCACATTTACTTCATTCATTTCCTCCTTATTGTCATTCTTATCTCAAAGTGACTAAAAATCATTCTTTTAATGTTCACTCTTACCACAATGCCAACATATCATCTTAGATCTAGATATGGACTTAGATCTACCCTTTGACTTTCCATAGTTGCCTTTGCCCTTGTCCTTTTGGCTCCCTCTAGTATCAATAGACAAAGCATTACTTGAAGATGATTCACCAGTGCTTTTCCTTCACATCTCCTCGCTAATAATCAAACTTACACAATCCTCAAAATTCAAGCTTCCCTTGGTAGGGACTTGCATTATTCATATCCATAACCAAACTATCCCAACTATTAGGGTAAGAACACAAGATTAATAAATATCTAACTTCATCATAAAACTTAATTATAATAGAAGTGAGCATACCTAAAACCATATTAAAATCATTTAGATGATTAACAATAGAACCATTCTCAAATATTTTCATGTTAAACAATCTTTTCATAAGAAAAATTTTATTAGAAGCAGAGGGTTTCTAATATAACTTTCGAAGTTTATGCATGAGATCTTTTGTGGTTTTCTCATCAAAAATATTATTAGTAATAGAAGATTCAAGGCATAACCGTATGGATCCCAATGCCTTCCTATCAAGTAATGACCAATTTGCATCACTCATACTTATAGGTTGTTCTACTTTCCCCTCTAAGGGGAGATGTAGCTCCTTTTGATATAGGTAATCTTCTATCTACATTTTACACAAACCAAGATGCTTACCATCAAACTTCTCAACTTTGAATCTGATCTCTTCTCC